>JAQPPZ010005376.1:0-407260 GCA_028583015.1 Wollemia nobilis | reverse complement strand
AGAATTTGACCTCATGGAAAGGGCATCTCCTCTCCCAGGCAGGAAAAGTCACCCTCACATCCTCCTGTATCTAAAGAATCCCGATGTACTTCTTATCCATTTTTTAAATCTTGACCTCGATTGGTTCTCGCATCAAGCAGATCTAGAAGTGCTTCTTGTGGTTTGGAAGTGAAACAAGGAAGAGGATTTTGTTGGTCGCATGGCCCCTGGTCTACCGATCCAAATATGAAGGTGGGATCGGACTCCATCGGGTTTCCCTTATGAACAAAGCCCTCTTGGCCAAGCATGCCTGGAAGGTTTTCACCAACTTCTCGGTCGAGTGGGTCAACATTGTAAGAAGGAAATACATCCAAAAACACCCCTTCCTTAGTGACCATCAGCCCCAGGATGGATTTTCCTTTTGGAAATACTTAACCCACATAAAGGACCTCATCCAAAAAGGAACCAAGTGGATTCTTGGTGACAGAACAAGGATTGACTTCTGGAATGACAGGTGGCTTTGGGATGAGGCCCTGAGAGAAGATACCAACCTCTTGGTCTTGAGATGGCACCTGGAGACCTTTAAAGGACCCAAGGTGGTAGATTTTATCATTAGGGGTAAGGGCAAAGCAGGCTGGGGCCCCATTGAAGTTCCCTAGTTTCCCCATCAGGTAGTCAGCCTCTTGGCCCTTCTTGACACTGCTATCATCCCTTTAGGTGAGGGTGAGGATAGGTGTGTCTGGCACGACACCAGTAGTGGATTCTTCTTGGTAAAATTTACCCATGCCCTCCTAAGGGATCCCTAAGAGGCCCATTTCCTAGTCAAGCATGTGTGGGCTAAGAAGTTGAACCCCAAGATCAGCTTCTTCGTCTAGACTGCCATCCAAAACAAGATCCTCACCATTGAAAATCTGGCCAAGAGGGGATTCTTGATCCCAAATAGATGCTATTTGTGCTGCATTGATTAGGAGTCGATAACCCATCTCTTCTTTAGATGTCCCTTCTCCCCTGAGGATCTAAGACATCTCCTCACCCAGTTATCCATCCAGTGAGCCCCTTCTAGTTCCATCCCTAACCTCCTCATCCAGTGGCTCAATCCCTTTTCGCATCCCACCCTCCGATCCCTCTAGGCCTACTACCTACCCCACCTACTCTAGAAACTCTAGCTTAAGCGTAACAGCAGAGCTTTCTCCTCCCTGCCTTGGGACCCCCAGGCGGTGGTAGTCAAAGTGCTCACCTTTATGATAGAGAATTCTCGCATCCTTCCTCTGACCTAACCTCCATGGAAGGCGAGCGAGTTAACCCTCCTCAACTCCCTTGGAGTGCAGATGCTTCCCCCTTACCCTCATCCCTCCCCCTCTACTAGAGCCTCTACTATATGGTCGGCCCCCCTCCTGGGTGGGTCAATATGAACTTTGATGGAGCATCTAAAGGCAATCCCAGCCCCTCGGGTGCTGATGGGGTCATTCATGACCACTCAAGGTATTTGATCCTTGCCTACATGGAGTTATTGGGTGTTCAAACCAACAACTTTGTGAAAGATTCGATGCTCCTCCGCGAGCTGATTGTTTTCCAAGATTCCTCCAAAATGGTGATCATCTAGGGCGACTCCCTAAACGTTATCAATATCATGACCAAGCAAGGGGACTTGTTATGGCGAATAGCCAACATCATCTAAGAAGCCTGAGTTATCCTTTAATGGCTCCCCCAATTTTCCATTTGCCATGTCTACCATGAAGGGAACAAGCTAGCAGACTACATGGCCAACTTAATAGCTTCGTCATCAGGTCTTCATATCTGGAGGGATGGCTTTATCGATGACCTATTGGATGCGGCATCCCAAGACCAGCCTTCAAACCACGATGCCATCACAGATGACTAGCATTTTCGTTCTTAGGGCCCCGTTTACCTGAAGCTCTAGGTCCCACTCTATTCTTTTAGGGGTCGTTGACCTCTACCCAAAGCTTTCCAAGGTCACTAGTTCCAATGGTCTTATTCGTAGCAGACACCTCAATTCCAGGACAAGTTTGAGTAGGTCTCATCGTATCCACACTGGCCTCATTATCAGTTCCTTGTCTGGCCCCATGCCACCTCAGCTTACCTGTCTCACCATCATCATATTATCCCTACCTCTTTATGCCAAGGCAGTTACCCCGTGCAAGCCGTCCACCTAGCCCACTCTCGGTGTGCCACATCATAATTCACGTCCTAAGGCACCCACTTCCCGTCGGCCTTCTTGTGTTAATTATCATTCCCAACACCTTTCTCCCTGTCTCTACCACCTTTTAAGCGTGTCACTCGTCTCCCTCGATGTAGAGGCTCGACGCATGCAGCAGCCCTGTGCCCCTTCGGCTTCCTCCTCGCATATTTCTTCCCTCTAGAGCGCATCCGTCTCACTTCCCCCTAGTCTCTTCTTCCTCGTCGGCTTCCTGTGTGTGTGCTCTCTGATCGACTTTTGTCCCCACTACTGCTTCCCGTCATTGCCTACCTCTGTTTCCACCATGTCCTCGTCCAAAGTTATTTACGTTGAGCCCTCTTCCCTCAGCTTGAGTGAGTCCACCAAGGTGTTCATGGATGCCAATTCCCTTACCCCTTTCCTTCGTAACTTTGTAGGCCTTGATGAGGAGATTACCCAGGCCTTCCTCGACACTTGGAACAATGACGATGTGGTTGTGAAAGGCATCCATTTTAGGGTAACCAAGGAATTCATGTTTGAAGTTATAGGGCTTCACCACGAAGAAAAATGGAAGTATATCCGACGCGATAGACACAATTGGGAGGAAGAGCTCACCCACTTCCCATAGCACGGCTAGGACAAGACCGCCCTCTTTAGACCGTAGCTACCCAAACCCTTTGATGAGGCCCTCGTGCCCATCATGCAATTCATTACCTATGACCACCCTAACCAAAAACTGTGTAGCTTCCATATCAGCTTCGTCAATTATATCCACGGTGCCACCCTCTTGTGTACTCCCCAGTACTTATTGTACTCCCTCATAATGGTTGTCAAGAAGACCCAAAAAGCCCACACTTGCCCAATCCACCAAGGCCTCATGGCAGTCCTTTATCGTCATGCTCTCGCTAACCAGCCCCTTGTCTAACATATCCCTCCCCTCTCCGCTAATCCCCCCAGGTC
The DNA here is from genome assembly GCA_028583015.1 of Wollemia nobilis. Lineage (NCBI taxonomy): Eukaryota > Viridiplantae > Streptophyta > Pinopsida > Araucariales > Araucariaceae > Wollemia > Wollemia nobilis. The sequence goes on along the minus strand of JAQPPZ010005376.1, from coordinate 404,145 downwards.
TCCAACCTCTTCCAACCCTAAGTCCAAGGCTAGGGAGGGCAGCCCTAGTGACCCCAATAATTCTCATCCTCCCAAGAAGCGTAGGCCCACCTTGAAGCAGCGTGCGTCAGCTCAGGTCCCTAGCGGTTGTAGTGCCCCAGGTGGTTCTACCCCCGATGGTAGCTCATGCTTGGGGGGTTCAACCCTTGGCGGCCCCGGTGCTCCTAGTGGATGCAGATCCTCAAGCAGGTTCAAGAAGCTGAAAGTGGAATTAAAGGGCACCACCAAGATCAGCTCAGAATTTGAGGGTGAATTGGGGGTCTTCCCAATCAGAATTCTCTTGGACATGGTGATAAACTCTCTGACCTCGGTAGCCAATGCGGTTGTGACCTTTGTGCATGTTTTGAAGGAGCTCCATCGCAGGCTAGGTACTGGTTCCAACAGGGACGAGAATTAGTCATGCCAGTCCTATTCCAGTGGGGGCCCCCTTCCCGAAGCAATTTTGGTGGTCCAAGTTTTTATGGCAGGGTTTCTAGGCTAGGTTCAAAGCTGGGGCCTTCAGCAGGCTTTGCAGGTGTTATGTTGTTTCTAGTTTTTTCTTTTGAATCAATGTGGGGTTTTGTCCTGTCCTAGAGCCATGTTTCTTTTGCTGGTTGTCGAGGTTCCCGCAGCCCTGGGTTTGTTTTTTCTGGGATCTCGAACCCCGATTTTTGTAATGGATGTCCACCCCTGGTCTAGCGTGTCAGGTTTTTTTGGCATGTTAATGTTGCGACATCTTTTGTATTAAGGTTTTGGGTCCCTTTAAAAAACCCCTCTGTATATAAAATGTTACTTATAAAAAAAAATTCTTAATGGTGTAATTATGACACAAGAGACCATATATTCTCTTCATTCCATGAAAAACTAAGTATGCTTATAAAATTAAATATGAACACACTATATTATAGGGTCTATGTATAATATTCTAAAAAATAATGGTTTTAATCAAGGTTGGTGTGAATAGATTAGATGTTGTTAACACTTCTTACTAAAAAAATTATAATTGAAATATAATAAAAATATATTCTTAGTGAAGAGGATTCAATAATAAATTAATTGAAATTAAATTATTATATTGTGTTTAATAATATTTTCAATAGGATGACCTATTTGTGCGAAGGATTAGGGTTTTTCCTGAAAAATGTCTCATCTTTTGGGAGCCATATCTTCGTGAAAAGCTATCTGATTCAGTCGATTCTTAGACCAACTTGTGCAGAATTTGAATAGCTTTAAAATGAGTGGTCATATAAAAAAATCTAAGTAATATTGAGGGATATACGACCCTATGAAGTCAACCATTCAGAACAAGGGTAGTGACAATTTTTCAAGTCATGAAAAACGAAATTGCAAATATTTGTCAACTAGGGTTCGAACGTTAGGAAGAGCAATGAAGGGCTAGGAATTTAGTGAGGCAAGACATTATGGACAAAGAATTTTCAACTACGTTTTTTTCTCTTTCTTTATTTTAGAAATTATGCATGGAAAATTTATAAATTCTTTATCAAATATTATATTTGCTATAAGGCATTCAGATAAATTTTAATAGATTTTGAGTTTTAGTTTCCTTTCCATGGAGCTTTACCTTTCTCAATCATTCTTAAGTATGGGGATAATATGTGGATCCAAACTATATATTATGAAAACATATCTTTTAGATGTAGAATATATCATGAAGTGGCGCATATTAAGAGATCATACCCTAAGAAGAGCCCAACATAATCATATGTAGAAAACTGCAAGAGAAACTTACAAATGGTTATGGCTGAAGATGGTTTTCAACTTCCAAAAAATAGATATAGAAAAGTAAAAGAAAATAAATAGTGGAGACCATTAAGGAATGATATTGGAAGAAATACTGACTTTTTTGAGGCTTTAGCCTATCAATAAAAAGTAGATCAAAACTTAGAGGACACGGTACAACAATTTCAACATATTAACAAGGAACCATCTATTTACTATGATCCTGATTTAAGAAAGAACATTCTCGATGAACCTAAGGAATTTGTCTTATTAGATCTTGAAGACTCTCTTGAAGTTCCATGCATGATTTAGAGGAAAAATTTTGATAAAGAAAATGCAGTTTTAAAAGTTAATTCCTCTACCATTAATAAGGAAATACTAGAAAATGAGTAGGACAAGTCAAAAGCTTCTATAATAGATCCAGGAGAGGATAAATATGATGAAAAATAATATTATGAAAGAATATTGAGGAATAGAATAATAAAACCTACTCTTGATATAGGCAAGGCAAAAAGAGGAAAACCCTCAAATTATCAAGCAAGATCTAGGGAAGCAAGAGCAAATATAGAGAAAGGAACACAAACTAAGTTGGTTGAACTTCTCTTTATCAAACAACAAAATGATATTGGTAATACGTAGGCGAGGCAAAAATCCCCTAATGATACATGATTATCATCTCATGGAATATAAGGGGTGCTAATGCCCCTCAAAACAGAGGTGTATTAGGGACCTATGTTTAAGTAATAAATCTAATATTGTTTGTATCTAGGAAACTAAAATGACAAAAGAAGTTTCAAAAACTATGAAATCAGTATGGGTAATATGTGAATGGGATCCTATGGATTATGAAGGAGTATCTTGTTGGAATCCTTCTAGAACCTCTTGTGTAACCATTCATAAAACTAGGCATTGGATAGCCTCTTTAGTCACTTGCTACTTTGCAGATATTCATTTCACCCTTATCAATGTCTATGGACCTACAACTCAGTTAGGCAGATTAGAAGTTTGAATTGGGATTGAAACTTTTATGAGAAGTAAAGACCAAGAAACCCGATTCATGATCATTGGAGATTTTAATGCCATAACCAAGCTGGATGAAAAAATTGGTGAAATTAGGAAATTGACCCAAAGTATGAAATATTTCTCAACTTTTATTCAAAACAATAATCTATGGGAAGTTGACTTTGAACAAGACAACTATACTTGGACCAAAAATAGGAGAGTGTAACAGTTAATAGTAGAAAAATTAGACAGATGCATGCTCTCAGATTATTATTTGGATGAAGGAACTTATGCTAAAATTAATACCTTAACAAGGATTGGTTCAAATCACTAGCCAATAAGAGTTAAAATGGTGGTAAGTGAATTCAAAAAAATATCATATTTTAAATATGAGCATATGCGGGAAGACCATCCTCAATTTATTGATATGATAGCTCAAACATGGAATTTTTTAGGTAATGGTGGGTTGTATGCTCTTCCAAATAAAATTAAATCTATGACATCTAGATTAAAAGAATGGAACAAGAACACCTTTGAAAATATTTTTGAGAAGAAAGAAGAACTAAAAGATAAAATTCCAAAATTCCAAAATGGTGATCATAATAATCCAAGTTCGGAGGAAAGGGAGTTGCTTAGTGAATTTCATAATATTTTGAGTAAGGAAGAGACATTCAGGAGATTAAAATCATGAAAAACTTGGTTAAAATAAGGAGATAAAAATACAATTTTTTCATAGGATGGCTATAGTTTAGAGATCAACTTCTAGAATTAGTAGAATTAAATCAATAGAAGGGGTTTGGATTGAATATTAGAGTGAAATTAGAAAAGAGGTAAAGTCTTTTTATCAGAATATTCTAGGTTTAGAGGAGACCGAAGTTCTTAATGATAAACTTATTTAAGATGTTCCTTCAGTTATAATGAATGAAGACAATAGGAAATGAATGGAGCCTATTACTCTAGAAGAAGTTCATTTAGCTCTTTTCTCCTTTAATAAGGATAAATCCCCAGGTCTAGATGGGCTCTCTACAACTTTTTACCAACATAATTAGGATATAGTGAAGGATTATTTATTGGTGGCAATGGAACAGTCTAGGGTAAAACAATACATACCTTATAAAATAAATGCAACATATCTTACCCTAATTCCAAAAAATAAGAATGTTGAATTGTTTGATTATTTTAGATCCATCAGCCTATGTAATATGGCATATAATATTATATCCAAAGTGATGGTGAATAGATTAAGGCCATTGTTAGACAAAATTATTTTAGAAGGAGGTTTTGTGAAAGGAAGACAAATTATGGATGTGATCATAGTAGCTCATGAAGTTATACATTCAACAACTTCAATAAAAGAGAAAGCAATGATCTTAAAACTTGATATGAGTAAAACCTATGATAGGGTTAAATGAGATTTTCTTTTTGTAGTTTTAGAAAATTTTGGTTTCGGGAAGAAATGTGTTAGATGGATTAAAGCTTGTGTCTCTACAGTTTCTTATTCATTATTGATCAACGGGCTATACTTTAAAGCCAAGAGAAGCCTTAGACAAGGAGATCCTCTATCTCCTTGTTTGTTCATTATTATGGAATAGGTTTTAAGTAGGAACTTAAAGAAGTCTTACAAATATGGTCTTATAAGTGGACTTAAGATTAGTAATAACATCAATAACATCACCCATCAACAATTTGTAGATGATACAACCTTTTTTTGAAGGGCAAGGATAAATGAGGCCAGAGCTTTGAATAACTTTTTAAAAGAATACAAAAGAGCTTTAGGCCAAAATGTTAATAGGACTAAATTCAAAATTTACTTCCTTAACACTCCTAGTATCAAAGCAAGAATTTGTAGGTTGCTTCAAATGGAGGAGGCAAATTTTCCAATAACTTATCTAGGGATACCTTTATTTGAGGGGAGAATGAGGATAGATTTATGGAATCCAGTTATTAGGAAAGTTCAAAATAAAATCCCAACTTGGAAAGGTGATGGTTATCATTAGCAAGAAGAGTGTAATTAATTAAATCAGTCTTACAAGCCATTCCAACATATTATATGTCATTGTATTCTATACCAAAATTAGTTGAAAAAAGTTTAATCTATATTATGCGATCCTTTTTATGGTTAGGTTTACATGATAAAAGAAATTTTCCTTTGATAAAATAGAGCAAGTTGTGTGATGATAAAAATAGGGGAGGTCTTGGTTTAAGAGTTCTTACAGATGCAAACTTAGCTCTTAGGGGAAAAGTAATCTAGATATTGTACAAAGAGAGTCAAAGACAATGGGTAAGAATTATTCTATGTTGATCCCAATGACCCAAGTTTAATATTTACTACATTCTCTCTATCAAATGGTTCTGCTCTTTGGAATGGTTTAAAAAAATCTATTGATCTTATGATTAAAGATTTAAGATGGGTGGCGGGAACTAGAGAAATAAATTATATTTGGATGGATACTTGGTGTGATAAAAAACCACTCAATTTATATCCAATTTTGAAACCTTGGATGAGATTGCTTCAAGACAAATATGGTGATAGGGTTTCAAACATTTTGTACAAGGATCGAGAAGATACAAATGGAAATATTTTTTTACAAGTATACAAGACATTGATGCTAGAAGGCAATTGAGTATAAAGATAACAACTATGATTATTTTGAGGGGAGCCAAGGATAAATTGATTTGGGAGTTGAATAGCTCAGGATAATACACAACAAGAAGTAGATATAATGTACAACACCAACAAAATAATAATTTCATTAGAACATGGAGAGATTTTTGGGATAGCCCAAGAATTCCTAAAGTCAAAATGTTTGTTTGGCTAGTAGGTCATAGAAATTTTTTTATCTTGGTGAAAAGGGGTTTTCATAGCCCCTCTCAATGTGTTTTTTGTAATAAGGAGGAGGATAGTATAGACCATCTCTTAGGACATTTCTCAATAGTTTGGAATCTATGGCAATAGATTTTTAATATGTTTGGTAAATGCATGGTGATGAATAGTAGAATTGGAGATTGGTTAAAGTAATGGAAAATCGCTTATAATAGTGAGGCTTTATAAACAATATGGGATATATCAAAAGATACAATACTTTAGATTGTATGGCTAGAAAGGAATAGAAGAATATTTAAAGGAAAGGAAAGCGGTTTAGAGGCAATGAAAAAAATATATGTTTAGACATAGAGGAGTCTAAACCAACCCTATCAAATCACCTAGTCACTAATTTTGAAGGAGAGAGTCTTGATAGATGGAGTCAAGTCATTAAATGAAATTATGATGTTGGGTACAAGAGAAGCAAAAATAATATAAAGAATATAAAGTGGAAACCACCAGATGTGGAGTGGGTTAAATTGAATTTTGATGAAGCATCTAAAAGAAATCTAGGACCAACAAGAGAAGGAGAAATAATTAAAAATAATAGAGGAGAGATTTTGTCTCATTATGCTTTCAATAGTGGATTTAAGACAAATAATGAAGCTGAAGCTTGGGCGACTTTAGAAGGGTTAAAAACATGTAAACAAATGAAATGGAAGAGAGTATGGATGGAAGGGAATTATCTCATGGTAATAAATACAATTTTGAGGAAAGCAAAGGCTCCATGGAACATAATTGTGGAAATTCAAGATCTTGCTAAAGAATTTGAAGAAATCAGGTTTACACATACATTAAGGGAAGGAAACAAATGTGTAGATAAGGTAGTCAATAGAGGGGTTTTGATTGAGGATTGTGAAGTTAATTTCTCATTTCCATGGTTAGAGGAAGTAGAAAGTTTAGTTGAAGCTGACAAGAAAATGTTGATTGCCTAAATCAATTAATGATTAAGATTTATTTTAATGTTTTACATTGGTAATATTTGCTTTATTTTGTAACAATAATGTGTTTTCATTTTAGACTATTTATATAATTTTTGTGGTTGCACTTGTGATTTAGGAAGGAAACTAGCAATCCAAATTTGGTAAAGTGGACTATGATAGTGTAATGTTTTGGAAATATTACTCTACTAAGATGCAAGGCATAGATAGTAAAGGTGAAGTTTTGGCATTGTGAAGGCTACTATAGGAAAATGTCAAGAAAGATGCTAAAATCTGCATTAATTGTAATCATACAAAAATTTGAAAAGATCTAGAAAATGAAAATAAAAAATTAAAACATTTTATGAAAAATATTGTAAGTTTCTAGCTATAGCATCTCATCTCAATTGAGATGAGAAGTGTATATATTTGTAAACTCTCAAGCTCTAAAGAAGAGAAATGTAATTCGTTAAGGGTGGGGGACCCAAGTACAACCCCTTATTATCAAGCCAAAAAAATAATGTTTTCAATAGATATAAAGATTGAATAAAAATAACTTTATTCTCGATGTTTGTCAACTATTTTTAAAAGCAATCTCTTAAAAATATATAAATATCTATGAACATTTTTTTTTTCTTATTTTCTTCTTGGTTAGTGTGAGAAAATCTTAGGCGAGGCATCTCCATCCCATAACCTCTCATAAGGGCGAGAGCTAAACTTATCAATAAGAACCAAACACACAACCATCACATATCCACCCCTCACAGACTCATCTACAACGTAGTTTAAACCTTATCTATAAATAATTTGAAATAATAAATAATAAAACCTATTATAATATTAATCTCTTTAAATAAAATTCAAACTTTAAAAATAAGTAACTAAATAATATTTAATTTTTTAAATGAATTAATGGAATTTTCTGAACTTATCAATAAGAACCAAACACACAACCATCACATATCCACTCATATACAACGCATTTTAAACCTTATCTATAAATAATTTGAAATAATAAATAATAAAACCTATTATAATATTAATCTCTTTAAATAAAATTCAAACTTTGAAAAATAAGTAACTAAATAATATTTAATTTTTTAAATGAATTAATCGAATTTTACTCTCCTTTGTATAAATTCAACAAAGTCCCTATCCTTGTTTTGCTTGTAGACGAACTCCAAATAAAAACAATTACTTAATTACAACCTTTAAGTCCCTGTCCTTGTTTTGCTTGAAGATGTATCTAAAATTGGGTATATACACATAGAATCTTAATAGTTATATACAATAAATAAATTAATATTTACTTTAGATGCTTCTTGACATATGAATGATAAACCAAACATAATTAAGTAGACCATAATTGATAGTATTAATTGTTAAATTAGTTAAAATCTAACTATAATAAAATTTTGATTATAATTCAATAAGAAAATAAACCAAGTTGAATGTCTCATAATTTTATTTATATTTATTGTTTGAAAGATTAATGATAAAAATAATAATACTTGGAGGGCGGAGGTAGTAGACCGATTAGTTTTTTGTTGAGTGTTTGTCATCTTGAGGTTGGCAGTTCCAATACCAAGCCCCTCCAGGTCCCCCTCACTAGATTAAATACTTATCGAGATGGAACAGGTGGAAAAAACCCCTATATAAAAATAATAATGATACTTGGAGACCCCAAAATTGTTAGTGAAAATTAAATACTTATCGATATGGGCTAGTGGAAAAAACCCCTATATTATAATAATAATACTTGGAGACCCCAAAATTGCTAGTTAAAATTAAATAATAGTTCAATGTCGTTTATTTACTTATTATACTTACTATAACCCATGATTTTTTTTTTTTAGGTTTAAATGTATTATCAAATTCAATGTTCATTATTTATAACTAGTTTAAAACTTATCAAATAAATATTCTTTAATATATATTAATTTTTCATCCTCAATTTTTTTTAACTCTTTTTATTAACATAAAAAGAATTCTACCAACACGTCCATGGTTCAATGGTTGGGTTAAATTATTGATGTAGCCCACACCAAGGTTCAAATCTCAATGATACCAAATAAATCAATGTGACATAAAAAAAATTATAAACAAAATTAAAATACATGACAAACAAACCTAACCTAAGGGGTCATGATCATCGGGTTTTATGTTTGAATACGGGCAAAATTTTGGTAAAATCACTATGAGAAAGGACGTCTGGCATTCTGGTGGAAATAAGACTCACGCATAGGCGATCAGGGTAGTACAAAGGGGCCTCAGCAAGTAGTAGCAAGAATGAAGTCTACAACATCCTTCTTGTGCACAACATGCTAGCAGATCATGCTGCCTTGCGGTTTCCAGAGGTTCGAGCAGCGACTGCTGCATTGAAAACTGTAGGCAAGCTTCAGAGTCCTCCCTATGTTGAATGGGATTCTAATATGGATCTTCTTGATTGGCTTGGCATCTTCTTTGGTTTCCAAAGAGATAATGTCTGCAATCAGCGGGAGCATCTCATACTGCTTTTGGCTAACAGCTAGATGCGATTGCAGCTGCCTCCTGATATCATAGATCAGCTTGAACCCAACATTGTTCAAAAATTGAGAAAGAAAATCCTTAAAAACTATGAGAATTGCTGTGCATTTTTGGCAAGGAAGTCTAATGTTTGGATCCCAGACCGCAGGAGAGCGTTGATTGATGCCCGTAGGGAGTTGCTGTATATTTCTTTGTATCTTATTATTTGTGGGAAGGCTACAAATTTGAAGTTTATGCCAGAGTGTTTGTGCTATATTTTCCACCATATGGCTATGGAGCTGAATAGAATCTTAGAGGATTATCTGGATGAAAATACAGGACAACCAGCATTGCCTGCTTATATGGGAGAAAATGCATTTTTGCAAAAGGTTGTCACTCCTTTGTATCAAACTGTCAAAGCAGAGGCAGAATCGAGCTATGGCGGTAAGGAGCCTCATTCTTCCTGGAGAAATTATGATGACATGAATGAGTATTTTTGGAGCAACAGGTGCTTTGATCAGTTGGGATGGCCTCTTAAGCTGAGTAGTAATTTCCTTGTTCTGTCGAATCCGGATAATCAGCAACAACAAGCGGTCGGGTTGTAGAGATTCACTGCTATGCTGCATAAACAGAAGGTAGGAAAGACAGGTTTTGTAGAGCAACGCTCCTTTTGGAATATTTTTCATAGTTTTGATCGACTCTAGATTATGTATATCCTTTTCCTGCAAGCTGCAATTCTTGTAGCCTAGGAAGGCAAAGGGATTCCTTGGAAAGAGTTGAAAAGCAAAGATACACAAATTAAGATGCTTAGTGTGTTCATAACTTGGACAGGCCTTCGGCTTCTACAATCTTTGCTTGATATTGGCACACAGTACAATTTAGTGTCAAGAGAAACTCCTTTACAAGGAATAAGAATGTTTTTGAAAACTGTTGTGGCAACAGTGTGGACGATCATGTTTGTTGTGCTCCATAGTCGGATGTGGAAACAAAGAAATCATGATTTCGCCTGGTCAAGTAAGGCAAACAAAATGTTGATTAACTATGTCGAGGCTGCTATTGTATTCATTGTCCTTAAACTCCTGGCTTTACTGCTTTTCATAATTTCATGGGTCAGAAATTTTGTGGAGAAAAGCAATTGGAGGATTTTTCATCTTCTGACATGGTGGTTTCAGTCAAGAACATTTTTTGGTCGTGGGCTTCGAGAGGGAATTTTTGATAACCTCTCTTATAGTTTGTTTTGGGTGGTGTTTTTGGCTGTAAAGTTCACCTTCAACTACTTCATGCAGATCATACCTATGGTGGAGCCAACTAAGAAAACATTGAATATCAAAACAATTCCATACAAGTGGCATGATTTTTTCAAAAAGAATAACCGATTCAGTGTTGGAGTATTGTGGGCGCCAGTTATCTTGATCTACTTTATGGACACACAGATATGGTATTCAATACTATCATCTATAGTTGGAGCATTGGTGGGACTATTTTATCATTTGGGAGAGATACGAAACATTCAACAGCTGAGGCTATGATTTCAGTTCTTTGTCAGTGCTATCCAGTTCAATTTGATGCCAAAAGAACCACTTTTAAGAACCCAGGGGAATCTACGAGTTAAAAAGTTATAAGGCGTTTGCAACTCAGATATGGTTTGGGCACACCATATAAGAAAATTGAGTCTAATCGGGTTGAAGCAGGAAAGTTTGCTCTTATTTGGAATGAAATTGTGAGGACATTTAGAGAAGAGGACATTGTCAGTGACTTGGAAGTGGAATTGTTGGAGGTTCCCTCAAACTCGTGGAATATACGCGTCATACGATGGCCATGCTTGTTGCTTTGTAATGAAATGTTGCTTGCATTAATCTAGGCTAGGGAATTAGGAGGTATTGACAGATTAGTACCTCCTAATGAATTTTGTGGAAGTAGAAATTGTGGAGAAATATTAGCAAAAATGAGTATCGTTGATGTGCAGTAATAGAAACATATGATAGTGTCAAGCATTTGCTTTTGAGAATTATTAAGGAAGGTACTGAAGAACACTCCATTATTGACAGTTCGTTTGTTGTAATTGAGAAGTTGCTTCAGATGGAGAAGTTTACTGAGAATTATAGGATGAGCAAGCTGCCTGAAATTCATTCTAAATTAATAGCATTGGTCAAGATTCTTTTGGGAAAGCCATCTGTGAAGGACCAGCAAAAGGTAGTCAATGCTTTGCAAAACCTCTATGATATTGTCCTTAGGGATTTTCCTAAAGAAAGACAAAGTATTGAGCAACTAAGGCAAGATGGACTTATTCCTCAAACAAGTGATGGTAGACTGTTATTTGAGGATGTTGTAGAATTACCTGATACAGAAGATGAATCCTTCTATCGTCAATTACGTCGCTTGCATACCATTTTTACTTCAAGAGATTCTATGCACAATATCCCAAGAAATCTAGAAGCAAGGCATCGCATAGCATTTTTCAGCAACTCCCTCTTTATGAATATGCCTCATGCTCCACAGGTGGAGAAGATGTTGGCTTTTAGTGTCTTGACTCCCTACTATGATGAGGATGTTATTTACAATAAAGAACAATTGCGTACACCAAATGAAGATGGTGTTTCAATTATATTTTATCTTCAGAATATATTTCCTGATGAATGGGAAAATTCCTTAGAGCGGATGCACAAAGAAGGGGTAAAGGATTCTGAACTGTGGACTAATCATGTCAGGGAACTTAGATTGTGGGCCTCACTCAGAGGACAGACACTGAGTCGTACTATCAGGGGCATGATGTACTATTATAAAGCTCTCTAAATGTTGGCTTTTCTTGATTTAGCATCAGAGATGAATATTCGTAATGGCTTCAAGGAACTTGTTGCCACAGCTTCGGGGAATAGGTAAGATGCCAATGGATTGAGATCTCGGAGTTTTCCATCTGGAAGAAGCAATAGCACTGAAAGCAGCGGAGTAGGATTGCTATTCAAAGACCATGAACATGCCACAACACTCATGAAATTTACTTATGTTGTTGCTTGCCAAATTTATTGTACTCAAAAGGCAAAGAAAGATCCCCGTGTTGAGGATATCTTGTATCTAATGAAGAATAATGAGGCTCTCCGGATTGCTTATGTTGATGAGGTCTCTGTAGGAAGGAATGATAAGGAATATTTTTTTTGTTCTTGTTAAGTATGATCCAGACCTGTAGAAAGAGGTGGAGATTTACAGGGTGAAGCTACCTGGCCCATTAAAACTTGGTGAAGGAAAACCTGAAAATCAAAATCATGCTTAGATTTTTACAAGGGGGGATGCAGTGCAGAAAATTGATATGAATCAAGATAATTATTTTGAAGAGGCTCTGAAAATGTGCAATCTGTTGCAAGAGTTTACAAGATACTATGGCATCAGAAAGCCTACAATTTTAGGAGTTCGTGAGCATGTATTCATGGGTTTTGTATCTTCTCTTTCTTGGTTTATGTCTGCTAAGGAAACAAGTTTTGTAACCCTTGGCCAACGTGTTCTTGCAAAACCTCTAAAGATAAGGATGCACTATGGTCATCCTGATGTATTTGATCGCTTATGGTTCTTGAGTAGGGGAGGTCTCAGTAAAGCTTCGCGGGTAATAAACATCAGTGAGGACATATTTGTTGGCTTTAATTGTGCACTTGTGATTTAGGAAGGAAACTAGAAATCCAAATTTGATAAAGCGGACTATGGTAGTGTAATGTTTTGGAAATATTACTCTACTAAGATGCAAGGCATAGATAGTAAAGGTGAAGTTTTGGCATTGTGAAGGCTACTATAGGAAAATGTCAAGAAAGATGCTAAACTCTGCATTAATTGTAATCATACAAAAAATTGAAAAGATCTAGAAAATGAAAATAAAAAATTAAAACATTTTATGAAAAATATTGTAAGTTTCTAGCTATAGCATCTCATCTCAATTGAGATGAGAAGTGTATATATTTGTAAACTCTCAAGCTCTAAAGAAGAGAAATGTAATTCGTTAAGGGTGGGGGACCAAGTACAACCCCTTATTATCAAGCCAAAAAAATAATGTTTTCAATAGATATAAAGATTGAATAAAAATAACTTTATTCTTGATGTTTGTCAACTATTTTTAAAAGCAATCTCTTAAAAATATATAAATATCTATGAACATTTTTTTTTTCTTATTTTCTTCTTGGTTAGTGTGAGAAAATCTTAGGCGAGGCATCTCCATCCCATAACCTCTCATAAGGGCGAGAGCTGAACTTATCAATAAGAACCAAACACACAACCATCACATATCCACCCCTCACAGACTCATCTACAACGCAGTTTAAACCTTATCTATAAATAATTTGAAATAATAAATAATAAAACCTATTATAATATTAATCTCTTTAAATAAAATTCAAACTTTAAAAATAAGTAACTAAATAATATTTAATTTTTTAAATGAATTAATGGAATTTGCTGAACTTATCAATAAGAACCAAACACACAACCATCGCATATCCACTCATCTACAACACTCATCTACAACGCAGTTTAAACCTTATCTATAAATAATTTGAAATAATAAATAATAAAACCTATTATATTATTAATCTCTTTAAATAAAATTCAAACTTTATACTTGACTCATCAGATGAGCGAACTGGACCAAGTGCATCAACAGTTTGATCTGAAGACCACGAGATGCTCTTCAAGACCGCCGACTACCTCACCCGCGGAGGGGAATCCGGGATTTTTCACCCCCATGCACCTCATGATTTATCAGCTCCTCCAGAATGCTGAGTTCGGAAATGCCGTCGAGAATTTCCAATTTTTTTGTGTTTTCAGCACACCACAGCGCCCACCTGCTCACAGGACCCCTACCCCTACCGCCAGGTGTGGCCAATTCCAGAAATCTACGGGTCATGCCTCACCATGCAGCGCATTGTGTGCAGGCGCCACATGGGACCCGCGCCTTCACAACGTGGCCCCCACCGCCGGCGACCCTCTCCACACTGCCACACTGCCGACGTCGGCCGGCGATAGGATGTCGCCGGCTTCGCGGCTCGGCCAGTGCCGCACCTTCCCGACATTACTTGGCGTCGAAAAGTTCAAAATTAAATTGATTTTTAATATTCCTTGACAGCAGAAATGACAAATAAATAAATAAAATGTGATCATGATGAAATATATTTAAGGCGAGTTTCAATTCCATATAATCAATTAAAATATAATAAAGTTAAAATTTGTATAAGAATAATATTATGTGTATAACTAAGATTAAAAAAAAAATAGGTAAAACTTGTTCATTATTAACAGTTTGGAGAAGAAATTTCATGGTGGAAGATAATAATATTGATATGTTTTCACTAAACAAACAAGCTTAATCATCTTGAATAAAGTTTCATAAATTTTAGTTTAGTTAAGGTTTAGCATAGTCAATGAAAGTCTTGGGACCCATTATGGTGTTCACGTTTGAATCATCAAAGTGTGAGGAGGGAGAATGAGTTGTGAGAAGATCTTCGACTTTGGGTGTTTGCGATGTCTACCCTTCTCACTTTAAGGATAAGAGTAATTGTGAACTTAGGTCTAAGGTTTAGTGGATTCAAGTTAGAGACCACCTATGTTTCTCCTAAGATATTTTTTTTGACGATTTTATCTTAATTTAGCCCTATCCTAACTACAATTGTATTGATCAATGCAATAGATAAGTCTAGTTCAAGAAGATAATACAACAAACAAGTCATAATGTGACTATATGCGATTTCATTTTGATGAGATGCAAGATTATAGTTCCCCTGAAGTGATTTATGCTAACTTGTTCTTTTTCTTCCTTTTGTCCTTTAGTGGATAAAACATAAAATACTCAATAACATAAGCAAATACGTAATATATTCTCTAAACTAAGATAATAAAAGCAACAAGTGGAACATCAAACCTGATTTCTATCTTAATGATAGAAGCATTGTTGGTCTACAAAAACATTACTAATGGAAGTACTTCTGGTTTGTAAAAGCACTATTGGTACTACTATAGTTTAATGGTGCTTTTGCTTAGGGTTCTTGTTTTTCAAAAACCTGTAAAATAGATAGAAACATATGCAATCAATAGTAAAGTGGTATACCTAGACCTACAATGTGTGGTTCCCTTGACCAATATTAGGCCCCTACTCAAATGATGAAAATAAATGATACAAAGAGATAAAATGATAACTATGAACTCAATGACAAAAGTGCCATTGAGGAAACAATAACACCATCGACACTTTTGCTAGTTGGTAGCACTTTTGCTCTCTACAGTAGATTGTGACTACGGAGTCTTAGTTTCTACCACAATAGAGATAGAACATAATAGCACCACCAAACCTACAATTTGATAGCGCTTTTGCTTGCAAGTGCAATAAAATGTGTTTTGAACAAAAGACTTGTGATTTTTCAACTATTTAATTGAGGATCCCTAACCATGAGGTATAGGGTCTTAATGGATACAATATAATAGTCTATTTGATAATAAAAGATGTAAACTAATGATGCAATATGATAAGTAAAGGAAAGTGTTATAAAAAATTTTGTGTGCAATAATCAAATGATTACAAAGCATCAAGATGAAGATAGTGATAAAATCTAAGAAATGAGAGAGCACAACCAAGCAAGCAAGTAGTCTCAAAAGCCTTGCTTGATATCCTCTTGTTGTGATGAAGAAGATGATTTTACTTATTGATTGAGATGATTGAGAATTTTATAATTGCACAAGATCCAAAATTTAATTTGATAGGGCTTGGCTATCTTCAAAAGTCCATTTTAATTTCGCTTTCTAATTATTGGCTTGATATGAAGCCATGGTTCCTTAGAGGATGGTTGGATGAATTTGATGGGATTGTTTGAAGGTAAGTTTTCAAAATGGGTTCAATATGCAATCAATAGATGCAAGATAGTAAATGGAGATTTTGTGTCTTTGGATTACTACTAAGACTGCAAAACATATTGATGTTATTAGATCCATTATCGATGGGTTGCTTGGAAGGTACTATTTACCTTTTCCTTTTTAGGATCTAATAGTCATAGCATTGGTTGCGATAATGGTCCCAATGCTAATATCAAATATGGTCATTTTTGGGAAGCTTAGGTGGGAAATGATGAAAATTATAAAGTTTTACAAAAGCATTGCCAAGAAGTAGAAGCGTCGTTAACACTATGACTTAGGTCTTGAAACTATTGCTTTTAGAGCAATAAATGTTCTTAAAACAAAGTTTTAGATAATTGACTTGATTTTGATGCCTGATTAATTAGTTGATGAAGATGTTAGTAAGTTTGAAGACTTTGAAGATGTATCTAAAATTGGGTATATACACATAGCATCTTAATAGTTATATACAATAAATAAATTAATATTTACTTTAGATGCTTCTTGACATATGAATGATAAACCAAACATAATTAAGTAGACCATAATTGATAGTATTAATTGTTAAATTAGTTAAAATATAACTATAATAAAATTTTGATTATAATTCAATAAGAAAATAAACCAAGTTGAATGTCTCATAATTTTATTTATATTTATTGTTTGAAAGATTAATGATAAAAATAATAATACTTGGAGGGCGGAGGTAGTAGACCGATTAGTTTTTCTTTGAGTGTTTGTCATCTTGAGGTTGGCGGTTCTAATCCCAAGCCAATTCCGGATCCCCCTCACTAGAGTAAATACTTATCGAGATGGAACAGGTGGAAAAAACCCCTATATAATAATAATAATGATACTTGGAGACCCCAAAATTGTTAGTGAAAATTAAATACTTATCGATATGGGCCAGTGGAAAAAAACCCTATATAATAATAATAATACTTGGAGACCCCAAAATTGCTAGTTAAAATTAAATAATAGTTCAATGTCGTTTATTTACTTATTATACTTACTATAACCCATGATTTTTTTTTTTTAGGTTTAAATGTATTATCAAATTCAATGTTCATTATTTATAACTAGTTTAAAACTTATCAAATAAATATTCTTTAATATATATTAATTTTTCATCCTCAATTTTTTTTAACTCTTTTTATTAACATAAAAATAATTCTACCAACACGTCCATGGTTCAATGGTTGGGTTAAATTATTGATGTAGCCCACACCAAGGTTCAAATCTCAATGATACCAAATAACTCAATGTGACATAAAAAAAATTATAAACAAAATTAAAATACATGACAAACAAACCTAACCTAAGGGGTCATGATCATCGGGTTTTAGGTTTGAATACGGGAAAATTTTGGTAAAATCACTATGAGAAAGGACGTCTGGCATTCTGGTGGAAATGAGACTCACGCATAGGAGATCAGGGCAGTACAAAGGGGCCTCAGCAAGTAGTAGCGAGAATGAAGTCTACAACATCCTTCTTGTGCACAACATGCTAGCAGATCATGCTGCCCTGCGGTTTCCAGAGGTTCGAGCGGCATCGCCGCATTGAAAACTCGTAGGCGAGCTTCGAGTCCTCCCTATGTTGAATGGGATTCTAATATGGATCTTATTGATTGGCTTGGCATCTTCATTGGATTCCAAAGAGATAATGTTCGCAATCAACGGGAGCATCTCATACTACTTTTGGCTAACAACTAGATGCGATTGCAGCCGCATCCTGATATCATAGATCAGCTTGAACCCAATGTTGTTCAGAAATTGAGAAAGAAAATCCTTAAAAACTATGAGAATTGGTGTGCATTTCTGGCAAGGAAGTCTAATGTTTGGATCCCAGACCGCAGGAGAGCGTCGATTGATGCCCGTAGGGAGTTGCTTGTATATTTCTTTGTATCTTATTATTTGTGGGGAGGCTACAAATCTGAAGTTTATGCCGAGTGTTTGTGCTATATTTTACACCATATGGCTATGGAGCTGAATAGAATCTTAGAGGATTATCTGGATGAAAATACAGGACAACCCGACATTGCCCTGCTTATATGGGAGAAAATGCATTTTTGCAAAAGGTTGTCACTCCTTTGTATCAAACTTTCAAAGAAGAAGCGAGAATCGAGCTATGGCGATAAGGGAGCCTCATTCTTCCTGGAGGAATTATGATGACATGAATGAGTATTTTTGGAGCAACAGGTGCTTTGATAAGTTGGGATGGCCTCTTAAGCTGAGTAGTAATTTCCTTGTTCTGTCGAATCTGGATAATCAGCAACAACAAGCGGTCGGATTGCAGAGGTTCACTGCTATGCTGCAGAAATAAAAGGTATGAAAGATAGGTTTTGTAGAGCAACGCTCCTTTTGGAATATTTTTCATAGTTTTGATCGACTCTGGATTATGTATATCCTTTTCCTACAAGCTGCAATTCTTGTATCCTGGGAAGGCAAAAGGATTCCTTGGAAAGAGTTGAAAAACAAAGATACACAAATTAAGATGCTTAGTGTGTTCATAACTTGGGCAGGCCTTCGGCTTCTACAATATTTGCTTGAAATTGGCACACAGTACAATTTAGTGTCAAGAGAAACTCCTTTACAAGGAATAAGAATGTTTTTGAGAACTGTTGTGGCAACAGTGTGGACGATCCTGTTTGATGTGCTCTATAGTCAGATGTGGAAACAAAGAAATCATGATTTCGCCTAGTCAAGTAAGGCAAACAAAATGTTGATTAACTATGTCGAGGCTGCTATTGTATTCATTGTCCTTGAGATCCTGGCTTTACTGCTTTTCATAATTTCGTGGGTCAAAAATTTTGTGGAGAAAAGTAATTGGAGGATTTTTCATCTTCTGACATGGTGGTTTCAGTCAAGAACATTTGTTGGCCGTGGGCTTTGAGAGGGAATTTTTGATAACCTCTCTTATAGTTTGTTTTGGGTGGTGTTGTTGGCTATAAAGTTCACCTTCAGCTACTTCATGCAGATTAGACCTATGGTGGAGCCAACTAAGAAAATATTGAATATCAAAACAATTCCATACAAGTGGCATGATTTTTTCAAAAAGACTAATCGATTCGGTGTTGGAGTATTGTGGGCGCCAGTTATCTTGATCTACTTTATGGACACACAAATATGGTATTCAATACTATCATCTATAGTTGGAGCATTGGTGGGACTATTTTCCCATCTAGGAGAGATACGGAACATTCAACAGCTAAGGCTACGATTTTAGTTCTTTGCCAGTGCTATCCAGTTCAATTTGATGCCAGAAGAACCACTTTTTAGAACCCAGGGGAATCTACGAGTTAAAACATTATAAGGTGTTTGCAACTCAGATATGGTTTGGGTACACCATATAAGAAAATTTAGTCTAATCGGGTTGAAGCAAGAAGGTTTGCTCTTATTTGGAATGAAATTGTGAGGACATTTAGAGAAGAGGACATTGTCAGTGACTTGGAAGTGGAATTGTTGGAGGTTCCCTCAAACTCATGGAATATACGCGTCATACGATGGCCATGCTTGTTTCTTTGTAATGAATTGTTGCTTGCCTTAATCTAGGCTAGGGAATTAGGAGGTACTGACAAGACATTATGGAGAAATATCAAAAAAAATGAGTACCATCGATGTGCAGTGATAGAAACATATGATA
Organism: Wollemia nobilis; assembly: GCA_028583015.1. Taxonomy (NCBI): domain Eukaryota; kingdom Viridiplantae; phylum Streptophyta; class Pinopsida; order Araucariales; family Araucariaceae; genus Wollemia; species Wollemia nobilis. Next base: position 384,597 of record JAQPPZ010005376.1, on the reverse strand, counting down.
GTGTCAAGCATTTTCTTTTGAGAATTATTAAGGAAGGTACTGAAGAACACTCCATTATTGACAGTTCGTTTGTTGTAATTGAGAAGTTGCTTCAGATGGAGAAGTTTACTGAGAATTATAGGATGAGCAAGCTGCCTGAAATTCATTCTAAATTAATAGCATTGGTCAAGATTCATTTGGGAAAGCCATCTGTGAAGGACCAGCAGAAGGTAGTCAATTCTTTGCAAAACCTCTATGATATTGTCCTTAGGTATTTTCCTAAAGAAAGACGAAGTATTGAGCAACTGAGGCAAGATAGACTCATTCCTCAAACAAGTGATGGTAGACTGTTATTTGAGGATGTTGTAGAATTACCTGATACAGAAGATGAATCCTTCTATCGTCAATTACGTCACTTGCATACCATTTTTACTTCAAGATATTCTATGCACAATATCCCAAGAAATTTAGAAGAAAGGCGTCGCATAGCATTTTTTAGCAACTCCCTCTTTATGAATATGCCTCATGCTCCACAGGTGGAGAAGATGTTGGCTTTCAGTGTCTTGACTCCCTACTATGATGAGGATGTTATTTACAATAAAGAACAACTGTGTACACCAAATGAATATGGTGTTTCAATTATATTTTATCTTCAGAAGATATTTCCTGATGAATGAGAAAATTTCTTAGAGCGGATGCACAAAGAAGGGGTAAAGGATTCTAAACTATGGACTAATCATGTCAGGGAACTTAGTTTGTGGGCCTCACTCAGAGGACATACACTTATTCGTACTATCAGGGGCATGATGTACTATTATAAAGCTCTCCAAATGTTGGCTTTTATTTATTTAGCATCAAAGATGGATATTCTTAATGGCTTCAAGGAACTTGTTGCCACAGCTTTGGGGAACAGGGAAGATGCCAATGGATTGAGATCTCGAAGTTTTCCATCTGGACGAAGCAATAGCATCGAAAGCAGCGGAGTAGGATTACTATTCAAAGACCATGAACATGCCACAACACTCATGAAATTTACTTATGTTGTTGCTTGCTAGATTTATGGTACTCAAAAGGCAAAGAAAGATCCCCGTGCTGAGGATATCTTGTATCTAATGAAGAATAATGAGGCTCTTCGAATTGCTTATGTTGATGAGGTCTCTATAGGAAGGAATGATAAGGAATATTTTTTTTGTTCTTGTTAAGTATGATCCAGACCTGTAGAAAGAGGTGGAGATTTACAGGGTGAAGCTACCTGGCCCATTAAAACTTGGTGAAGGAAAACCTGAAAATCAAAATCATGCTTAGATTTTTACAAGGGGGGATGCAGTGCAGAAAATTGATATGAATCAAGATAATTATTTTGAAGAGGCTCTGAAAATGCGCAATCTATTGCAAGAGTTTACAAGATACTATGGCATCAGAAAGCCTACAATTTTAGGAGTTCGTGAGCATGTATTCACAGGTTCTATATCTTCTCTTGCTTGGTTTATGTCTGCTCAGGAAACAAGTTTTGTAACCCTTGGCCAACGTGTTCTTGCAAACCCTCTAAAGATAAGGATGCACTATGGTCATCCCGATGTATTTGATCACTTATGGTTCTTGATTAGGGGAGGTCTCAGGTAAAGCTTCACGGGTTTCGTGAGGTTTTCTAGTTTAATTGTACACTGCGTGGAGGAAATGTCACACATCATGAATATATCCAAGTTTGCAAAGGACGAGATGTTGGTTTGAACTAGATATCTATGTTTGAAGCTAAGGTTGCTAGTGGAAATGGGGAACAAGTTTTGAGCCGGGATGTGTATCGCTTGGGTCATCGCTTAGATTTTTTTTGTATGCTCTCCTTCTACTATTCAACTATTGGATTCTATTTTGGTACTATGCTGGTAGTCTTGATAGTTTATGCATTTCTTTGGGGTCGAGTTTATTTGATTCTTAGTGGACTTGAAAAAGCTATTATGAATGAAGCCGTTAATATAGACAACAAGGCACTTAGAGCAGTTCTTAATCAGTAGTTCATAATTCAGCTTGGACTCTTCACAACTCTGCCAATGATTGTTGAAAATTCTCTAGAGCATGGATTCCTAAAAGCCATATGGGATTTTATAACTATGTAGTTGCAGTTAGCATCTATTTTCTATACTTTTTCAATGGGTACACGTAATCACTACTTTTGTCGAAATAATACTTCATGGGGGTGCAAAGTATCGAGCTACAGGCCGTGGCTTTGTTGTACAACACAAGAGATTTGGTGAAAATTACAGACTATATGCTCGTAGTCATTTTGTGAAGGCTATTGAGCTTGGAATACTACTGATAATATTTGCATCATACAATATTCTCAAGACCAAAACATTTGTCTATATTATGTTGACCATATCAAGTTGGTTTCTTGTTTTCTCATGGATCATGGCTCCCTTTTTATTAAACCCATCCGAATTTGATTGGTTGAAAACAGTCTATGACTTTGATGATTTCATGAATTGGATATGGTAGAAAGGTGGGATTTTGACAAAATCAGATCAGAGCTAGAAAGTCTGGTGGAATGAGGAAGCTGACCACTTACGAACGATAGGACTATGGGGAATTGTTATAGAGATTATCCTAGATATTTGCTTTTTCCTTTTCCAGTATGGAATTATTTACCAGCTCGGAATTCTTGGTGGTAGCAAAAGTATTCTTGTGTATCTTATTTCATTGATCTATGTGGTTGTGGTGCTTTCTATTTATATTGTGATTTCATATGCTCGTGAGAAGTATGTAGCAAAGCAACATATCTACTACCATGCGATTCAAGCCTTTGTCTGACCATTTTGGCTTGTTTGTTGTTGATTCCTAGATTTAAATTCTGATTTGTTCTCAAGTATGCTTGCATTCATACCAACTGGTCAGGGTCCGATTTCAATGGCTTAAGTGTCGAAGCCTTTCCTAAAGGCCTCTATAGTCTGGGAAATAGTCGTTGCGGTGGCTCACTCGTATGATATTACGTTTGGTATTATAGTCATGATTCCTATGGCTATTCTTTCATGGTTACCTGGATTTCAGTCAATGCAGAAACGTATATTGTTCAATGAGGCATTTAGTCGGGGACTTCAGATATCTCGTATTATTGCTGGCAAGAAGTGAAATATGGGATACAATTACAGGTAATGTTGGAGCTTTGGCAACATGAGACATATAGTTACCTAAACTATAAAACCCAAACTTAAGGTTTTTGTTAGCATTGAATAATTATTGTCATTTTATCTCCTAAAGGAATTCCTTTTGAATTTAATATAAATTGTTGAATGTTTTTTTTTTGTGTTTTTGTTTTTAAAATTTAAACATCTGGAACCACATATTTTTATGGTCATTCAAATTCAACTGCAAAATCCTATCCTAACAGTCAAGGCCAATGCATTTTACAATGTGCAGTGCCACACTAATAAAAAATACTTGTTACCATTGGTATGAATTCAACTGGGGCTGTGTTATGTTACATCTGTTCCCTTACAAATAATAATTGGCTTTACTAGAACCAGAATTGTAGAAGACATACGGTTATTACAACGAGATGTAACCACTTGCTAAGATTAGTTGGCAGAAACAACCAAATTCACATTATCTAGTGTTGGGTACAATTTGTGAGTTGGAAGATCCAGTGTAAGAGTCGACTGAGCGCTAATGAATACTTGGAGAGAAGTCAGTTGTAACTTAAGTTAGAGTGTGTATATGATATTGAAAGGAGGAAGGGACTTGCATTCCATGTCAAGTCAAGTTGATAGATGTTCAAATAATCATAAATTCATGTTGAATAAAAAAAATGAATAGTCTAATGGACATTGATTACTAAATTTGATAGAAACAGCCAAATGATTCCTTTACATAGAAGATCCAAAATTTTATGTGTAGAGTTTGAATTTTATGAATTTTTTACCATGGCTTGAATATTTCAAAAAATCACAAAAATAGGAGGATCACTCTTATGCTTGAAGTTCCTATTGATTTGCTCTCCAACTCTAAGTGTCTATGTCACGGGGCTGGCTAGCTTGGCCGTGCTAGAACCGTGTGGCACTATGTAATCTCTTTGAGTCAACCTCTTCAGACGAGACTTACCAAGATCCATGGACTACACTTTCCTGTGTTTACCTGCACAAATACAAACACAACACAATGGTATTTTTGTATTTTCTATGGGGCAAACACAAACACTTACAATGAAAGGGAACCTACTCTAACAAGAGCATCCACACAAAGCAAGATACAATTGGGAAAACAATTTATTCTTATTAATCTGATAGGGCTTGTGACCCAAGATACACTAAGTTTTATCTGATAGGGCTTGTGACCCAAGATACACTAAATTTGGCATGAGGCCACAACACACTCACACCAACTTAAAAGTTTGGAACTACATATTTTTATGGTCATGCTGGGAGGGCCAAATCAAGCAAAAACTTGGCGAGATTTTCAAAAACTTGCCAAGTTTGATAACTGTGCTATCATGCATTGCTTCTTCGAGAACAAAACAAGAACCATCTAGGACTGGTCTCAGCATACTTTGTTATTCCCACCTTCTGAGTTTCTTTCTTGGTAGCCTTTGCCATTCGCTAGAGATTGCTCTTCCACAAAGGGAACAATTCTTAGGTTTGGATATAGTTCATAATGTGTATTTCCTCTTACTCCTAGGTACATTCCATGGCTAAAATAAAGTGAGACATGAAATGCTTAAATAGTAAAATTTTGGTGGGAATTTTTACCTGTGTTGCATACCTATGTTCCATGGGGACATGTTTGCATATTGGGGGCTGTCTTGAAGACACGTCGTGATGTCCCAAAAAGCCGTCCTGATGTCCCAATTACACATCCTGCTGTCTTGTGCTATCCCCATCTTAGAAACTTTGTGGAAGATAGGTTTTAGAAGGTTAGGTAGCTATAATACTAGATTATGAGTGGATGAGGCTTATTTTGCTCTTCATAGTTTTAGAAATTAGGTTTCAGTGAATGTGTACAGTCATTTTTACTATACATGGTTGGATGGGAATTAGCCAAGTTTGATGTCTTATGGTTGACAAAACATCTTCTTGTGGTATTTTATACTCAATTTAAGCTATAGATCTTTGTCAATGGAAGTAGCCTTTGCTTGTAGGGTTAATCGACTATCTCTAGATCATTTTTATAAGAACAATTTTTTTAACCCTCTTCTTTATTGATTTTTTTAGAGGTAAGAAGAAATGAAAATTTGGGCTCTTATGCTTGTAGACCCCCATTTGCCCTTTTTTCTTCATCAATTTTTAGGCAGAGATGTTGCTCTCGCATGGAATTTTTTTCCAATTCACATTTAGAATCCAAAAACTGTTTTGCAGTCAAAGTGTTTAGCTATTTAATTTTTTTGACCAGGAAATATTTTCAAAACCAGAGTCAACCAACATTGATTCCAATGCAAGTTGGTATCATGAGGATTCTAGAATGCTTTTGAAGATGTAGCAGATGGTGTGGGGTAAATCTGATAACATAGATGAATTTGTTATTTCCTTGATTTCCTGGAGATAGCTTGATACATTTTCCAATGTATAAGGTCTATTGGTTCATTGCTAGGTACACTTTGTCTTTTAGTTCTAGGTGAGATGTATTGTTTGCACTTTTTTTTTGTAATTTTCTTACACGTTTAATTCTTGATGCATATCTTCTAGCATTTACTATGACAATTTTGTTTGAAGCTGTGGAGGTGTGAGGGTTAAAATTAACACATAAATTGTCGTAAAAGGATCCATTCATATTGCAGAGTGTATACTATTGTTTCCAAATACACATTCATATGTATTGCAACATATTGTTTCATATTATGCAAACAAAACAAACACATTGTTTTTAGATTTTATGTGTAGAAAAATATAAAAACATGATATTGAATTATTAGAAGTAGATCTATCTGTTTAAAGTTAAAGCTATGCTGCCAAAAACATGAAAGGGGGTTGTGTTTCCTGTTTTTCATGTCTATGATGTCAACACAACTGAAGCACCTATTGGGGTTTTTATTCGCTTGTGTCTGGATGCAAGACTTGGCCTTGAAAATGGCATTGATAGGGCTTATAACATGGTTTGTTTTATGTATTTTTCATCCAATTAATGGTGTTTTGCCTATGTTGTGCATTTGTGGGGCCAGACAATGGATAGATGAGTAGGCTTTATGTTAGAAAGGGTTAAAGTTTGAACCTCATATAACTTTTGCTTCCCACACCTAATCCATTTCTTATGCGCAACCTTTGTTACGATCTGTTTTCCATCGTGTTTTTGTTGTTGTTATGTTTCAAGTTTGTCACTCAAGTTAAAATTATTTTATAAAATGACTATTAGAATTGCAAAAAGTGGACGTCATTTATAATGAGGAAAAATAATTTCTAAAATACATTTTAAATTAGGTCCGAGGTGTAGACCAATTGGTTCATCCAAACCCCATAAGGGGGCGGAGGTCCAAGGTTCAAATCTTGGGCCTCATCAAACTGAACGCTTGTCCCTTTCCTAGTGCTTTCAGCGGCGTAAAAGGTTTAAAATGATTGTGGCATGGTGGTTATAGGGGCGAACTACATGAAGATCTATGTGGCGGCTTCTGGGGTGGACAACGCAAAATACTATGGCGGCCATAAAAAGCTGGACAGCCTGCCCGGATTCGTGGCGGCTACCGATTCCACCATTTAAATTAAAAAAAAGAAAAGAGGACATTTTAAATTGTATTTTCCCTCCAAAAAGCCATCAACCCCTTGTGAGCTCTATAAAAGGAGATTTGTTCATTCATTTCAGGAATCCAGGTTTATATGTTTGCTTTGGCATTTGGTGAAGAAGCTTGCAGAGAATATTTGCAGGGTTTTGAGCTTATTGGGGACGACAACCTCCTATAGGGACATCCTCTTCGGGTATGAGAGATTACCCTTGGTGGATTAGGGTGGCGATTTCATACAGAGATTGCTCAAGTGCTGATTGTGGGGAGATTTACAAAGTTTTTTCAAAAGATTAAACATAAGGTTCAAAGTATTTTCAGAGGTGCTTGGCAAAGTTGTTGATTGCTAGCCATACAGCACAGGTCATACAATTACCAGCCAGACATGATATCTCCTCCTTCATTGGTGCCCAAGGATTACGAGCTGCTAGTACATCATTTCGTGGGTGAAAAAATTTGCATTTCTGGAGCTAAGTGAATAAGTGGTATGTACAGATTTGCTGATCAAATAATACAAACTAAAAATTCCAGATCGATAAATCTTTGTGGTATTTGTGTGTTTCCTCGATTCCTTCACTAGGTTTCTATCATTACATATGTAAGATCTGCATCTCAAGTTTCGTTTGATTGGGTTGCATAGTTACAAAGCTGTGGCTGTTGCGAGTGGACTGATTTAGCATTTATCTGAGTTTTTTATTAATTTGAAAAAATACAAAAAATGTACATATTTGCAAAAAAATTAAAAAAATATTTTAGCAGATTGGGGAGGGTTGTTACATGGTATCAGAGCAAGGCTCAACACTACCATCCTATGGGAAGTTGAGCTTTCATGAGTGACAGGGATAGAAGAGCAGTTGAAAGGGAGAAGAAAAAAGTAGAACAAGGTCACGATGGTAAAGAGAAGGAACACAATAACAACATGGGGGAAAGAAGTGATGAAGAACCAAGTCTCGGACACATTATTAATGCTCTAACCAGAGCACATTTGGATATGCAAGTTGCATTGCAACGTAATCACCAGGAGATGATTGAAGTTCTAAGAGTAGTATCTGATAGGTTGATGGGAACTCACATTGGTGGCCATAATGGAGAGGCTATCACCTCCAACCATTCGGTTTTTACAAGAGGAAGCAATAATGTTCCTAGACCGACACAACTCACTTTCATTCCAAGAGAGGAGCCTATTGAGCAGGAGGATCAGACACATGGCCCATCAGATGATACAATAATAGCATGGTGGACTCAGTATCAAGCATTTTCGGAGGAACTTAAGGCTAGTTGGTCTTTTGAAAAATATTGTGCACAAAAGTAGGGACGTCATCATGAATAGAAGAAGCAATCAACTCAGAATGACTTGCGGCATGACTTGAGTAAGATAACCATTCCTTATTTTTATGGGAGTGGTAAGAGCATAACAAGGGTATGGGTGGAAAAGCTGGACAACTTCTTATCACTGAGGCCTATGCAGGAGGAAGAGGCAATTAAATTTGCCACTCTTCACTTAGAGGGAGCAACTCATGATTGGTGGTTCCACGGTCTCAACACTTTGGGCCACAGAGCCATTAACACATATGATGATTTCACCAACAAACTCATCTATCGGTTCGACAAGAAAGATCCAAAATTGCACTTTAGAGAGCTAGCTCAGTTTAGGCAGACTGGTTTAGTTGATGCCTACATTGCAGAATTTTAGGGGCTGTCAATGAAGGTTCGAGACATATCCAAAAGGAGGTTGGTAATTCTTTTTGTTGAGGGATTGACTGAGCCACTTCATGGATGGGTGAAGGCTTTTGAACCACAGACATTGCAGGAGGCCATGAAGAAGGCCCGAAGTATGAAGTTTGTTGTTTCGAAGAATAAATCAACATTCAAACCATTCCAGGACAACAGGGACAAATATAAGAAGATTATGCACAAAGGTCTTCCATAGCAAAAGCATGAATAAAAATATTAGGAGATGATGAGCTTACTGAGCTCAGAAATAAGAATTTATATTCCATTGCAGGGAGCCATGGGATTTGTCACACAAGTGCTCATAAAAGGCTCAGGCAAGGCAAATATAGCATAAGGATTATTTTGAAGTGAAGGAGTCCGAATCTGAAAAATTAGACCAGCAAACTAATTCGGACACAAGTGATGATGATAGTTCAGAAGGAGAGCTAGAAAAATATGTAACAATGGCTCAACTATACAGTTTCCAGAAGGGGAGTTCATTCAAGGTTTGGGGTATCATAGAAGGATAATGAGTCATCACTCTTATCGACACAAGTGCGACCCATAACTTTATTGATGAAAGGTTGGTCAATAAGCGAGGACTCAAGACAAAGAAGTTTGGGGGATTTTGGGTTATGGTAGCATATGGTTCATCTATCCAGTTTACTCGTAAAATCTCCAATTTACAGATAAGGTTGGGAGAATATGAACTCAATGATGAATTTTATGTGGTTAACATCGAAGACACTCATGTGATTTTTGGAATGCATTGGATGCAATCCCTTGGATAATTCACAATGAACCTACATGTTATGGAAATGAAGTTTAAATCAACAGGTAAGAGGGTTGTATTGAGAGGCATGTCTGATGGTGGTCCGAGAGTGGTTTCCATCAAAATCATGGAGAGGTTATTTAGACATGATGAGGTCGAGTGGGCAGCAGAGTGCCTTATCATGCCAGCAAATGTGGAGACACAAAAGAACACTTACCATCCAGAGATCCAGAAGATTTTGACCAAGCATGCCAAGGTCTTCAGTGACATACCTCTAGGGAGACCTCTAGAGCGGGGCATTGAGCATATCATTGAGTTAGAGGATGGGGCGAAGACCATTATCACTACTCCTTACAGGCATCATAAATGGCATAAGGATGAGATCAAGAAGGCAATATAGGAGCTTTTGAATATGGGACACATCCATCCAAGTAAGAGTCCTTTTGCCTCTACAATAGTTTTGGTTAAGAAAAAATATGGTACTCGAAGAATGTGCACGGATTACAGGGAGTTGAACAAGAGGACTATAAAAAATAGGTATCCTATTCTCTACATAGTTGAGTTGATCAATGAGTTGCACAATGCCTTTACTTCTCGAAGATTGATCTAAGGTCAGGTTATCACCAGATTAGAATGAGGGAGCAGGATATCGAGAAGACGGCCTTTAGATGCCACTTCGGCCATTTCGAGTTCTTGGTTATGCCTTTCGGCTTAACCAACGCTCCTGCCACTTTCCAGTCCTATATGAACAGGACATTCAACAGACAGTTGAGGAGATATGTTTTGATTTTCTTTGATGACATCCTTGTCTACAGTCGTTCTTGGGAGGAGCACCTATAGAATTTAGATGAGGTGCTGAGCTTATTGGAACATGAGTCTTTCTATGCCAAGGAGTCGAAGTGTGACTTTGGTATGATCGAGATTCTCTATTTAGGCCACATCAACAGTGCTGAGGGTGTGCGTATGGATTTCGAGAAGATCAAGGCCATTATGGAGTGCCCTACTCTTATGAACCTTACTCAGCTCAAGGGGTTCTTTATATTGTATTGGTTTTATCAAAGGTTCGTTAAGGGATTTTCATAGCTTTCAGCCCCACTCATAGATTTAACAAATAAGGGGGCATTCTCATGGTTTGACACTGCACATAATTGTTTCGAACACTTCAAAAATGTTATGTGCTCCTGCCCAGTGCTCGCCATACCAAATTTCTCTCAGCAATTTGAGTTGTAATGTGATGCTTCGGGAGAGGGAATTGGATCAGTGCTAATGCAGAACAAACATCCCATATATTTTGAGAGTTGAAAACTTCATGGGGCTGAGTGGATTTATTCGATATATGATAAGGAAATGTTGGCCATCATGCATGCATTGGCCAAATTCAAGTAGTATTTAGTCGGGGGTAGGTTCACAGTAAATACTAATCACAACAGTCTTCGATACTTCCTCAAACAGAGAGATCTCAACGAATGACAACAAAAGTGGGTTAGTAAGCTGTAGCTTACGACTTTGACATCGTCTATGTCAAAGGTAAGAAGAATGTCGTAGCAGATGCCTTATCCAGGAGGACCTTACTTGGGTGCTATGACAAATGTTTCTGCAGCATGAAGGGATGATATCTCAGCCAAGTATGCTAAGGACCCTTGGAAATTTGGCTTGATTGATGGGACTACACTTGATGACAGGTTTTCAGTGGTCCAAGGGTTGATATTGTATAAGGACCGTATCTTCCTACCTCACAATTCCAAATTCAAGAGGAGGGTTCTTCAGTGTTTTCATGATGATCCTACAATAGGGCACATTGGATTCTTCAAAACATACAGGAGCATCAAGGAGCGATTCACTTGGAAAGGACTCAATAATGAAGTCCTTCAGTATGTACGGGAATGTGCCATCTGCTAGAAAAATAAGTATGAGCACACCTACCCAGCAGGATTGTTGTAGCCATTACTAGTTCCTAACAAAAAATGGGAAGGAATATCCATGGATTTCATCACTAGGTTGCCCTCGATTCAGGGCAATGATTGTATATACATGGTAGTCGAAAGGCTCATGAAGTTTGCACACTTCCTTGCTATCTTAGCCGCTTATACAGCAGCTCAGGTGGCCGAATTGTTTTTCAGGGAGATATTCAGATTACATGGTATGCCCAAGATGATTATCAGTGATCGAGATAGCAGGTTCATGAGTATGTTTTGGTAGGAGATATTTAGATTAGGGGGGACTGAGCTTACTCCCAGCACTAGCTATCACCCTCAAACCGACAGGTAGACGAATATAGTGAACAAATGGTTGGAGGGTTACCTTTGGAACTATGTCTTAGGTCAGTAGAGGGCTTGGATCAGGTGGCTACATCTTAGTGAGTTTTATTATAATACCACACATCATATGACCATAAATATGACTCCATTTATGGGGTTGTATGGATATGAAGCTCCCAAATTCATAGAATTATTGCTTGGTGATAGCAGAATACCCAGAGCCAAGGACTTGTTGCAAGACAGCCAGGATATTATGAGGGCTTTGAGGGACAACATACACCAAGCACAAAATTGGTAAAAAATGTATGTCGATAAACACAGGATAGAGTGTAGCTTCGAGGTTGGAGATCTGGTTTACCTCAGGCTACAGCCATACAGGAAATCCACTCTCAAGAAGAGTGGAAAGGAGAAGCTGAAGTCAAGATTCTGTGGACCCTTCAGGGTAACCAGACGGGTAGGAGAGGTAGCTTATGAGTTGGAGCTACCAGTGGACAACAGAATCCACAATGTCTTCCATGTTTCTCACCTCAAAAATGCGATTGGGTAGAATGTTGTTCCTTCCACAAAGTTACCACCATTAGATGAGGAAGGGAAATTAATCCTGGTACCCGAGGCCATCATTAACTTTAGGGAAAGGACTCTTAGGGGGAAGGTGATTACGAAGTATTTAGTTAAGTGGAAGCACTTACCAACAGAGGATGTGACTTGGGAGAATGAAGAGGTATTACAACATCCAGAGTTGAAATTGCTTAAGGACAAGCAATTTCGAGAAGGGCAGACTGTAATGTCCCCTTTCTATCCAGTCAACTTCATAGTTGTGATTAGCCTACTCACGGGTTCCTGTAAGCTAAATTAGATGTGTGGGAACCCATGGTGATCTTAACCAAGCCACTCTTAGCTTTCAGTTGCCAGTTTCTGTGGCTTATTTGGGCAAGGAGATGGGACTTACTATTTATAGTAAGTCAATTCTAGGGTTTGAGTCAAAGCGGATGGTACCTTTGGATTGTTCGTCAAAATGGGTATCCAAATCCATGATCAGTTGGAAGGTTGGTTTTGCGGAGCTTACAAATTTTAATGCCTGAAGATTATTTATATAAAATTAAAGTAATAATTTAATTTTATATAAGTTATGATTTTATAATAAAAGGGGAGAATTAAAGAGTCACTTAAGTTAAAATTATTTTATAAAGTGATTGTTAGAAATGCAAAAAGGGGACGCCATTTATAATGACGAAAAATAATTTCTAGAAGACATTTAAGTTGCCTTTTCCCTTCAAACAGCCATCGACCCCTTGTGAGCTCTATAAAAGTATATTTGGTCATTCATTTCAGGAATCTAGGTTTATATGTTTGCTTTGGCATTTGGTGAAGAAGCTTGCAGAGAATATTTGCAGGGTTTTGAGCTTATTGGGGATGAAAACCTCCAATAGGGACATCCTCTTCTGGTATGATAGATTACCCCTAGTGTATTAGGGTGGTGATTTCATACAGAGATTGCTCAAGTGTTGATTGTGGGGAGATTTGCAAAGTTTTTTTGAAATATTAAATAGAAGGTTCAAAGTAAGATTTCTCAAGTGCTGATTGTGGGCTCATTTTATGACCAGCAATCAGTAACTTTGCCCAACACCTTTGAAAACACTTCGAAGATATGGTCCTTATACAATATCAACCCCTGGACCACTAAAAACCTATCATCTAGTGTAGTCCCATAAATCAAGACAGATGTCCAAGGGTCATTAGCATACTCGGCTAAGATCTCATCCCTCCATGCTACAGAAACATTTGTCATAGCACCCAAGTAATGTTGAATGTGTCTCATTCTTTGCCAGAAAATAATTGTACGATAGGCACTACAGCGCAAAAGATGACGGGTAGGGGGGGTCCGGGGGGACCGCTACTTTTCACCTACTTTTATCGCTACTTTTCACCTACTTTTATCACTACTTTTGGAGTGACCCCGGGATTCCCACGGTTGGTGGGTGGTTGGTGGGTGTGGGTGGTTTAGCCCACGATGTTGTAATCACGGTACCCTAATACCACTTGGTGGTTTAGGGTTGTAAGAGTTTCCTTATATAATGATTGTAATGTCTCATTTTAGGGACAAGAGAGAGAATAATATATCAAGGAGGATAGACTCTTGTTTGATGGACTAGCCCAAATTGGGTGAACCAGGGTAAATCTTGTGTGTCATATGTGCATTGAATGCTGTTATTATTTCCTTAGTTACTTTTTTGCTTTATTTCTAGAATATGTTCTTGTAAATTATCTTCAAGTAAGGTCCTCTTGGATAAGGCATCTGCTACGACATTCTTCTTACATTTGACATTGACGATGTTAAAGTCATAAGCTTGTAGCTTACTAACCCACTTCTGTTGCTGTTCGTTGAGATCTCTCTGTTTGAGGAAGTATCAAAGACTGTTGTGATCAGTATTTACTGTGAACCTTCCCTCGACTAAATACTGCCTGAATTTGGCCAACGCATGCATGATGGCCAAAATTTTCTTATCGTATATCGAATAACTCCGCTCAGCCCCATGAAGTTTTCAACTCTCAAAATATATGGGATGTTTGTTCTGCATTAGCACTGATCCAATTCCATCTCCCGAAGCATCACACTACAACTCAAATGGCTGAGAGAAATATGGTATGGCGAGCACTGGGCAGGAGCACATAACCTTTTTGAAGTGTTCAAAACACTTTTGTGCAGTGTCAAACCAAGAGAATTCCTCCTTCTTTGTTAAATCTGTGAGTGGGGCTGCAAGCTACGAAAATCCCTTAACAAACCTTCGGTAAAACCCACACAATCCGAAGAACCCCTTGAGCTGAGTAAGGTTCATAGGAGTAGGCCACTCCATAATGGCCTTGATATTCTTGGAATCCATGCGCACACCCTCAGCACTGATGATGTGGCCTAAATAGAGAAGCTCGATCATACCAAAGTCACACTTCAACTCCTTGGCATAGAAAGACTCATGTTCCAATATGCTCAAAACCTCATCTAAATGCTACAGGTGCTCCTCCCAAGAACGACTGTAGACTAGGATTTTGTCAAAGAAAATCAAAACATATCCCCTCAACTGTCTGCTAAATGTCCTGTTCATATAGGACTAGAAATTTGCAGGGGCATTGGTTAAGCCGAAAGGCATAACCAAGAACTTGAAATGGCCGAAGTGGCATCTGAAGGTTATCTTCTTGATATCCTACTCCCTCATTCTAATCTGGTGATAACCTGACCTTAGATCAATATTTGAGAAGTAAAGGAATCGTGTAGCTCATTGATCAACTCAACTATTCGGGGAATAGGATACCTATTTTTTATAGTCCTCTTGTTCATCTCCTTGTAATCCACACACATTCTCCAAGTACCATATTTTTTCTTAACCAAAACTACTACGGAGGCAAAAGGACTCTTACTTGGATGGATGTGTCCCATATTCAACAGCTCCTATATTGCCTTCTCGATCTCATCCTTATGCCATTTATGATGCTTGTAAGGAGCAGTGATAATGGTCTTCACCCCATCCTCTAACTCAATGATATGCTCAATGCCCCGCTTTGGATGTCTCCCTAGAGGTATGTCACTGAAGAGCTTGGCATGCTTGGTCAAAATCTTCTAGATCTCTGGATGGTAAGTGTTCTTTTGTGTCTCCACATTTGTTGGCATGATAAGGCACTCTGCTGCCCACTCGACCTCATCATGTCTAAATAACCTCTCCATGCTTTTGAGGGAAACCACTCTCGGACCACCATCAGATATGCCTCTCAATAAAACCCTCTTACCTGTTGATTTAAACTTCATTTCCATAACATGCAGGTTCATTATGAATTATCCAAGGGATTGCATCCAATGCATTCCCAAAATCACATGAGTGTCTCCGATGTTAACCACATAAAATTCATCATTGAGCTGGTATTCTCCCAACCTTATCCCCAAATTGGAGATTTTGCGAGTAAACTAGATAGATGAACCATATGCTACCATAACCCAAAATCCCCCAAACTCCTTTGTCTTGAGTCCTCGCTTATTGACCAGCCTTTCAAAACTATATAGTTGAGCCATTGTTACTTCTAATAATTCAATATCATGTTTTTATATTTTTCTACACATAAAATCTAAAAACAATGTGTTTGTTTTGTTTGCATAATATGAAACAATATATTGCAATACATATGAATATGTATTTGGAAACAATAGTATACACTCTGCAATATGAATGGATCTTTTTATGACAATTTATGTGTTAATTTTAACCCTCACACCTCCACAGCTTCAAACAAAATTGTCATAGTAAATTCTAGAAGATATGCATCAATAATTAAATGTGTAAGAAAATTACAAAAAAAAATTGCAAACAATACATCTCCCCTAGAACTAAAAGACAAAGTGTACCTAGCACTGAACCAGTAGACCTTATACATTGGAAAATGTATCAAGATATCTCCAGGAAATCAAGGAAATAACAAATTCATCTATGTTATCAGATTTACCCCACACCCTCTGCTACATCATCAAAAGCATTCTAGAATCCTCATGATACCAACTTGCATTGGAATCAATGTTGGTTGACTCTGGTTTTGAAAACCTTTCTTGGTCAAAAAAATTAAATAGCTAAACATTTTGACTACAAAACAGTTTTTGGATTCTAAATGTGAATTGGAAAAAAATTCCATGTAGTAGCAACATCTCTGCCTAAAAAGTGATGAAGAAAAAAGGGTAAATGGGGGTCTACAAGCATAAGATCCCAGCTTTTCATTTCTTCTTACCTCTGAAAAAATCAATAAAGAAGAGGGTTAAAAAAATTGTTCTTATAAAAATGATCTAGAGATAGTCGATTAACCCTACAAGCAAAGGCTACTTCCATTGACAAAGATCTATAGCTTAAATTGAGTATAAAATACCACAAGAAGATGTTCTGTCAACCATAAGACAACAAACTTGGCTAATTGCCATCCAACCATGTATAGTAAAAATGACTGTATACATTCACTGAAACCTAATTTCTAAAACTATGTAGAGCAAAATAAGCCTCATCCACTCATAATCTAGTATTATAGCTACCTAACCTTCTAAAACCTATCTTCCACAAATTTTCTAAGATGGGGACAGCACGAGATAGCAGGATGTGTAATTGGGACATCAGGACGGCTTTTTGGGACATCACGACGTGTCTTCAAGACAGCCCCCAACATGCAAACATGTCCCCATGGAACATAGGTATGCAACACAGGTAAAAATTCCCACCAAAATTTTACTATTTAAGCATTTCATGTCTCACTTTATTTTAGCCATGGAATGTACCTAGGAGTAAGAGGAAATACCTCATTATGAACTATATCCAAACCTACAAATTGTTCCCTTTGTGGAAGAGCAATCTCTAGCGAATGGCAAAGGTTGCCAAGAAACTCAGAAGGTGGGAATAACAAAGTATGCTGAGATCAGTCCTAGATGGTTCTTGTTTTGTTCTTGAAGTAGTAATGCATGATAGCATAGTTACCAAAAATGGAAAGTTTTTAAAAATCTCGCCGAGTCTGTGCTTGAGTGGGCCCTCCCAGCATGACCATAAAAATATGTAGTTCTAGACTTTTAAGTTGGTGTGAGTGTGTTGTGGCCTCATGCCAAATTTAGTGTATCTTGGGTCACAAGCCCTATCAGATAAAACTTAGTGTATCTTGGGTCACAAGCCCTATCAGATTAATAAGAATACATTGTTGTCCCAATTGTATCTTGCTTTGTGTGGATGCTCTTGTTAGAGTAGGTTCCCTTTCATTGTAAGTGTTTGTTTTTGCCCCATAGAAAATACAAAAATATCATTGTGTTGTGTTTGTCTTTGTGCAGGTAAACACAGGAAAGTGTAGTCCATGTATCTTGGTAAGTCTCATCCGAAGAGGTTGCCTCAAAGAGAGTACACAGTGCCACACGGTTCTAGCCCGGACAAGCTAGCCAGCCCCGTGACACAGACACTCAGAGTTGGAAAGCAAATCAAGAGGAAATTCAAGCATAAGAGTGATCCTCCTCATTTTGTGATTTTCTGAAATATTCAAGCCATGGTAAAAAATTCATAAAATTCAAACTCTACACATAAAATTTTGGATCTTCTATGTAAAGGAATCATTTGGCTGTTTCTATCAAATTTAGTAATCAATGTCCATTAGACTATTCATTTTTTTTATTCAACATGAATTTATGATTATTTGAACATCTATCAACTTGACTTGACATTGAATGCAAGTCCCTTCCTCCTTTCAATATCATATACACACTCTAACTTAAGTTACAACTGACTTCTCTCCAAGTATTCATTAGCGCTCAGTCAACTCTTACACTGGATCTTCCAACTCATAAATTGTACCCATGACTAGATAATGTGAATTTGGTTGTTTCTGCCAACCAATCTTAGCAAGTGGTTACATCTGTTGCAATAACTGTATGTCTTCTACAATTATGGTTCTAGTAAAGCCAATTATTATTTGTAAGGGAACATATGTAACAGAACACAGTCCCAGTTGAATTCATACCAATGGTAACAAGTATTTTTTATTAGTGTGGCCCTGCACATTGTAAAATGCATTGGCCTCGACTGTTAGGATAGGATTTTGCAGTTGAATTTGAATGACCATAAAAATATGTGGTTCCATATGTTTAAATTTTAAAAACAAAAACACAAAAAAAAAAAAAAACATTCAACAATTTATATTAAATTCAACAGGAATTCCTTTAGGAGATAAAATGACAGTAATTATTCAATGCTAACAAAAACCTTAAGTTTGGGTTTTATAGTTTAGGTAACCATATGTCTCATGTTTCCAAAGCTCCAACATTACCTGTATTTGTATCCCAAATTTCACTTCTTGCCAGCAATAATACGAGATATCTGAAGTCCCCAACTAAATGCCTCATTGAACAATATACGTGTCTGCATTGACTGAAAGCCATGTAACCATGAAAGAATATCAATAGGAATCATGACTATAATACGAAATGTAATATCATATGAGCGAGCCACTGCAACGACTATTTCCTAGACTATAGAGGCCTTCAGGAAAGGCTTTAGCACTTGAGCAATTGAAATCAGACCCCGACCAGTTGGTATGAATGCAAGCATACTTGAGAACAAATCTGTAAATTTAAAGCTAGTGAATTCCAGTAACAATACAATTGCCAAAATGGTTAGAGTGATGACAAAGGCTTGAATCGCACGGTAGTAGATATGTTGCTTTGTTGCATACTTCTCACGAGCATATGAAATCACAATATAAATAGAAAGCGCCACAACCACATAGATCCATGAAAGAAGATACACAAGAATACTTTTGCTACCACCAACAATTCCCAACTGGTAAACAATTCCATATTGGAAAAAGAAAAATCGAATATCTAGGATAATCTCTATAACCATTCCCCATAGTCATGTCGTTCGTAAGTGGTCAGCTTCCTCATTCCACCAGACTTCCCAGCTCTGATCTAATTTTGTCAAAATCCCACCTTTGTACCATATCCAATTCATGAAATCATCAAAGTCATAGACTATTTTCAACCAATCAAATCCGGATGGGTTTAATAAAAATGGAGCCATGATCCATGAGAAAACAAGAAACCAACTTGATATGGTCAACATAATATAGAAAAATGTTTTGGTCTTGATAATACTATATGATGCAAAGATTATTAGTAGTATCCCAAGCTCAATAGCCTTCACAAAATGACCACGAGCATATAGTCTGTAATTTTCACCAAATCTCTTGTGATGTACAACAAATCCATGGCTTGTAGCCTGATACTTTGCACCCCCATGAAGTATTGTTCAACCAAAGTAGTGAGTACGTGTACCCATTGAAAAATTATAGAAAATAGATGCTAACTGCAACTGCATAGTTATAAAATCCCATATGGCTTTTAGGAATCCATGCTCTAGAGAATTTTCAACAATCATTGGCAGAGCTATGAAGAGTCCAAGCTGAATGATGAACTACTGATTAAGAACTGCTCCAAGTGCCTTGTTGTCCGTATTAACGGCTTTAGTCATAATAGCTTTTTCAAGTCCACTGAGAATCAAATAAACTCGAACCCAAAGAAATGCATAAACTGTCAAGACTACCAGCATAGTACCAAAATAGAATCCAATAGTTGAATAGTAGAAGGAGAGCATATGAAAAAAATCTAAGCGATGACCCAAGTGATACACATCTCGGCTCAAAACTTGTTCCCCATTTCCACTAGCAACCTTAGCTTCAAAAATAGATATATGGTTCAAACCAACATCTCGTTCTTTGCAAACTTGGATATATTCATGAGGTGTGACATTTCCTCCATGCAGTGTACAATTAAAGCCAGCAAATATGTCCTCACTGATGTTTATTACCCGCGAAGCTTCTACCGAGACCTCCCCTACTCAAGAACCATAAGCGATCAAATACATCAGGATGACCATAGTGCATCCTTATATTTAGACGGTTTGCAATAACACGTTGGCCAAGGGTTACAAAACTTGTTTCCTGAGCAGACATAAACCAAGCAAGAGAATATACAGAACCCGTAAATACATGCTCATGAAATCCTAAAATTATAGGCTTTTTGATGCCATAGTATCTTGTAAACTCTTACAACAGATTGCACATTTTCAGAGCCTCTTCAAAATAATTATCTTGATTCATATCAATTGTCTGCACTGCATCCCCCCTTGTAAAAATCAGAGCATGATTTTGATTTTCAGGTTTTTCTTCACCAAGTTTTAATGGGCCCGGTAGCTTCACCCTGTAAATCTACACCTCTTTCTGTAGGTCCGGATCATACTTAACAAGAACAGAAAAATATTCCTTATCATTCCTTCCTATAGAGACCTCATCAACATAAGAAATCCGGAGAGCCTCATTATTCTTCATTAGATACAAGATATCCTCAACACGGGGATCTTTCTTTGACTTTTGAGTACCATAAATCTGGCAAGCAACAACATAAGTAAATTTCATGAGTGTTATGGCATGTTCATGGTCTTTGAATAGCAATCCTACTCCGTTGCTTTCGGTGCTATTGCTTCGTCCAGATGGAAAACTCTGAGATCTCAATCCATTGGCATCTTCCTTGTTCCTCGAAGCTGTGGCAACAAGTTCCTTGAAGCCATTATGAATATCCATATCTGATGCTAAATCAAGAAAAGCCAACATTTGGAGAGCTTTATAATAGTACATCATGCCCCTAATAGTATGACTCAGTGTCTGTCCTCCAAGTGAGGCCCACAATCTAAGTTCCCTGACATGATTAGTCCATAGTTCAGAATCCTTTACCCCTTCTTCGTGCATCCGCTCTAAGAAATTTTCCCATTCACCAGGAAATATCTTTTGAAGATAAAATATAATTGAAACACCATCTTCATTTGGTGTATGCAGTTGTTATTTATTGTAAATAACATCCTCATCATAGTAGGGAGTCAAGACACTAAAAGCCAACATCTTCTCCACATGTAGAGCATGAGGCATATTCATAAAGAGGGAGTTGCTGAAAAATGCTATGCGACGCCTTGCTTCCAGATTTCTTGGGATATTGTGCATAGAATATCTTGAAGTAAAAATGGTATGCAAGCGACGTAATTGACAATAGAAGGATTCATCTTCTGTATCAGGTAATTCTACAGCATCCTCAAATAACAGTCTACCATCACTTGTTTGAGGAATAAGTCCATCTTGCCTCAGTTGCTAAATACTTTATCTTTCTTTAGGAAAATCCCTAAGGACAATATCATAGAGGTTTTGCAAAGCATTGACTACCTTCTGCTAGTCCTTAACAGATGGATTTCCCAAAAGAATCTTGACCAATGCTATTAATTTAGAATGAATTTCAGGCAGCTCGCTCATCCTATAATTCTCAGTAAACTTCTCCATCTGAAGCGACTTCTCAATTACAACAAACAAACTATCAATAATGGAGTGTTCTTCAGTACCTTCCTTAATAATTCTCAAAAGCAAATGCTTGACACTGTCATATGTTTCTATCACTACACATCGACGATACTCATTTTTGCTGATCTTTCTCCACAATGTCTTGTCAATACCTCCTAATTTCCTATCCTGGCTTAAGGTAAGCAACAATTCATTACAAAGCAACAAGCATGGCCATCGTATGATGTGTATATTCCATGAGTTTGAGGGAACCTCCAAAAATTCCACTTCCAAGTCACTGACAATGTCCTCTTCTCTAAATGTCTTCATAATTTCATTCCAAATAAGAGCAAACCTTCCTGCTTCAACCTGATTAGACTCAATTTTCTTATATGGTGTGCCCAAACCATATCTAAGTTGCAAACACCTTATAGCGTCCCTTAGTTTAACTCGTAGATTCCCCTGGGTTCTGAAAAGTGGTTCTTCTGGCATCAAATTGAACTGGATAGCATTGGAAAAGAACTGAAACCATAGCCTCAGCTATTGAATGTTCCGTATTTCTCCCATATGGGAAAATAGTCCCACCAATGCTCCAACTATAGATGATAGTATTGAATACCATATATGTGTGTCCATAAAGTAGATCAAGATAACTGGCGCCCACAATACTCCAACATTGAATCTGTTAGTCTTTTTGAAAAACTCACGCCACTTGTATGGAATTGTTTTGATATTCAATGTTTTCTTAGTTGGCTCCACCATAGGTCTGATCTGCATGAAGTAGCTGAAGGTGAACTTTACAGCCAACAACACCACCCAAAACAGACTATAAAAGAGGTTATCAAAAATTCGCTCTCGAAGCCCACGACCAAAAAATGTTCTTGACTAAAACCACCATGTTAGAAGATGAAAAATCCTCCAATTGCTTTCCTCCACAAAATTTTTGACCCACAGAATTATGAAAAGCAGTAAATCTAGGAGCTCAAGGAAAATGAATACAATAGCAGCCTCGACATAGTTAATCAACATTTTTTTTGCCTTACTTGACTAGGCGAAATCATGATTTCTTTGCCACCACATCCGAATATAGAGCACAGCAAACAGGATCGTCCACATTGTTGCCACAACAGTTTTCAAAAACATTCTTATTCCTTGTTAAGGAGTTTCTCTTGACACTAAACTGTACTATGTGCCAATATCAAGAAAATATTGTAGAAGCCGAAGGCCTGCCCAAGTTATGAACACACTAAGCATTTTAATTTGTGTATCTTTGTTTTTCAACTCTTTCCAAGGAATCCCTTTGCCTTCCCAGGCTACAAGAATTGCAGCTTGCAGGAAAAGGATATACATAATCCAGAGTCGATCAAAACTACAGAAAATATTCCAAAAGGAGCGTTGCTCTAAAAAACTTGTCTTTCCTACCTTCTATTTTCATAGCATAGCAGTGAACCTCTGCAATCCGACCGCTTGTTGTTGTTGATTATCTAGATTCAGCAGAACAAGGAAATTACTACTCAGCTTAAGAGGCCATCTCAACTGATCAAAGCACCTATTGCTCCAAAAATACTCATTCATGTCATCATAATTTCTCCAGGAAGAATGAGGCTCCTTACCGCCATAGCTCGATTCTGCCTCTGCTTTGACAGTTTGATACAAAGGAGTGACAACCTTTTGCAAAAATGCATTTTCTCCAAGATAAGCAGGAAATGCTGGCTGTCCTGTATTTTCATCCAGATAATCCTCTAAGATTTTATTCAGCTCCATAGCCATATGGTGGAAAATATAGCACAAACACTCTGGCATAAACTTCAGATTTGCAGCCTCCCCCCAAATAAGAAGATATAAAGAAATATACAACAACTCCCTACGGGCATCAATCGACGCTCTCCTGCGGTCTGGAATCCAAACATTAGACTTCCTTGCTAGAAATGCACACCAATTCTCATAGTTTTTAAGGATTTTCTTTCTCAATTTTTGAACAACACTGGGTTCAAGCTAATCTATGATATTAGGAGGTGGCTGTAATCGCATCTGGCTGTTATCCAAAAGCAGTATAAGATGCTCCCGCTAATTGCAGACATTATCTCTTTGGAAACCAAAGAAGATGCCAAGCCAATCAAGAAGATCCATATTAGAATCCAATTCAACATAGGGAGGACTCCGAAGCTCGCCTACAATTTTCAATGCAACAACTGCTGCTCGAACCTTTGGAAACCGTAGGGCAGCATGATCTGCCAGCATGTTGTGCACAGGAAGGATGTTGTAGACTTCATTATCGCTACTACTTGCTGAGGCCCCTCTGTACTGCCCTGATCGTCTGTGCATGAGACTCATTTCCACTAGAATGCCATATGTCCTTTCTCATAGTGATTTTACCAGAATTTTACACGTATTTGAACCTAAAACCCGATGATCATGACCCCTCAGGTTATTCCCCCATTTCTAGACAATTTCAAAATCAATTCAAATGATGCAAGTGAACCATAAGAACACATAGCAATATAATCTCCTACCTTATAGAAAATAGAGAACAAACTCTCACTTCTCGTGATTTCCCCAAGCTTCCACTCTGCTAAATCAAAATGCTCCGAAAAAAAAAATTGGTCGTTATTGAGACCGATTTTGAATAAAAAAAACTATCGGATTCAAATCCAAATATCTTTTCCTATGCTCAAAAAAGTTCTTTGCTGCAATCCCAACCAATTTCTTAAACAAATATTCGCCACATTTAAATCTGAAATATGTTTCCTCTCCTCTCTTAGGTTTTGACAAAGTTTTTAACACTAATTTATCTTATACAACTACAAATTTTTCAATCAAATGCTCTAAAAAGATAAAGTGCAGGCATCCCTTACTTTGCAAACAAATGCTTTGAGGATTTCGCCAAACTTTGACCCTACGAGACGAGACGATCTCCGTACTCGAACCTGAAACCGGCACATCATGTTTTTCTCAATCCCACCGCTCCGTGTTTTAGTCTAAAATTTAACTTAAACAAAACTTAAAATCCAAACCAAAATCGCTCAAAATAAAGTCATCGAATCACGCACCTTGAACATAATGCCCGATAGAATCCTCAGATCATTTCGATTGATTCCTTCAAAACTTTCAACCACAAAGCCCAATGACTAAACAAAAACCGGATTTAAACCTGAAACCAGACAATTTTCAGTCAGCATTTGAACTCTAGTCTTCTAAAAACAACACATAATGCCAACGAGACCACGCGTGGGAACATCACTAGACAAACTCATAAAAATCATCCAAAATTCCTGGGACCTATCTTCCGCCCTCAAATTTGACTCAAAATACGAGAAAATAAAATCTCACTTATTTTTGCCAAATTTAGCAAACAAAATCCACACCTTCACAACCCCTCGACTAAGTTCGCCCCGTCCATCGTTCACTGTGACGCTCCGCAAAATCGCTCTTACGATTTTGAAAATGCCTCAGACAAAAATCAATAAAAAAGATATCGTTAAGTTCGAAAACCGCCTATTGTAAAACCGCTTATCATAAACCCCATCTTAAGTTAGAAACCGTGGTGGGGAATAGAACATTAATTAGTTTGCCAGGGAAAACGCATTAAGCAGCTTTTTATTTTTCTTTTGCTGTCGTCGGGATTTGTAGTCTTGAAATAGTTGCGGTCGGAACCTCCTGCGAAGTTCCCTCGGTGACTTCTTCGGGACTTGCACGTACATAGCGTGTCGAGTATGTGTAGTTTTGAAGTAACGATAATCTCGTAACGTTGGCCTTCGAAGGCTACAATATCTTTTTCTTTAAGTTTTAAATGTTTTTTCTCATAATGTTAAATTATTTCTTTCGAAAAAGGTAGTCAATGCATGTGCCGAATCCAACGGAGGCCCATCGCTAATTTTTTTACAATTGCGGGTGGTCACGTGGTTAGGGGTATGAGATATTTGGGACCAGTTTGTCATTGGTGATCTAACTATGGTTTTACAAGGAGTAGATTTGGGTGGAATAAATATTAGGGATTTCTAAGACTCGACTAATTTGACTTTAGACTTCAAAAGTATTTTATTTTGGAAAGATTTTGGATGAAAAAGCCATTATATTAATAAAATAATGTTTAATCATACAAAAAAGGGTGGGTGGGATTAGCACACATCGTAAACCAATACATTAACCATTGTGGTTAAGAGTATACAAGAGTGTCAGAAATAGCCCACAAACTGCCAATAACAACTGCCAAACAGTATTAAATATGCATTCGAAAAGAAATAAGACGAGAAATTACTGCCACCTAGAAGGGGAAGGAAGATGCACATGACTCATAATGCAGGGTGCATTCCCCCAATGATCCATGAGGGTACG
Source organism: Wollemia nobilis (assembly GCA_028583015.1). Lineage (NCBI taxonomy): Eukaryota > Viridiplantae > Streptophyta > Pinopsida > Araucariales > Araucariaceae > Wollemia > Wollemia nobilis. The sequence goes on along the minus strand of JAQPPZ010005376.1, from coordinate 358,973 downwards.
CAAGTACTACAACTCCACCTTTACTTTTTTAACTTGTACTTGAATCTGTAACCAACAATCAAAGAATATATCATATTTATCAGCAACAGAGAAGACATGTTCGACATCTTGCTGAGAAAAAATAGCTCTATTTCGGGACTTCCATAGATAAAACAAGGTACAAATTCTAAAAATATTCCAAAAAACGTCCAAGTTGAAGGAAAAAGCAATAGGGTCACCCAAAATAGCATGCACCCAAGTAAAATCCTCCTGCATAAAAGGTCTGAAAATTTCAAGAAGCCACTCCCAAGCTGACTGAGCCCGATCACAAGACCAAAAAACATGTAGTGAATCTTTCCCTTGTCCACAAACCGGGCAAATGAGATTATGAACACCCAGATGCTTGAGCCTGCTGCCAAAAGGTAACCCTCGATGTAAGAGACTCCAAGCAAAAAAACTCTGTTTAGGTTCAATATAAGTAGCCTTGATGAAAGATTTTATTTTGAAGATTATAAATGTAGAAACTAAATATCAAATTAAACTATTCAAGCTCAGATTTTGAATAATGTATATTAGTTATAAATTAATCATATATATTTAATATAAATTTTAACATTTAAGATAATAAAAAATCTATTGGAATTTTAAATTTATTGGTATCAGAATGTTTATAAATATAATATTTTAATTTTTATAATAATTTTTTTTTAAAGTAATGTGAAGTACAAGGAGCTCATATTTTCTTAGGGGTATAGCAACAGGGGCCTCTTTCCCTGCAATTCAAACTTAGGTCATCGAGATGAAACACCACGACTTACAATAAAATTAAGAATTACATTTTTCTAATCTCGTGATGGAATGGTGAGCAAGATGACTAGTATCTTCATATTAAAGGCCCTTAGTGTATATATATATATATACCTTAAAACATGAATAACAAAAAAAAAAAATATATTAAGTAAATAAGATTAATAAGAGCAACTCTTTGGACCTAGTAGACCAAGTTCAAACCACTCAAAAGATGGCCCTTGTTGTACCTTGCATCCTACTTCATTAAAAATATAAATATAAATTAAACTTAGGTCACCGAGATGAAACGCGTAGACTTACAATAAAATTAAGAATTACATTTATTTAAGCTCTTGATGGAGTGGTGAGCAAGATGACTAGGTCTCTTCGTATTAAAGGCCCTTGAAAACAAAATAACAAAAATTATCAAGTAAATAAGATTAATAAGACCCCAAAGGACATACCAACTCCTTGGACCTAGTGGACCAATTTCAAACCACTCAAAGGATGGCCCTAGTTGTGCCCCTAGTTGTACCTTACATCTTACTACAATAAAAATATAAATATAAATTAAAAATTAATTATATCAAATATAAAAAAATAAACCCTCGAGGGCTAGGTGGATTGGTAAAAGTTTGTCTGGTCAAGAACTTATCAAGAAGACACCTAGGTTCAAACCTCGAGGGTAGTCTGTTTGCAAAGGTAATTGTCTAATCTCAATCCTTTACGTGCATGTCAAACCAATGATGATGGTATGAATCCCGAGTGATCAGGTCCCCTTCACATTAGGTCAACAATAACAAGACAAAATAGGTTTGGTGGGAGCAACCCCTATGGTTTGAACCTTGGGCTTGCCAGTTACTAAAAATTGTGTGGTTGTGACCAACTCTTATATGTAACCAAAAAAAAATTATAAAAAAATAATCCATTATGTTAATGTTCTTTAATTTATTATCAAATGGCATTTAGTTTAAATGGTCAGATTCATCAACATTCCATAATCTTGTCAAATGATACATGGATAGTATCCAAGCTACTTGAATATCATACTTCTTAATGGTGATAATGTAATACATGTGGGGTGTTTCAATTCCATATAACTAATTCAAAAAATGTTCTCTACATTATTTGACAAATAATTTAATAAAAATATTTTTTAATAAATTTGAAACAATAATTAATTGAAAAAATATTCTTAAAATTATTGATAAAAAATTTAATAAAATATTGTCTAATAGATTTGAAACAAGTGTTGAAAGTGAGGATTTTACACACTAATAATTTCAAACTCCAAATAAAAGGTCTAAGGTTCGAATCTAAGAATAGAGTTGTACATTATACTTTGATAATTGGAGTTCAGTTGAAAGAGTTGTACACTATGCTTTGATAATCAAAGTTTAGTTGAAAATATAACTTGTGAACCTTAAAAACTACTTTTATTTTACTTTATTGTTTTAATACCTAACAATTTGGTCGACCTAACTATTGAGAAAGGATCTATGAATCTTGTGGGTAGATTTATGGGAGCTTGATCGAACCTTGATGCAATCAAGAAATGGATTGCTACTAAATAGTGATCCCATGGCCATATGGAGATTGTGGTAATGTCGAAAGGGGTTATTTATAGTTAAGTTTAACTAAAGGGAAGACTCTAATTGAATACTCTAGGGAGGTCCATGGTTTTATGGACGTTAGGGGCTTTTCTTGCAATGGTGGAGCCCAGACTTTGATTTTCAAACCCAAAGATTCACCTAGGCACCAATTTGGGCGAGATTACCAAACCTACCTTTACAATACTAGAACAATAAAAATTTTGTAAGTATCACGAGGAAATAGGATACATTATTACTATTGATCCTACCACCAAGGCTCGCTCACAAATTATTTATACAAGAATTTGCATAAATGCGGATATGGATGAGTTACCCGATTCAATCAAATTGGTTTCAAAGCTTGGGGTATGGAATCAGACTATAGAATATGAAAACACCCTGATCAAATGTGAAAGTTGCAAGAAATTAGGACACTCAACCAATGCATGCTCCACTTGCAAGAAATTGATCTGTTGTGGCTACTCCACAACGTACCCCAAAATTGGGGACCCACCTTTTTATTTTTGGTATTTGGGTGTTTGCAGTTTGTTTTAAGTGTCTAATGCTTTCGTTGTATTTTGGGTTTGTGTTAGTCAAAAAGTGACTAACTATAGAAAAATAGCTGATGCATTTTTTTTGCATATTTTCCAATAAGACCGAAGTGGCCCATATGCTAAAGATCAAAGGAAAAGCAAAATACCGCAAAGAAGAAAAAGTGTCGCGATATCGCGACATGTTGCATTTTCGCGACCAAAAGAGAAGAGAAATGGTAAGAAAGAAAAAAGTGTTGCGATATCGCGACACTTATGCCTCTTTGTCCTCTTTTTTTGCTTTTGGCCATGAAAATGCAACATGTCGCGATATCGTGACACTTTTTCTCTTTTGGTCACGAGAATGCAACATGTTGCGATATCGCGACACTTTTTCTTCTTTGCGGTATTTTGCTTTTCCTTTGATCTTTAGCATATGGGCCACTTCGGTCTTCTTGGAAAATATGCAAAAATAATACATCAACTATTTTTCTGTAGTTAGTCACTTTTTGACTAACACAAACCCAAAACACAACGAAAGCATTAGACACTTAAAACAAACTGTAAACATCCAAATAAAAAGGTGGGTCCCCAATTTTGGGGTACGTTTTGGAGTAGCCACAACAAATGGCGACTCTGCTGGGAAATGCTCCTAAGCATTTCGGTGAGAACCCAACCTGAAAAATTACAAAACTCAAACACAAGCGTCAGCAAATATCCAAAGAATAAACCTAGACGAGAAATACATGAAGCATTTGAATCGTTAAGCATCAGCTGGGTGTGTGCAATGTGCTTCATTCTCTATCATTTGAAAATCATTCAACTTTCCATTGTCATTTTTACCTGAATGCATATGCAAGGTTATGAATGATTTGTGTAGGATTTAATGCATGACAACTATGCTAGAGATATAACAACCATGTTTTTCAAAGGCTCAAAATTTTTAGTACCATGAACAAACATATTAAAACTGTCAAACCCTCTTAGGACCAAATATGTGAATACTGAATTATTTTACTAGATCCCAAAGCTGGTTATGTGTCACTACCATCTTGAACCCATGTGCAAGTGTAAGTGAAATCAGATCTTTGGGGAATAGGATTCCCAACCTAATCAATATGGGAATTCAAACCTATCCTTACTACTCTGATCTGGAGTTCATTACCTCATCTTGAACAAAATGATTTAACCTATTATGGATGAAATTTATAGGCTAGCCTGTCCATTTGAGCAGTCAGTGATATTTCTTTTAGACAAGACATGTTGCCACGCGTGAGCGTACTCCACTGCCAGTCAGGCATCTATAGCCCCGGTGGAGATTAACCCCATAATCCAGGATTTGGCTTTACTTTTGATTTCTTGGACCTTGGGGATGACTACCAATCCTTGCAAGGGACATGTAGTACGATCCTTCCAATCCAATATTAATAAAAAATATTTGCTTTGGAATTTCAAGTTTTTGAGTAGGCAACATAGAAGCTTTGGGGAATCGGATTCTCAACCTAAGCGAGATGAGAATTAGACCCTATCCTTACTACTCCATGAAGGTCAAATCAGAGCTTTGGGGAGTTGTATCCTCAACCTAAGTTCGATGGGGATTTAACCCTATCCTTACTACTTTGATTTTAGGCTTTAAGCTTTATGGGAGTGGTAAAAACCACTGTTTAAGGATTACATTGCATGATAGGACAAACATGAAATATTCCTTTTGCCTCACCTTTTCTTCCAAGTATGGTTTTGACCATTTTGCTTAAGATCCTCTTTAATATGTGTAGAACGTGTTTGATTCAAGATAGTTCAAGCATCAGTTCCCAACCTTAGGATCCTTTTAATATATGTTATGTAATGACCCTAAGAGGATTTGACACCTTTTCAATGATTGTATTTGAAATGTAGATGCAATATGGAATATAACATGAGACATGTTTGAATGCATTGCTCTTTTTGAAATGCGGATGGACCCTACCACATACTTTGCCATAATTTGTAAAACTGACAACTTCATGCATCACAAGTTCCAAACGATATTCTTTAATGTGTTTGTGATACTCGTGGAGCTTTCTGCAATACAATTCCAATGTTTCATATTATCCTCGTATTAGTCAACGTTCATAAGCACAAAAGCTGACATCTTGATTTTTTTTTTTTCCAAGACAAACCAAACATGTCCAAAGAACCAACACACAAAACTTAAAACCAAAACTGAAATGCAAAACCAACATCAAAACACGAACAATAAAAGTATATACAAATGTACAATATAATACAATATGGTGCAAAGTTTGGATTATCATTTTCCCGGATCCCAAACCTGATTAGGATTCTTTAAAAGACATATGACGTGATACACATACCAAGTTTTGTAGGCATCCAACAAAAACAAGATCAAAACAAACAAGGAAACAAACTTCAACTTGCCCCTCTCACCATACCAATTTGGGTTAGTTCCATTAGTATTCTCATAGGTGAGATTCAAATTACCAAATTGATTAGACAATGGTTGATTTTCAATTTTTTCTTGTATTTTATTTAAGGTGTAAATTTCATAATTCCATTCATGATTTAGAACTAGGCCTTCTTTATTCAAAATGAAATTCTGTAAGCAAGGGCCTATTTCTAAAAATTTCAAAGCTAATTCATTTTCATTCAATAAAGCCATAACATTAATAATATTTGAATCAAACCATTCATTAGGAAAACCTTCATTTGAATTTTGCATGGTGAAACCAAAAAGGTGAGATTTTACCTTTGACATGTTTTCATTTAACCTTACTTGAAGAGGATTTGAAAATTCCTATTTTCTCTCATGACATTCATCATCGTGTAGCACTTGCTCTTTCTCCATGACTTGTTTATCAAAGGCACCGAACTTAGGTACCCAATTGAAAACATGTCCATCCCTTTCAAACCATAAGTCTTGTCTATCTAGGGGTGGATTAACTAACACATTTCCATGATCAATCACTTGGGTTGTTTTGGGTAACGTGATATTTTCAATTGGATCATCAATGATATCAAACCCAAATGATTTAGGTTTTGTAATTTTCTCATTTTGAAATGGCATAGTCATTGTAGCACAAGTAAGAGGATCAAGATTTTTTATTTCTTTTCTTTCAAAGGAATCTAAAGCAAATGACTCTCTTTCTTGATTCATGGTTGTAGAATCCTTATCATGTTCTAAAATTTGATGAGATTCAAATTCCTCTTCCAAAGCTTTCTCAAATTGTACAGGATTTATAGTATCCTCATGTGAGGAAGCAATTGAGTTATTCTGCATATTAATTGACACACCAAGTTTATTAGAATATTTAGATTGATAATATTCTTCCAATTTCTTCCACGAATAATAGTAATCATCTTCCAAGTTCAAGTCGTGACGCTCAAGTACTTCTACTTCATTTTTTGATTCATTAACATGTTCCTCACCCAATTCATCTTCACCTTCCTTAGATGGTTCAATTATTTCCAAAAGTGGGTTCTCTCTTGAATTCAAATAGGTAAAGCTATCATAATCCAAATTTGTAACCCATGACTCAATTTTATCACAATTTGGAAGGTGTGGATACTCTTGGTCATCGCTTTCGAGAACATCATCCAACGTGTCTTTTGAGAACAAGTGGTGTAATTCGATTATGTCTTCAACTTCATTTGTTGATTTTATCTCAAATTCATTTTCAGCCACTTGTGATGTCTTAGGAGCTTCTATAATGGGATCGAATTTTGAATTTCATGTCATATAGTTGCTCCAATCCTTTGCAAGTACATCTGACCAAATCCTATCCACATAAGCTTGTTCATCCAAATCCTCCTTTTTGGATAATGATTCTAGATATTTATTTTCCAAAACAAGATGGTGATCATTTGATTCCAAATTCTTGTTACCCGTCCATAGAATTTCTTCTCCAAAATCTTCATGCTCTTAAAAACATTTCGAATAGGTATTTACTTCATCGTAAGTCACCTCAAAATTTCTTGTATCACTTGAAGAAGCATAACATGAAACATCATTAAGATCGGCATTATGAATTTTCTTCCTAGGATGATTTGGATGCATACATTGACATGCTCATTTTTGTGGTGGAACATGCCTACATACCTTCTTAACCACTTTATTTTGCTCTTTTACTTCCGATACGAACTCTTTGGGTTGAGTGGTAGAAGTAGTAGAGTTAGTTGGATTGATATCCACGGACAAATATTGAACATTTGTTGCAATGGTTCCATGAGTGACCACATGATTCTCTAATTGAGGTATAGTTGGATGGATGGAAGTACTTGTATAAGCACATGTGGGAGCATAAGTTGGTATGGTAAGATAGAGTTGATTATAGGGAAAAACATTTGATATCAAATTTTGTTGTGCCCACACTTGATTTACCCTCAAGGTTTGATAGCAAGCCTCTAGTTGTCCTACCATAGTTGATTGCTCCATTCCATAACCTTGTGGCCTCAATTGTTGATCTACAATCATAGCTTCTGTGTAGGCCGATGCAAGATCAGTAACTAAGGGATTCATCCTAACAAACACGGCAAACAATGGATCCAATGCTCGAAAGTATATTTGAAGAGCACCCCTTTCATCAATAGTATAGGGAGAAATTAATCTCGCATAAATCTTTCGAAACCTCAAGTTGAAACTTCTCACTGGCTCATTAGGTTGTCTTTTGCAAGAAGCAAATTGTTGATATATCGTGAGAGGATCAATGAGTAACCTAAATTGATTGATAAACTCATCTTTCAATTGAGTCCAATATGTAATAGAACCAGTGGGTAAATTGATGTACCAATCATATGCCACCTCATCTAGGGTTCCCAAAAACATTCTACATGCCACATCCTCATGTTCGACATTCCATCTAACTAGGATATCCACATAGGCTTGAATATGTTCCTCGGCTAATGTTGGACCATTGTGTTTAAACTTGGGAAAATGTTTTTCTACATTTTTGGGTAAATCATGAAAATATCCACTAATATTCAACGGATTAACATGTATCCCATACCACGTTCCTACAGTTGTAGCCATTAATGAAACTGAAAGAATAACTTCAAAACCAATTTGTTAGTCATGAATAAAAGAAGGAACCATGACAAAGCAATATTCTAAAATGTAAATTAGTTTTTGATTCACCAAATCACATATGCGCAAGTGAAGAGCATACTCCTAGTGTTGTAGGATTTCTGATTCACAAGATCGCATTACACGCAAGTGAAGAGCATAATACCGACAACAAATACATTTTAGACAAAATAATTCCTTACAAATAAGCATAAAATGACTAGCAAATATCAAACATGTAACGTATGAATAATCATGTTAGCATCAACAGAGAGATGTATCCATTAAAATCAAATGAAAGTAATTGCATGGAGACAACCTCGTTAGTCAAGACCAAATTTTTTTCAAAATTAAATCAAACATATTATTCCTGTATGAACAATCAAAGCGTTAGAACCATGCATAGCAATTCATGTCCTCCTTTTAACACTACAAGGTTGTATTGTTAAAAGAGGGCTAAAGATAATAATCAATAGGGCATGAAATATTCAAAATTTAAATCCCTATAGCATTTAAATCACACTGAAATAAACCAATTCAGGCCCTCCTTCTAGCGCCAAAATGTTGAGTGGTATTTTCACACAATTGTGAAAGCACACTCTTCCTTAGGATTTGGTCTCCAAATCCCCTCTTGCAAAGAAGTTAAACAAACAACTTCTCCAAGGTCTCCGCTATATTAGTTTTTGCATATGTGTATTAGTAATATCAAATAAAGATATTCAATTTAAATTCTTGGAACACCTTAGTGATTGCAAGTAACTGTAAACAAGGGGCAATGTTGGTTTATTTTATCATGAAACTTTAGTGATTGTTCATTGAACCAAAATAAAGCAAATGTGATTTGGACCTCATATGACCACGATGTAGCACTCAAATTACCCCTCTTTCGTAAAATTAAAGTTTTTATGAATAGAGGGCAATTTTAGGCTCAAAAATGAAAATTTGTGAAATGCCATAAAACATAACTCCTTCAATGAAATTGGAATTTTCATGAAAGGAATGTCATCATAGGCTCATGAGTGCAAAAAAGAATTGAAAAAATGAAATTTGACCTTAAAATGGAAATTTTCTATTTTCGGATTTTTTAAAATCTGCAATAAAACAACAACTTCGGTGAATTTTTAAAAATACTAAACAACTCCGAAAATGAAATTTTAAAATGCGTATTGGAATTCTGCAGTATAACCTATGCAATGGTGAAACTATTTTTGGATTTTGAAAAATTTTAAATGTTTATTTTAATTGAACAAAAGTTAAAATTTCTGAAAAAATAAAATGCAGAAAAATTTGAAAGAAAATACAAAAAATTGAAAATAAAATGCATTCAGTGTGATGCTATCATATTTCGACAAAACTGAAGATATGAGGTTTCCATGCATGCAACCTAACCTATTAGACTTGCAAAACAAGCACGATCTGGATAAGCTAAGTGTTGGCTCCTAGGGTTTTAAATGAGGTTTTCAGATTTAAACTTTCACATGAAGCAATCAAGTAACTTGTATAAACTTCATTTACAAGCCTAAAATCTGAAAGGGGAAAAATAGACATTTAATATTGCATGCAGAAAATAACTCCTCCTTTCTTGCCCATAAGATGCAACTTTTTGAAATTTTTTGTATTAAAGATTTGTCATTTTACAATAACAAATTTTTTTTATTTTCTAGTCCATGGAAGAAAAATAGCCCAAACAGGTCTAGAATGGCCCTCTTGCCTTCAAATCTGCAACCCCGCTTGCAGCGTTTTCCAACCCCCTGTGCATGACTTTGCTTCCCATTTTAAAATTCCTGGTGTGACTCTCTGTTTCTGTTTTGTGGCCCTTCGTTTCATTTCCCATAGCCTGTCATTTCGCTTTCCCATTCCTCTTTGTTGTTTTGGCTCTTTGCTTAGTGTCTCGAAACATTTTTTCATTTCGAATCTTGGTCTTCGTCTGCCACACGGTTGTGCTGATCCATCGCAAGTAAGCCTTCGTCGTTGACTATAACCGTTTGCATGGAACATTACACCATAAACCTTACACCTTGGTGCCACGTTTCGTTCAATGCTGCCACTGTAGACTCTGTCCGCTTGTCAACCAACGATGACGTTCGGTATATCCACCGCTCGATGATTTTCGTTGACTGTCACACTTCTTATTTCAGCTGCCTATCTGCCCTTTTTGAGTCACGAAAAAGCAACATGTCGCGAAATCGTGACATTTATGTCTTTAGCTTGGTTCTTCTTCTTGCATCGTGAAAATGCGACATGTCGCGATATCGCCACACTTTTGCCTCTTTGTACTCTTTTGTTGCTTTTGGCCATGAAAATGTAACATGTCGTGATATCGCAACACTTTTTATCTTTTGGTTGCGAGAATGCAACATGTCGCGATATAGCGACATTTTTTCTCTTTTGGTCACGAGAATGCAACATGTTGCGATATCGTGACACTTTTTCCCTTTTGGTCGCGAGAATGCAACATGTCGCGATATTGTGACACTTTTTCTCTTTTGGTCACGAGAATGCAACATGTCTCGATATCGCGACACTTTTTCTCTTTTGGTCGCGAGAATCCAACATGTCGTGATATCGCGACACTTTTTCTTTCTTACCCTTTCTCTTCTCTTTTGGTCGTGAAAATGCAACATGTCACGATATCACGACACTTTTTCTTTCTTACCCTTTCTCTACTATTTTGGTCATGAAAATGCAACATGTCGCGATATCGCGACAATTTTTCTTTCTTACCCTTTCTCTTCTCTTTTGGTCATGAAAATGCAACATGTCGCGATATCGCGACACTTTTTTCTTCTTGCTTTTTTTCTCCTTGCTTTGGCCCGCGAAAATGCAACATGTCACGATATCGCGACACTTTTTCTCTTTTGGTTGCGAGAATGCAACATGTCGCGATATCGTGACACTTTTTCCTTCTTGCTTTTTCTCCTTGCTTTGGACCGCGAAAATGCAACATGTCGCGATATCGCGACACTTTTGCCTCCTTGCTCCCTCTTGTTGCTCTCAGCCGCAAAAAAGCAACATGTCGCGATATTGCGACACTTTTTCCTTCTTGCTCTTTCTCCTTGCTTTGGACCACGAAAATGCAACATGTCGCGATATCGCGACACTTTTTTTTTCTTTGCGGTATTTTGTTTTTCCTTTGATCTTTAGCATATGGGCCACTTCGGTCTTCTTGAAAATATGCAAAAAAAATTTATCAATTGTTTTTCTGTAGTTAGTCACTTTTTGACTAACACAAACCCAAAATACAACGAAAGCATTAGACACTTAAAACAAACTGCCCCAAATACTAAAAAGTGGAGCATGCATTGGTTGAGTGCTCTAATTTCTTGCAACTTTCACATTTTATCAGGGTTTTTTCATATTGTATAGTTTGATTCCATACCCCAAGATTTGAAACCAAATTGATTGAATCGAGTAACTCATCCATATCCGCATTTATGCAAATTCTTGTATAAATAAGTTATGAGCGAGCCTTTGTGGTAGGATCAATAGTAATAAGGTGCCCTATTTCCTCGTGATACTTACAAAAAATTTATTATTCTAGTATTGTAAAGGTAGGTTTGGTAATCTCGCCCAAATTGGTGCCTAGGTGAAGCTTTGGGTTTCAAAATCAAAGTCTGGGCTCCACCATCGCAAGAAAAGCCCCTGACATCCATAAAACCATGGACCTCCCTAGAGTATTCAATTAGAGTCTTCCCTTTAGTTAAACTTAACTATAAAGAACCCCTTTCGACATTACCACAATCTCCATATGGCCATGGGATCACTATTTAGTACCAATCCATTTCTTGATTGCATCAAGGTTCGATCAATCTCCCATAAATCTCCCCACAAGATTCATAGCTCCTTGCTCAATAGTTAGGTCGACCAAATTGTTGGTATTAAAACAATAAAGTAAAATAAAAGTAGTTTTTAAGGTTCACAAGTTATATTTTCAACTAAACTTTGATTATCAAAGCATAGTGTACAACTATTTCAACTGAACTCCAATTATCAAAGTATAATGTACAACTCTATTCTTAGATTCGAACCTTAGACCTTTTATTTGGAGTTTGAAATTATTAGTGTGTAAAATCCTCACTTTCAACACTTGTTTCAAATCTATTAGACAATATTTTATTAAATTTTTTATCAATAATTTTAAGAACATTTTTTCAATTAATTATTGTTTCAAATTTATTAAAAAATATTTTTATTAAATTATTTGTCAAATAATGTAGAGAACATTTTTTGAATTAGTTATATGGAATTGAAACACCCCACATGTATTACATTATCACCATTAAAAAGTATGCTATTCAAGTAGCTTGGATACTATCCATGTATCATTTGACAAGATCATGGAATGTTGATGAATCTGACCATTTAAACTAAATGTCATTTGATAATAAATTAAAGAACATTAACATAATGGATTATTTTTTTATATTTTTTTTTGGGTTACATAGAAGAGTTGGTCACAACCACACTATTTTTAGTAGCTGGCAAGCCCAAGGTTCAAACCATAGGGGTTGCTCCCACCAAACCTATTTTGCCTTGTTATTGTTGACCTAATGTGAAGGGGACCTGATCGCTCAGGATTCATACCATCATCATTGGTTTGACATGCACGTAAAGGATTGAGATTAGACAATTACCTTTACAAACAGACTACCCTCGAGGTTTGAACCTAGGTGTCTTCTTGATAATTCCTGACCAGACAAAATTTTACCAATCCACCTAGCCCTCGAGGGCTTATTTGTTTATATTTGATATAATTAATTTTTAATTTATATTTATATTTTTATTTTAGTAATATGTAAGGTACGACTAAGGGCACAACTAGGGCCATCCTTTGAGTGGTTTGAACTTGGTCCACTAGGTCGAAGGAGTTGGTATGTCCTTTGGGGTCCTATTAATCTTATTTACTTGATAATTTTAGTTTTTTTGTTTTCAAGGGCCTTTAATACGAAGAGACCTAGTCATATTGCTCACCACTCCATCAAGAGCTTAAATAAATGTAATTCTTAATTTTATTGTAAGTCTTCGTGTTTCATCTCGGTGACCTAAGTTTAATTTATATTTATATTTTTATTGAAGTAGGATGCAAGGTACAATGAGGGCCATCTTTTGAGTGGTTTGAACTTGGTCTACTAGGTCCAAAGAGTTGGTATGTCTTTTGAGCTCTTATTAATCTTATTTACTTAATAATTTTTATTTTTTTGTTATTCATGTTGTAAGGTATATATATATATATATATATATATATATATATATATATATATATATATATATATATATATATATATATATATATATATATAAACTAAGGGACTTAATAATTTTTATTTTTTTGTTATTCATGTTGTAAGATATATATATATATATATATATATATATATATATATATATATATATATATATATATATATATATATATAACTAAGGGCATTTAATATGAAGAGACTAGTCATCTTGCTCACCATTCCATCAAGAGCTTAGATAAATGTAATTCTTAATTTTATTGTAAGTCGTGGTGTTTCATCTCGATGACCTAAGTTTGAATTGCAGGGAAAGAGGCCCCTGTTGCTATACCCCTAAGAAAATATGACCTCCTTGTACTTCACATTACTTTAAAAAAATTATTATAAAAATTAAAATATTATATTTATAAACATTCTGATACCAATAAATTTAAAATTCCAATAGATTTTTTATTATCTTAAATGTTAAAATTTATATTAAATATATATTATTAATTTATAACTAATATACATTACTCAAAATCTGAGCTTGAATAGTTTAATTTGATTTTTAGTTTCTACATTTATAATCTTCAAAATAAAATCTTTCATCAAGGCTACTTATATTGAACCTAAACAAAGTTTTTTTGCTTGGAGTGTCTTACATCAAGGGTTACTTGTTGGCAGCAGGCTCAAGCATCTAGGTGTTCATAATCTCATTTTCCTGGTTTGTGGACAAGCGAAAGATTTACTGCATGTTTTTTGGTCTTGTGATCGGGCTCAGTCAGCTTGGGAGTGGCTTCTTGAATTTTTCAGACCTTTTATGCAGGAGGATTTTACTTAGGTGCATGCTATTTTGGGTGACCCTATTGCTTTTTCCTTCAACTTGGATGTTGTTTGGAATATTTTTAGAATTTGTACCTTGTTTTATCTATGGAAGTCCCATAATAGAGCTGTTTTTTCTCAGCAAGATGTCGAACATGTCTTCTCTATTGTTGATAAATATGATATATTCTTTGATTGTTGGTTACAGATTCAAGTACAAGTTAAAAAAGTACAGGTGGAGCTGCAGTACTTGCGTACCCTCATGGATCATTGGGGGAATGCACCCCGCATTATGAGTCATGTGCATCTTCCTTCCCCTTCTAGGTGGCGATAATTTCTCGGCTTCTTTTTTTCCGAATGCATATTTAATACCGTTTTGGCAGTTGTTATTGGCAGTTTGTGGGATGTTTCTGACACTCTTGTATACTCTTAACCACAATGGTTAATGTATTGGTTTACGGGGTGTGCTAATCCCACCCACCCTTTTTTGTATGATTAAACATTATTTTATTAATATAATGGCTTTTTCATCCAAAATATTTTCAAAATAAAATACTTTTGAAGTCTAAAGTCAAATTAGTCGAGTCTTAGCAATCCCTAATATTTATTCCACCCAAATCTACTCCTTGGAAAACCATGGTTAGATCACCAATGACAAACTGGTCCCCAAACATCTCATACCCCTAACCACATGACCACCTGCAATTGCACGAAATTTAGCGATGGTCCTCTGTTGGCTTCGGCACATGCATTGACTGCCTTTTCGAAAGAAATAATTTAACATTCCGAGAAAAAACATTTAAAACTTAAAGAAAAAGATATCATAGCCTTCGAAGGCCAACGTTACAAGATTACCGTTACTTCAAAACTACGCATACTCGACACGCTATGTACATGCAAGTCCCGAAGAAGTTGTCGGGGGAACTTTGCGGGAGGTTTCGGCCGTCGCTATTTCAAGACTACAAATCCCGACTACAGAAAAAGCTAAAGCAAAATCTGCTTAATGTGTTTTCCCCACCAATAATCTAATTAACGTTCTATTCCCTACCACGGTTTCTAACTTAAGAGGGGGTTTACGATAAGCGATTTTACGATAGGCAGTTTTCGGACTTAACGATATCCTTTTTCTTAATTTCTGTCTGAGGCATTTTCAAAATCACAAGAGCGGTTTTGCGGAGCGTCACAGTGAATGATGGACAAGGTGGACTTAGTTGAGGGGTTGTGAAGGTGTGGATTTTGTTTGCTAAATTTGGCAAAAATAAGTGAGATTTTATTTTCTCGTATTTTGAGTCAAATTTGAGGGCAAAAGATAGGTCCCAGGAATTTTGGATGCTTTCTATGATTTTGTCTAGTGATGTTCCCACGCGTGGTCTCGTTGGCATTATGTGCTATTTTTAGAAGACTGGAGTTCAAATGCTGACTGAAAATCATCTGGTTTTAGGTTTAAATCTAGTTTTTGTTTAGTCATTAGGCTCTGTGGTTGAAAGTTTTGAAGGAATCGATCGAAATGATCTGAGGATTCTATCGGGAATTATGTTGAAGGTGCGTGATTCGATGAATTTATTTTGAGCGGTTTTGGTTTGGATTTTAAGTTTTGTTTAAGTTAAATTTTAGACTAAAACACGGAGCGGTGGGATTGAGAAAAACATGATGTGCTGGTTTCAGGTTCGAGTACGAGGATCGTCTTGTCTCGTCTCGTCTCGTAGGGTCGGAGTTTGGTGAAATCCTCGAAGCATTTGTCTGGCAGGTAAGTGATGCCCGCGCTTTAGCTTTTTAGAGCATTTGATTGAAAAATTTGTAGTTGTATAAGATAAATTAGTGTTAAAAACTTTGTCAAAACCTAAAAGAGGAGAGGAAACATATTTCAGATTTAAATGTGGTGAATAGTTATTTAAGAAATTGGTTGGGATTGCAACAAAGAACTCGTTGAGCATAGGAAAATATATTTGGATTTGAATCCGATATTTTTTTTATTCAAAATCGGTCTCAATAATGGCCAAAATTTTGTTTTCGAAGCGTTTTGATTCAGTAGAGTGGAAGCTTGAGGAAATCACGAGAAGCGAGAGTTTGTTCTCTATTTTCTGTAAGGTAGGAGATTATATTGCTATGTGTTCGTATGGTTCACTTGCATCATTTGAACTAATTTTGAAACTATCTAGAAATGGGGGAATAACCCGAGGGGTCATGATCATCGGGTTTTAGGTTCGAATATGGGCAAAATTTTGGTAAAATCACTATGAGAAAGGATGTCTGGCATTCTGGTGGAAATGAGTCTCACACATAGGCCATCAGGGTAGTACAGAGGGGCCTCAGCAAGTAGTAGCGAGAATTAAGTCTACAACATCCTTCCTGTGCACAACATGCTGACAGATCATGCTGCCCTATGGTTTCCAGAGGTTCGAGCAGCAACTGTTGCATCGAAAACTATAGGTGAGCTTCGAAGTCCTCCCTATGTTGAATGGGATTCTAATATGGATCTTCTTGATTGGCTTGGCATCTTCTTTGGTTTCTAAAGAGATAATGTCCACAATCAGCGGGAGCATCTCATACTGCTTTTGGCTAACAGCCAGATGCGATTGCAGCCGCTTCCTGATATCATAGATCAGCTTGAACCCAACGTTGTTTAGAAATTGAGAAAGAAAATCCTTAAAAACTATGAGAATTGGTGTGCATTTCTGGCAAGGAAGTCTAATGTTTGGATCCCAGACCACAGGAGAGCGTCGATTGATGCCCGTAGGGAGTTGCTGTATATTTCTTTGTATCTTCTTATTTGGGGGGACGCTGCAAATCTGAATTTTATGCAAGAGTGTTTGTGCTATATTTTCCACCATATGGCTATGGAGCTGAATAGAATCTTAGAGGATTATCCGGATGAAAATACAGGACAGCCAGCATTACCTGTTTATATGGGAGAAAATGCATTTTTGCAAAAGGTTGACACTCCTTTGTATCAAACTGTCAAAGCAGAGGCAGAATCAACCTATGGCGGTAAGGAGCCTCATTATTCCTAGATAAATTATGATGACATGAATGAGTATTTTTGGAGCAACAGCTGCTTTGATAAGTTGGGATGGCCTCTTAAGCTGAGTAGTAATTTCCTTGTTCTGTCAAATCCGGATAATCAGCAACAACAAGCAGTCGAATTGTAGAGGTTCATTGCTATGCTACGAAAACAAAAGGTAGGAAAGACATGTTTTGTAGAGCAACGCTCCTTTTGGAATATTTTTCGTAGTTTTGATTGACTCTGGATTATGTATATCCTTTTCCTGCAAGCTACAATTCTTGTAACTTGGGAAGGCAAAGGGATTCCTTGGAAAGAGTTGAAAAACAAAGATACAAAAATTAAGATGCATAGTGTGTTCATAACTTGGGTAGGCCTTCGGCTTCTACAATATTTGCTTGATATTGGCACACAGTACAGTTTAGTGTCAAGAGAAACTCCTTTACAAGGAATAAGAATGTTTTTGAAAATTGTTGTGGCAACAGTGTGGACGATCTTGTTTGTTGTGCTCTATAGTCGGATGTAGAAACAAAGAAATCATGATTTTGCCTAGTCAAGTAAGGCAAAAAAAAAATTGATTAACTATGTCGAGGCTGCTATTGTATTCATTGTCCTTGAGCTCCTGACTTTACTGCTTTTCATAATTTCGTGGGTCAAAAATGTTGTGGAGAAAAGCAATTGGAGGATTTTTCATCTTCTGACATGGTGGTTTCAGTCAAGAACACTTGTTGGTTGTGGGCTTCAAGAGGGAATTTTTGATAACCTCTCTTATAGTCTGTTTTGGGTGGTGTTGTTGGCTGTAAAGTTCACCTTCAGCTACTTCATGTAGATCAGACCTATGGTGGAGCCAACTAAGAAAACATTGAATATCAAAACAATTCCATACAAATGGCATGAGTTTTTCAAAAAGACTAACCGATTCAGTGTTGGAGTATTATGGGCGCTAGTTATCTTGATCTACTTTATGGACACACATATATGGTATTCAATACTATCATCTATAGTTGGAGCATTGGTGGGACTGTTTTCCCATCTGGGAGAGATATACAGAACATTCAACAGCTGAGGCTACGATTTCAGTTCTTTGCCAATGCTATCTAGTTCAATTTGATGCTAGAAGAACCACTTTTTAGAACCCAGGGGAATCTACGAGTTAAAATAAGGGACGCTATAAGGCATTTGTAACTTAGATATGGTTTGGGCACACCATATAAGAAAATTGAGTCTAATCAAGGTTGAAGCAGGAAGGTTTGCTCTTATTTGGAATGAAATTGTGAGGACATTGTTAGTGACTTGGAAGTGGAATTGTTGGAGGTTCCCTCAAACTCGTGGAATATACGCGTCATACGATGGCCATGTTAGAATTAATGTAATGTGCAGTATGCCAGTTTGACACTTGTCAGTTTCATTGACAAGTGTCATGTGTTTCATATAGGCTTATGCCTATATGGTATAGAAGATGAAAACAAAAGATCAGCAGTGGATTTGAGACTTCTGATAGCAAACTTAGCACTGACCAATTTTATCATTACAAAGAAGACTTCAACAGAAAATGCTCTTCTCCATTGGTTCTTGTCGAGTATTCCAGCGATTGGGATCCTTTGGAAGATGGAGGCACCGGGATTAGATGTGTCAGATTCAACCTTGATAAGATCCAGTCGACCACAAATTACTTCTCAGACAAAAATCTACTAGGAAGGAATGGGTTTTAAAGTGTTTTCAAGGGAGCTTTGAGAGACGAAAGCGTAGTTGCCGTAAAATGCATCAACAAGGCCAGCTGTATCAAGGCCTTGTCGAGCCAATAGAGCATCAAAACATTTCAGCTGCAAATATTCTTCTTGACCAAGACACGAGATGAGCACTGCACATGACGATGAAGTAGAGAACATTTGTATGGAAAGACGCTTTGGCTGCAACGACGCAGCGTAAACCTGACACATGGTCAGAAAGAGTGTATATCCGAATGACGTGGAAGGTCAAAGTCTTGATTCTGTCAATGGAGGCGACCCCAAAAAAATAGAAGAGAAAAAATAATGACTAAAAAAACCAGAGAAATTGTTTTCTCCGAAATTTTAAAAAATTTTACCATCTGGTTTCTGATCCATCAAATGATGGAGAGCATACTACCTCGATAAAAAATTAAAAAAAATAATAGGGAAAAAAATCAGGGGGAGAGAGGATTTCCATGAGGGAAATCCCCCCTCAAGGGGTTTCATAGGGCATGGAAAGCCTGCTCTGATACCAAATGTTGGGAGTGAAACTTATGGGATGATTTATTGATAAAAATAGGTTATAATATATAGGCATAAGCCTATATGATGAACATGACACTTGTCAATGAAACTGACAAGTGTCAAACTGACATAGTGCACATTACATTAATTCTAACAGGCCATGCTTGTTGCTTTGTAATGAATTGTTGCTTGCCTTAAGCCAGGCTAGGGAATTAGGAGGTACTGACAAGACATTGTGGAAAAAGATCAGCAAAAATAAGTATCGTCGATGTGCAGTGATAGAACATATGATAGTGTCAAGCATTTGCTTTTGAGAATTATTAAGGAAGGTACTGAAGAACACTCCATTATTGACAGTTCGTTTGTTGTAATTGAGAAGTCGCTTCAGATGGAGAAGTTTATTGAGAATTATAGGATGAGCGAGCTTCCCGAAATTCATTCTAAATTAATAGCATTGGTCAAGATTCTTTTGGGAAAGCCATCTGTGAAGGACCAGCATAAGGTAGTCAATGCTTTGCAAAACCTCTATG
This sequence comes from Wollemia nobilis, assembly GCA_028583015.1. Taxonomy (NCBI): domain Eukaryota; kingdom Viridiplantae; phylum Streptophyta; class Pinopsida; order Araucariales; family Araucariaceae; genus Wollemia; species Wollemia nobilis. The sequence goes on along the minus strand of JAQPPZ010005376.1, from coordinate 339,215 downwards.
ATATTGTCCTTAGGGATTTTCCTAAAGAAAGACGAAGTATTGAGCAACTAAGTGAAGATGGACTTATCCTCAAACAAGTGATGGTAGACTGTTATTTGAGGATGCTATAGAAGTACCTGATACAGAAGATGAATCCTTCTATTGTCAATTACGTCGCTTGCATACCATTTTTACTTCAAGAGATTCTATGCACAATATCCCAAGAAATCTAGAAGCAAGGCGTCGCATAGCATTTTTCAGCAACTCCCTCTTTATGAGTATGCCTCATGCTCCACAGGTGGAGAAGATGTTGGTTTTTAATGTCTTGACTCCCTACTATGATGAGGATGTTATTTACAATAAAGAACAACTGCGTACACCAAATGAAGATGGTGTTTCAATTATATTTTATCTTCAGAAGATATTTCCTGATGAATGGGAAAATTTCTTAGAGCGGATGGACAAAGAAGGGGTAAAGGATTCTAAACTGTGGACTAATCATGTCAGGGAACTTAGATTGTGGGCCTCACTCAGAGGACAGACACTGAGTCGTACTGTCAGGGGCATGATGTACTATTATAAAGCTCTCCAAATGTTGGCTTTTATTGATTTAACATTAGAGATGGATATTCGTAATGGCTTCAAGGAACTTGTTGCCATAGCTTCAGGGAATAAGAAAGATGCCAATAGATTGAGATCTCGAGTTTTCCATCTAGACGAAGCAATAGCACCAAAAGCAGCAGAGTAGGATTGCTATTCAAAGACCATGAACATGCCACAACACTCATGAAATTTACTTATGTTGTTGCTTGCTAGATTTATGGTACTCAAAAGGCAAAGAAAGATCCCCGTGCTGAGGATATCTTGTATCTAATGAAGAATAATGAGGCTCTCCGGATTGCTTATGTTGATGAGGTCTCTGTAGGAAGGAATGATAAGGAATATTTTTCTGTTCTTGTTAAGTATGATTCGAACCTGTAGAAAGAGGTGGAGATTTACAGGGTGAAGCTACCTGGCCTATTAAAACTTGGTGAAGGAAAACCTGAAAATCAAAATCATGCTCTGATTTTTACAAGGGGGATGCAGTGCAGACAATTGATATGAATCAAGATAATTATTTTGAAAAGGCTCTGAAAATGCGCAATCTATTGCAAGAGTTTACAAGATACTATGGCATCAGAAAGCCTGTAATTTTAGGAGTTCGTGAGCATGTATTCACGGGTTCTGTATCTTCTCTTGCTTGGTTTATGTCTGCTCAAGAAACAAGTTTTGTAACCCTTGGCCAACTTGTTCTTGCAAACCCTCTAAAGATAAGGATGCACTATGGTCATCTTGATGTATTTGATCGCTTATGGTTCTTGAGTAGGGGAGGTCTCAGTAAAGCTTCGCGGGTAATAAACATCAGTGAGGACATATTTGCTGGCTTTAATTGTGCACTTGTGATTTAGGAAGGAAACTAGCAATCCAAATTTGGTAAAGCGGACTATGATAGTGTAATGTTTTGGAAATATTACTCTACTAAGATGTAAGGCATAGATAGTAAAGGTGAAGTTTTGGCATTGTGAAGGCTACTATAGGAAAATGTCAAGAAAGATGCTTAACTCTGCATTAATTGTAATCATACAAAAAATTGAAAAGATCTAGAAAATGAAAATAAAAAATTAAAACATTTTATGAAAAATATTGTAAGTTTCTAGCTATAGCATCTCATCTCAATTGAGATGAGAAGTGTATATATTTGTAAACTCTCAAGCTCTAAAGAAGAGAAATGTAATTCGTTAAGGGTGGGGGACCCAAGTACAACCCCTTATTATCAAGCCAAAAAAATAATGTTTTCAATAGATATAAAGGTTGAATAAAAATAACTTTATTCTTGATGTTTGTCAACTATTTTTAAAAGCAATCTCTTAAAATATATATAAATATCTATAAACATTTTTCTTTTCTTATTTTCTTCTTGGTTAGTATGAGAAACTCTTAGGCGAGGCATCTCCATCCCATAACCTCTCATAAGGGTGAGAGCTGAACTTATCAATAAGAACCAAACACACAACCATCACATATCCACCCCTCACAGACTCATCTACAACGCAATTTAAACCTTATCTATAAATAATTTGAAATAATAAATAATAAAACCTATTATAATATTAATCTCTTTAAATAAAATTCAAACTTTAAAAATAAGTAACTAAATAATATTTAATTTTTTAAATGAATTAATGGAATTTACTGAACTTATCAATAAGAACCAAACACACAACCATCACATATCCACCCCTCACACACTCATCTACAAACGCAGTTTAAACCTTATCTATAAATAATTTAAAATAATAAATAATAAAACCTATTATAATATTAATCTCTTTAAATAAAATTCAAACTTTGAAAAATAAGTAAGTAAATAATATTTAATTTTTTAAATGAATTAATCGAATTTTACTCTCCTTTGTATAACTTCAACAAAGTCCCTGTCCTTGTTTTGCTTGTAGACGAACTCCAAATAAAAACAATTACTTAATTACAACCTTGGAATATCTATTATCAATTACTCTTCTTTTTATTATTATCAATATTATATATATATATATCTGTTCCGGTATAAGCCGGAACGATAATTTACTAATACTTTTTATATATTCCTTATGGGGTTAAATCCATCGATAATATAATATCCTTGCTGTGTGGATTAGAATTTGTAGATTTTTAATTCTAATTCCTTCTATAAAGAAAGGTTCGACTTCGAAGATTTTTTTCTCACATGAGAAGCAAAATCAGGGTTGTGGAAATAATATTCATAAATTTTAAAATATTTAAATTTCTACCATGTACGATAATTTCAAAACCTAATGTCATATGGGTCACCAACCACTACCGTGGCTAAAATATATAATGTGATCGAATCCCAAAAAAAGTTGGGCATCCCCATGAAATAGACTTTAGCGAATATTATAGCATCAGCAATATCCTTTTCCCTGGTCGTCTCGTAATTAATTAATAATTGTTTTGATAACGATAATGAATTGACATGTCTTTTAACATATTTAAATTCAAAATCAAGCTTCTTCAAAATCTTTATCTTTACCTACTAAATAATTAAATTTTTATTAAAAAATAAAAATAATAATTAATTGATAATTTTTTAATTTTATTTATTTTTGTTATTAATAATAATTAATACGGACAACAAGGACAGTTCTTAATCAGCAGTTCATTATTCAGCTTGGACTCTTCACAGAATTCTCTATAGCATGGATTCCTAAAAGCCATATGGGATTTTATAACTATGCAGTTGCAGTTAGCATCTGTTTTCTATACTTTTTCAATGGGTACACGTACTCACTACTTTGGTCGAACAATACTTCATTGGGGTGCAAAGTATCGGGCTACAGGTCGTGGCTTTGTTGTACAACACAAGAGATTTGGTAAAAATTACAGACTATATGCTTGTAGTCATTTTGTGAAGGCTATTGAGCTTGGGATACTATTGATAATCTTTGCATCATACAGTATTCTCAAGACCAATACATTTGTCTATATTATGTTGACCATATCAAGTTGGTTTCTTGTTTTCTCATTGATCATGGCTCCCTTTTTATTAAACCCATCCGGATTTGATTGGTTGAAAACAGTCTATGACTTTGATGATTTCATGAATTGGATATGGTACAAAGGTGAGATTTTGACAAACTCAGATCAGAGCTGGGAAGTTTGGTGGAATGAGAAAGCTGACCACTTACGAACGACATGACTATGGGGAATGGTTATAGAGATTATCCTAGATATTCGATTTTTCTTTTTCGAGTATGGAATTGTTTACCAGCTGGGAATTGCTGGTGGTAGCAAAAGTATTCTTGTGTATCTTCTTTCATGGATCTATGTGGTTGTGGCGCTTTCTATTTATATTGTGATTTCATATGCTCGTGAGAAGTATGCAGCAAAGCAGCATATCTACTACCGTGTGATTCAAGCCTTTGTCATCACTCTGACCATTTTGGCAATTGTATTGTTGCTTTGCAATTCACTAGCTTTAAATTTACTGATTTGTTCTCAAGTATGCTTGCATTCATACCAACTGGCTGGGGTCTGATTTCAATTGCTCAAGTGCTGAAGCCTTTCCTGAAGGCCTCTATAGTCTGGGAAATAGTCGTTGCGGTGGCTAGCTCGTATGATATTACATTTGGTAAAAGGATCCATTTAAAGTTAAAGATATGTTGCCAAAAATATGAAAACATGATATTGAATTATTAGAAGTAGATCTATTTGTTTAAAGTTAAAGCTATGTTGCCAAAAACATGACAGGGGGCTGTGTTTCCTGTTTTTCATGTCTATGATGTCAACACAACTGAAGCACCTATTGGGGTTTTTCTTCGCTTGTGTTTGGATGCAAGACTTGAACTTGAAAATGGCATTGATAGGGCTTATAACATGGTTTGTTTTGTGTATTTTTCATCCAATTAATGGTGTTTTGCCTATGTTGTGCATTTGTGGGGCCAGACAATGGATAGATGAGTAGGCTTTATGTTAGAAAGGGTTAAAGTTTGAACCTCATATAACATTTGCTTCCCACGCCTAATCCATTTCTTATGCGCAACCTTTGTTACGATCTGTTTTCCATCGTGTTTTTGTTGTTGTTATGTTTCAAGTTTCTCGTTTCACGCAACATAGAGTTAAATTATAGATATTTAGAGGTTAAAAAATAAAACTAAACCTAAACAAAGTAAACATAGCTATTAAAATATCAAACAGTAGAAATGAGATTTTAGGTTTTCAATGTATTTTTAGGTTGATCTGGCTGTGGGTTTGAAGGGTAAGGGTGGGCCAATGTGTTTTTTGTAAGGTACAAATGTGCACACATCGATCCAAAATGCTAGTACGTATCTGGAAATGTCTGTGATGTTTCAAGACGTTTGTAGATATACCCTATTGTTTCTATGCCTGTAGCTGGAAGTGGTTGTGACGTTTTCAGGATGTTTGCAGATATACCCTCGTGTTTCTATGCCTGTACCTACTTCAGGAACATAGGAAATGAGATGGGGAGTTTTTTTTGTGCAAAATAGCTCAAAAATTGTTATCATGTTTTATGTAATCTTCTCTGTAAAAATTAGTAAATTACATTGTTTGTTGTAGATCCTTTTCTTCCATTCTTGTTTTATTGTTGTTATTAGATTGGTTTTCTTTATGACATTTTCATAATGGTATCTGGTACAAGTTGTTCATCTTTTCTTATTCCTTTGGTTTTTGGTGATACTATTATCATTACTGTACTTGTTATTTTAAGCAAGGCAACTGACTAAGGTTATTTTGGACATTCTTGTTATTCTTAGTGTTTATTTTGAGGGTCAAAGCCAAGGGTTTGTATAGCATTATTAGTTTAATTACTAATATGATGGCTTGAGTAGCCATATTGGACTCAACTATAATTATGAGTTCATGGATGTAGGATCTTAACCACTCCAAAAAATTGAAATATTTGGTATTTCTCTTCTAGATAATGTAATTTAGCTATCAGATTGTAATGTCCCCTTTCTAGCCAATCAGCTTCGCAGTTGTGATTAGCCTACTCACGGGTTCCTGTAGGCTAAATTGGATGTGTGGGAACCCATGGTGATCTTAATCAGGCCATTCTCAGATTTCAGTTGCCAATTTTTATGGCTTATATGGGTAAGGAGATGGGACTTACTATTTATAGTAAGTCAATTCTAGGGTTTGAGTCAAAGCGGATGGTACCTTTGGATTGTTCGTCGAAATGGGTATCCAAATCCATGATCAGTTGGAAGGTTGTTGGTTTTGTGGAGCTTACAAATTTTAATGCCCGAAGATTATTTATATAAAATTAAAGTAATAATTTAATTTTATATAAGTTAAGACTTTATAATAAAGGGGGAGGATTAAATAGTCACTTAAGTTAAAATTATTTTATAAAGTGACTATTAGAATTGCAAAAAGGGGACGTCATTTATAATGAGGAAAAATAATTTCTAAAAGACATTTTAAATTGCATTTTCCCTCCAAAAAGCCATCAACCCCTTGTGATCTCTATAAAAGGAGATTTGTTCATTCATTTCAGGCATCCAGGTTTATATGTTTGCTTTGGCATTTGGTGAAGAAGCTTGCAGAGAATCTTTGCAGGGTTTCGAGCTTATTGGGGATGACAACCTCCTATAGGGACATCTTCTTTGAGTATGAGAGATTACCCTTGGTGGATTAGGGTGGCGATTTCATACAGAGATTGCTCAAGTGCTGATTATGGGGAGATTTGCAAAGTTTTTTTGAAATATTAAACAGAAGGTTCGAAGTGTTTTCAGAGGTGCTTTGCGAAGTTGCTGATTGTTGGTCGTACAACATAGGTCGTACAATTACTAGCCAGGCATGATATCTTTGGGGAATTGGGTGATTAGTCCATAAAACCCTATCCCCTCCTTCATTGGTGCCCAAGGATTGCGAGCTGCTAGTACATCATTTTATGGGTGAAGAAAGTTGTATTTCTGGAGCTAAGTGAATAAGTGGTATGTACAGATTTGCTAATCAAATAATACAAACTAAAAATTCCAAATTGATAAATCTTTGTGGTATTTGTGTGTTTCCTCGATTCCTTCCCTGGGTTTCTATCATTACATATGTAAAATCTGCATCTCAAGTTTCATTTTATTGGGTTGCATAGTTACAAAGTTGTGACAGTTGCAAATGGACTGATTTAGCATTTATCTGAGTTTTTTATTAATTTGAAAAAATACAAAAAATGTACATATTTGCAAAAAAATTTAAAAAATATTTTAGCCAGATTGGGGAGGGTTGTTACATGGTATCAGAGCCAGGCTCAATAATGCCATCCTATGGGAAGTTGAGCTTTCATGAGTGACAGGGATAGAAGAGCAGTTGAAAGGGAGAAGAAAAAAGCGAGAACAAGGTCACGGTGGTAAAGAGAAGGAACACAGTAACAACATGGGGGAAAGAAGTGATGAAGAACCAAGTCTCAGACACATTTTTAATGCTCTAACCAGAGCACAATTGGATATGCAGGTTGCATTGCAACATAATCACCAGGAGATGATCAGAGTTCTAAGAGTAGTGTCTGATAGGTTGAGGGGAACTCACATTGGTGGCCATAATGGGGAGGCTAGCACCTCCAACCATTCAGTTTTTACAAGAGGAAGCAATAATGTTCCTAGACCGACACAACCCACTTTAATTCCAAGAGAAGGGACTATTGAGCAGGAGGACTAGGCACATGGCCCATTAGATGATACAATAATAGCATGGTGGACTCAGTATTAGGCATTTCTGGAGGAACTTAAGGCTAGTTGGTCTTTTGAAAAATATTGTGTAGAAAAGCAGGGACGTCATCATGAACAGAAGAAGCAATCGACTCAGAAGGACTTGCAACATGGCTTGAGTAAGATAACCATTCCTCAGTTTGAGGGAGTGGTAAGAGCACAACAAGGGCATGGGTGGAAAAGCTGGACAACTTCTTATCACTAAGGCCTATGCAGGAGGAAGAGGTAATTAAATTTGCCACTCTTCACTTAGAGGGAGCAACTCATGATTGGTGGTTCCACAGTCTCAACACTTTGGGCCACGGAGCCATTAACACATATGATGATTTCACCAACAAACTCATCGATTGGTTCGAAAAGAAAGATCCAAAATTACACTTTAGAGAGCTAGCTCAATTCAGGCAGACTGGTTCAGTTGATGCCTACATTGTAGAATTTTAGGGGTTGTCAGTCAAGGTTCGAGACATGTCCAAAAGGAGGTTGGTAATTCTTTTCATTGAGGGATTTACTAAGCCACTTTGTGGATGGGTTAAGGCTTTTGAACCACATACATTGCAGGAGGCCATGAAGAAGGCCCGAAGTATGGAGTTCATTGTTCCGAAGAATAAATCAACATTCAAACCATTCTAGGACAACAGGGACAAATATAAGAAGATTATGCACGAAAGGTCTTCCGTAGCAAAAGCATGAATAAAAAATATTAGGAGATGATGAGCTTAATGAGCTCAGAAAGAAGAAGTTATGTTCCATTGCAGGGAGCCATGGGATTTGTCACACAAGTGCTCATAAAAGGCTAAGGCAAGGCAAATGGAGCATAAGGATTATTTTGAAGTGAAGGAGTCCGAATATAAAAAATTAGACCAGCAAACTAATTCGGACACAAGTTATGATGATAGTTCAGAAGGAGAGCTAGAAAAATATGTAACAATGGCTCAACTATATAGTTTCCAGAAGGGGAGTTCATTCAAGGTTCGGGGTATCATATAAGGACAATGAGTCATCACTCTTATTGACACAGGTGCGACCCATAACTTTATTGATGAAAGGCTGGTCAATAAGCGAGGACTCAAGACAAAGAAGTTTGGGAGATTTTGGGTTATGGTAGCATATAGTTCATCTATCCAGTTTACTCACAAAATCTCCAATTTACGGATAAGGTTGGGAGAATACGAACTCAATGATGAATTTTATGTGGTTAACATTGGAGACACTCATGTGATTTTTGGAATGCATTGGATGCAATCCCTTGGATAATTCACAATGAACTTGCATGTTATGGAAATGAAGTTTAAATCAACAAGTAAGAGGGTTGTATTGAGAGGCATATATGATGGTGGTCCGAGAGTGGTTTCCCTCAAAAGCATGGAGATGTTATTTAGACATGATGAGGTCGAGTGGGCAGCAGAGTGCCTTATCATGCCAGCAAATGTGGAGACACAAAAGAACACTTACCATCCAGAGATCCAGAATATTTTGACCAAGCATGCCAAGGTCTTCAATGACATACCTCCAGGGAGACCTCCAGAGCGGGGCATTGAGCATATCATTGAGTTAGAATATGGGGCGAAGACCGTTATCACTACTCCTTACAGGCATCATAAATGGCATAAGGATGAGATCGAGAAGGCAATACAGGAGCTATTGAATATGGGACACATCCATCCAAGTAAGAGTCCTTTTGCCTTTGCTTTAGTTTTGGTTAAGAAAAAATATGGTACTTGGAGAATGTGCGTGGATTACAGGGAGCTAAACAAGAGGACTATAAAAAATAGGTATCCTATTCCCCGCATATTTGAGTTGATAAATGAGCTGCATGACGCCTTTACTTCTTGAAGATTGATCTAATGTCAGGTTATCACCAAATTAGAATGAGGGAGTAGGATATCAAGAAGACGACCTTCGGATGCCACTTCGGCCATTTCGAGTTCTTGGTTATGCCTTTCGGCTTAACCAACACTCTTGCCACTTTACAGTCCTGTATGAACAGGACATTCAACAGACAGTTGAGGAGATATGTTATGATTTTCTTTGACGACATCCTAGTCTATAGTCATTCTTGGGAGGAGCAACTATAGCATTTAGATGAGATGCTGAGCATATTGGAACATGAGTCTTTCTATGCCAAGGAGTCGAAGTGTGACTTTGGTATGATCGAGCTTCTTTATTTAGGCCACATCATCAGTGTTGAGGGTGTGCGCATGGATTTCGAGAATATCAAGGCCATTATGGAGTGGCCTACTCCTATGAACCTTACTCAGCTCAAGGGGTTCTTCAGATTGTATGGGTTTTATCGAAGGTTCGTTAAGGGATTTTTGCAGCTTGCAGCCCCACTCATAGATTTAACAAATAAGGGGGCATTCTCCTGGTTTGACACTGCACATAAGTGTTTCGAACACTTCAAAAAGGTTATGTGCTCCTGCCCAGTGCTCGCCATACCAGATTTATCTCAGCCATTTGAGTTGTAGTGTGATGCTTCGGGAGAAGGAATTGGATCAGTGCTAATGCAGAACAAAAATCCCATAGCTTTTGAGAGTCGAAAACTTCATGGGGTTGAGTGGAGTTATTCGATATATGATAAGGAAATGTTGGCCATCATGCACATGTTAGCCAAATTCAGGCAGTATTTAGTCGAGGGCAGGTTCACAGTAAATACTGATCACAATAGTCTTCGATACTTCCTCAACCAGAGAGATCTCAACGAACGACAACAAAAGTGGGTTAGTAAGCTGCAAGCTTACGACTTTGACATCGTCTATGTCAAAGGTAAGAATAATGTCGTAGCAGATGCCTTATCCAGGAGGACCTTACTTGGGTGCTATGACAAATGTTTCTGCAGCATGGAGGGATGATATCTCAGCCGAGTATGCTAAGGACCCTTGGAAATTTGGCTTGATTGATGGGACTACACTTGATGACAAGTTTTCAGTGGTCCAAGGGTTGATATTGTATAAGGACCGTATCTTCCTACCTCACAATTCCAAATTCAAGAGGAGGGTTCTTCCGTGCTTTCATGATGATCCTACAATAGGGCACATTGGATTCTTCAAAACATACAGGAGCATCAAGGAGTGATTCACTTGGAAAGGACTCAAGAATGAAGTCCTTCAGTATGTACGGGAATGTGCCATCTTCCAGCAAAATAAGGATGAGCACACCTACCGAGCAGGATTGTTGTAGCCATTACTAGTTCCTAACCAAAAATGGGAAGGAATATCCATGGATTTCATCACTAGGTTGCCCTCGGTTCAGGGCAATGATTGTATATACATGGCAGTCGATAGGCTCACGAAGTTTGCACACTTCCTTGCTATCTCAGCTGCTTATACAGCAGCTCAGCTGGCCAAATTGTTTTTCAGGGAGATATTCAGATTACATGGTATGCCCAAGATGATTTTTAGTGACTGAGATAGCAGGTTCATGAGTATGTTCTGGCAGGAGCTATTCAGATTAGGGGGGACTGAGCTTACTCCCAGCACTAGCTATCACCCTCAAACTGATGGGTAGACGAAGATAGTGAACAAATGGTTGGAGGGTTACCTTTGGAACTATGTCTCAGGTCAATAGAGGGCTTGGATCAGGTGGCTACATCTCAGTGAGTTTTGTTATAATACCACACATCATATGACCATCAATATGACTCCATTTATGGCCTTGTATGGATATGAAGCTCCTAGATTCATAGAATTACTGCTTGGTAATAGTAGAGTACCCAGAGCCAAGGACTTGTTGCAAGAAATCTAGGATATTATGAGGGCTTTGAGGGACAACATACACCAAGCACAAAATTGGTAGAAAATGTATGCCGATCAACACAGGATAGAGCGTAGCTTCGAGGTTGGAGATCTGGTTTACATCAGGCTATAGCCATACAGGCAATCCACTCTCAAGAAGAGTGGAAATGAGAAGCTGAAGTCAAGATTCTGTGGACCCTTCAGGGTAACTAGACGAGTAGAAGAGGTAGCTTATGAGTTGGAGCTACCAACGGACAACAGAATCCACAATATCTTCCATGTTTATTGCCTCAAAAATGTGATTGAGCAGAATGTTGTTCCTTCCACAAAGTTACCACCATTAGATGAGGAAGGGAAATTAATCCTGGTACCCGAGGCCATAATTAACTTTAGGGAAAGGAATCTGAGGGGGAAGGTGATTACGAAGTATTTAGTTAAGTGGAGGCACTTACCAGCAGAGGATGTGACTTGGGAGAATGAAGAGGTATTACAACATCCAAAGTTGAAATTGCTTGAGGACAAGCAATTTCGGGAAGGGCGGACTGTAATGTCCCCTTTCTAGCAAAAATGGGATGCCATTTATAATGACGAAAAATAATTTCTAGAAGACATTTAAGTTGCCTTTTCCATTCAAACAACCATCGACCCCTTGTGAGCTCTATAAAAGGATATTTGGTCATTCATTTCAGGCATCTAGGTTTATATGTTTGCTTTGGCATTTGGTGAAGAAGCTTGCAAAAGGCATCATAAATGGCATAAGGATGAGATCGAGAAGGCAATACAGGAGCTGTTGAATATGGGACACATCCATCCAAGTAAGAGTCCTTTTGCCTTTGCAGTAGTTTTGGTTAAGAAAAAATATGGCACTTGGAGAATGTGCGTGGATTACAGGGAGCTGAACAAGAGGACTATAAAAAATAGGTATCCTACTCCCTGCATAGTTGAGTTGATCAATGAGCTGCACGACACCTTTACTTCTAAAAGATTGATCTAAGGTCAGGTTATTACCATATTAGAATGAGGGAGCAGGATATCGAGAAGACGGCCTTCAAATGCCACTTCGGCATTTCGAGTTCTTGGTTATGCCTTTCAGATTAACCAATGTTCCTGCCACTTTCCAGTCCTGTATGAACAGGACATTCAACAATCTTTGACGACATCCTGGTCTATAGTCGTTCTTGGGAGGAGCACCTATAGCATTTAGATGAGGTGCTGAACATATTGGAACATGAGTCTTTCTATGCCAAGGAGTTGAAGTGTGACTTTGGTATGATCGAGCTTCTCTATTTAGGCCACATCATCAGTGCTGAGGGTGTGCACATGGATTCCAAGAATATTAAGGCCATTATGAAGTGGCCTACTCCTACGAACCTTACTCAGCTCAAGGGGTTCTTTGGATTGTGGGGGTTTTATCGAAGGTTCGTTAAGGGATTTTTGTAGCTTGCAGCCCCACTCACAGATTTAACAAATAAGGGGGCGTTCTCCTGGTTAAACACTGCAAAGAAGTGTTTCGAACACTTCAAAAAGGTTATGTGCTCCTGCCTAGTGCTCACAATACCAGATTTCTCTCAACCATTTGAGTTGTAGTGTGATGCTTCGGGAGAGGGAATTGGATCAGTGCTAATGTGGAACAAACATCCCATAGCTTTTGAGAGTTGAAAACTTCATGGGGCTGAGTGGAGTTATTCGATATACGATAAGAAAATGTTGGCCATCATGCACGCATTTGCCAAATTTAGGCAGTATTTAGTCGGGGCAGGTTCATAGTAAAGACTGATCACAACAGTCTTTGATACTTCCTCAAACAGAGAGATCTCAACGAACGACAATAAAAGTGGGTTAGTAAGCTGCAAGCTTATGACTTTGACATTGTCTATGTCAAAGGTAAGAAGAATGTCATAGCAGATGCCTTATCCAGGAGGACCTTACTTGGGTGCTATGACAAATGTTTTTGCAGCATGGAGGGATGAGATCTCAGATGAGTATGCTAAGGACCCTTGAACATTTGGCTTGATTGATGGGACTACACTTGATGACAGGTTTTCAGTGGTCCAAGGGTTGATATTGTATAAGGACCGTATCTTTGAAGTGTTTTCAAAGGTTTTGGGCGAAGTTACTGATTGCTGGCCATAAAATGAGCCCACAATCAACACTTGGGCAATCTTACTTCGAACCTTCTATTTAATATTTTGAAAAAACTTTGCAAATCTCCCCACAATCAGTACTTGAGCAATCTTTGTATGAAATTGCCACCCTAATCCACCAGGGGTAATCTCTCATACCTGAAGAGGATGTCCCTATTGGAAGTTACCATCCCCAATAAGCTCGAAACCCTACAAAGATTCTCTGCAAGCTTCTTCACCAAATGCCAAAGCAAACATATAAACCTAGATGCCTGAAATGAATGACCAAATATCATTTTATAGAGATCACAAGGGGTTGATGGCTGTTTGAAGGGAAAATGCAACTTAAATGTCTTCTAGAAATTATTTTTCTTCATTATAAATGGCATCCCATTTTTTCTAGAAAGGGGACATTACAGTCCGCCCTTCCTGAAATTGCTTGTCCTCAAGCAATTTCAACTTTGGATGTTGTAATACCTCTTCATTCTCCCAAGTCACATCCTCTGCTGGTAAGTGCCTCCACTTAACTAAATACTTCGTAATCACCTTCCCCCTCAGATTCCTTTCCCTAAAGTTAATGATGGCCTTGGGTACCAGGATTAATTTCCCTTCCTCATCTAATGGTGGTAACTTTGTGGAAGGAACAACATTCTTCTCAATCACATTTTTGAGGCAATAAACATGGAAGATATTGTGGATTCTGTTGTCCGTTGGTAGCTCCAACTCATAAGCTACCTCTTCTACTCGTCTGGTTACCCTGAAGGGTCCACATAATCTTGACTTCAGCTTCTCATTTCCACTCTTATTGAGAGTGGATTGCCTATATGGCTATAGCCTGATGTAAACCAGATCTCCAACCTCGAAGCTACGCTCTATCCTGTGTTGATCGGCATACATTTTTTGCCAATTTTGTGCTTGGTGCATGTTGTCCCTCAAAGCCCTCATAATATCCTGGCTGTCTTGCAACAAGTCCTTGGCTCTGGGTACTCTACTATTACCAAGCAGTAATTCTATGAATCTGGGAGCTTCATATCCATACAAGGCCATAAATGGAGTCATATTGATGGTCATATGATGTGTGGTATTATAAAAAAACTCATTGAGATGTAGCCACCTGATCCAAGCCCTCTACTGACCTGAGACATAGTTCCAAAGGTAACCCTCCAACCATTTGTTCACTATCTCTGTATACCCATCGGTTTGAGGGTGATAGATAGTGTTGGGATTAAGATCAGTCCCCCCTAATCTAAATAGCTCCTGCCAGAACATACTCATGAACCTACTATCTCGGTCACTGAAAATCATCTTCGAAATACCATGTAATCTGAATATCTCCCTAAAAAATAATTTGGCCAGCTGAGCTGCTGTATAAGCGACTGAGATAGCAAGGAAGTGTGCAAACTTCGTAAGCCTGTCGACTACCATGTATATACAATAATTGCCCTGAACCGAGGGCAACCTGGTGATGAAATCCATGGATATTTCTTCCCATTTTTGGTTAGGAACTAGTAATGGCTACAACAATCCTGCTCGGTAGGTGTGCTCATCCTTATTTTGCTGGCAGATGGCACATTCCCGTAAATACTAAAGGACTTCATTCTTGAGTCCTTTCCAAGTGAATCACTCCTTGATTCTCCTGTATGTTTTGAAGAATCCAATGTGCCCTGTTGTAGGATCATCATGAAAGCACGAAAGAACCATCCTCTTGAATTTGGAATTGTGAGGTAGGAAGATACGGTCCTTATACAATATCAACCCCTGGACCACTGAAAACCTGTCATAAAGTGTAGTCCCATCAGTCAAGCCAAATGTCCAAGGGTCCTTAGCATACTCGGCTGAGATCTCATCCCTCCATGTTGCAGAAACATTTTTCATAGCACCCAAGTAAGGTCCTCCTGGATAAGGCATCTGCTACGACATTCTTCTTACCCTTGACATAGACGATGTCAAAGTCGTAAGCTTGCAGCTTACTAACCCACTTCTGTTGTCGTTTGTTGAGATCTATCTAGTTGAGGAAGTATCAAAGACTGTTGCGATTAGTATTTACTGTGAACCTGCCCCTGACTAAATATTGCCTGAATTTGGCCAACGTGTGCATGATGGCCAACATTTCCTTATCGTATATCGAATAAATCCGCTCAGCCTCATGAAGTTTTTGACTCTCAAAAGCTATGGTATGTTTGTTCTGCATTAGCACTGATCCAATTCCCTCTCCCGAAGCATCACACTACAACTCAAATGGCTGAGAGAAATTTGGTATGGCGAGCACTAGGCAGGAGCACATAACCTTTTTGAAGTGTTCGAAACACTTATGTGCAATGTCAAACCAAGAGAATGCCCCCTTATTTGTTAAATATGTGAGTGGGGCTGAAAGCTGTGAAAATCCCTTAACGAACCTTTGATAAAACCCATACAATCCGAAGAACCCCTTGAGATGAGTAAGGTTCATAAGAGTAGGCCACTCCATAATGGCCTTGATTTTCTCGAAATCCATATGCACACCCTCAGCACTGATGATGTGGCCTAAATAGAGAAGCTCGATCATACCAAAGTCACACTTCGACTCCTTGGCATAGAAAGAATCATGTTCCAATATGCTTAGAACCTCATCTAAATGCTACAGGTGCTCCTCCCAAGAATTACTGTAGACCAGTATGTCGTCAAAGAAAATCATAACATATCTCCTCAACTTTCTGTTGAATGTCCTGTTCATACAGGATTGGAAAGTGGTAGGAGCATTGGTTAAGCCAAAAGGCATAACCAAGAACTTGAAATGGCCGAAGTGGCATTTGAAGGCCGTCTTCTCGATATCCTGCTCCCTCATTCTAATCTGGTGATAACCTGACCTTAGATCAATCTTCGAGAAGTAAAGGCATCGTGCAGCTCATTGATCAACTCAACTATGCGGGGAATAGGATACCTATTTTTTATAGTCCTCTTGTTTAGCTCCCTGTAATCCACGCACATTCTCCAAGTACCATATTTTTTCTTAACCAAAACTACTGTGGAGGCAAAAGGACTCTTACTTGGACAGATGTGTCCCATATTCAATATCTCCTATATTGCCTTCTCGATCTCATCCTTATGCCATTTATGATGTCTGTAAGAAGTAGTGATAACGGTCTTCGCCCCATCCTCTAACTCAATGATATGCTCAATGCCCTGCTCTAGAGGTCTCCCTGGAGGTATGTCATTGAATACCTTGGCATGCTTGGTCAAAATCTTCTAAATCTCTAGATGGTAAGTGTTCTTTTGTGTCTCCACATTTGCTGGCATGATAAGGCACTCTGCTGCCCACTCGACCTCACCATGCTTTTGAGGGAAACCACTCTCGGATCACCAGAAGATATGCCTCTCAATACAACCCTCTTACCTGTTGATTTAAAATTCATTTCCATAACATGCAAGTTCATTGTGAATTATCCAATGGATTGCATCCAATGCATTCCAAAAATCACATGAGTGTCTCCAATGTTAACCACATAAAATTCATCATTGAGTTCGTATTCTCCCAACCTTATCCGTAAATTGGAGATTTTGCGAGTAAACTGGATAGATGAACCATATGATACCATAACCCAAAATCCCCCAAACTCCTTTGTCTTGAGTCCTCGCTTATTGACCAACCTTTCATCAATAAAGTTATGGGTCGCACTGTGTCAATAAGAGTGATGACTCATTGTCCTTCTATGATACCTCGAACCTTGAATGAACTCCCCTTATGGAAACTATATAGTTGAGCCATTGTTACATATTTTTCTAGATCTCCTTCTGAAATATCATCATAACTTATGTCCGAATTAGTTTACTGGTCTAATTTTTCATATTCGGACTCCTTCACTTCAAAATAATCCTTATGCTCCATTTGCCTTGCCTGAGCCTTTTATGAGCACTTGTGTGAAAAATCCCATGGCTCCCTGAAATGGAACATAACTTCTTCTTTCTGAGCTCATTAAGCTCATCATCTCCTAATATTTTTTATTCATGCTTTTGCTATGGAAGACCTTTTGTGCATAATCTTCTTATATTTGTCCTTGTTGTCCTAGAATGGTTTGAATGCTGATTTATTCTTCGGAACAACGAACTCCATACTTCGGGCCTTATTCATGGCCTCCTGCAATGTATGTGGTTCAAAAGCCTTAACCCATCCACAAAGTGGCTCAGTAAATCCCTCAATGAAAAGAATTACCAACCTCCTTTTGGATATGTCTCGAACCTTGACCGACAGCCCCTAAAATTCTGCAATGTAGGCATCAACTGAACCAGTCTGCCTCAATTGAGCTAGCTCTCTAAAGTGTAATTCTAGATCTTTCTTGTCAAACCGATCGATGAGTTTGTTGGTGAACTCATCATATGTGTTAATGGCTCCATGGCCCAAAGTGTTGAGACCGTGGAACCACCAATCATGAGTTGCTCCCTCTAAGTGAAGAGTGGCAAATTTAATTGCCTCTTCGTCCTGCATAGGCCTTAGTGATAAGAAGTTGTCCAACTTTTCCATCGATGCCCTTGTTGTGATCTTACCACTCCCTCAAATTGAGGAATGGTTATCTTACTCAAGGCATGCTGTAAGTCCTTCTGAGTCGATTGCTTCTTCTGTTCATGATGATGTCCCTGCTTTTGTGCACAATATTTTTCAAAAGACCAACTAGCCTTAAGTTCCTCCGAAAATGCATGATATTGAGTCCACCATGCTATTATTGTATCATCTGATGGGCCATGTGCCTAATCCTCCTGCTCAATAGGCCCCTCTCTTGGAATGAAAGTGGGTTGGGTTGTTTAATTTTAACTCTCACACCTCCACAAATTCAAACAAAATTGTCATAGTAAATGCTAGAAGATATGCATCAAGAATTAAACGTGTAATAAAATTATGAAAAAAAAAGTGCAAACAAGACATCTCCCCTAGAACTAAAAGACAAAGTGTACCTAGCACTGAACCAGTAGACCTTATACTGAACCTAGATTTACCCCACACCCTCTGCTACATCATCAAAAGCATTCTAGAATCCTCATGATAACAACTTGCATTGGAATCAATGTTGGTTGACTCTGGTTTTGAAAACCTTTCCTGGTAAAAAAAATTAAATAGCTAAACATTTTGACTGCAAAATGGTTTTTAGATTCTAAATGTGAATTGGAAAAAAATTCCATGCAGCAGCAACATCTCTGCCTAAAAAATGATGAAGAAAAAAGGGCAAATGGGGGTCTACAAGCATAAGAGCCCAACTTTTCATTTCTTCTTACCTCTGAAAAAATCAATAAAGAAGAGGGTTAAAAAATTTGTTCTTATGAAAATGATCTAGAGATAGTCGATTAACCCTACAAGCAAAGGCTACTTCCATTGACAAAGATCTATAGCTTAAATTGAGTATAAAATACCACAAGAAGATGTTCTGTCAACCATAAGAAAAAAAACTTGGCTAATTCCCATCCAACCATGTATAATAAAAATGACTGTACACATTCACTGAAACCTAATTTCTAAAACTATGCAGAGCAAAATAAGCCTCATCCACTCATAATCTAGTATTATAGCTACCTAACCTTCTAAAACCTATCTTCCACAAAGATTCTAAGATGGGGACAGCACAATACAATAGGATGTGTAATTGGGACATCAGGACAGCTTTTTGGGACATCACGACGTGTCTTCAAGATAGCCCCCAACATGCAAACATGTCCCCATGGAACATAGGTATGCAACACAGGTAAAAATTCCCATCAAAATTTTACTATTTAAGCATTTCATGTCTCACTCTATTTTAGCCATGGAATGTACCTAGGAGTAAGAGGAAATACACATTATGAACTATATCCAAACCTACGAACAACTCCCTTTGTGGAAGAGCAATCTCTAGCGAATGGCAAAGGCTGCCAAGAAACTCAAAAGGTGGGAATAACAAAGTATGCTGAGATCAGTCCCAGATGGTTCTTGTTTTTTTCTCGAAGCAGTAATGCATGATAGCATAGTTACCAAACTTGGTGAGTTTTTGAAAATCTTGCCGAGTCTATGCTTGAGTCGGCCCTCCTAGCATGACCATAAAAATATGTAGTTCCATACTTTTAAGTTGGTGTGAGTGTGTTGTGGCCTCATGCCAAATTTAGTGTATCTTGGGTCACAAGCCCTATCAAATTAATAAGAATACATTGTTGTCCCAATTGTATCTTGATTTGTGTGGATGCTCTTGTTAGAGTAGGTTCCCTTTCATTGTAAGTGTTTGTGTTTACCCCTTAGAAAATACAAAAATACCATTTTGTTGTGTTTGTCTTTGTGCAGGTAAACACAAGAAAGTGTAGTCCATGGCTCTTGGTAAGTCTCGTCCGAAGAGGTTGACTCAAAGAGATTACACAGTGCCACACGGTTCTAGCCCGACCAAGCTAGCTAGCCCCGTGACACAGACACTCGGAGTTGGAGAGCAAATCAATAGGAACTTTAAGCATAAGAGTGATCCTCCTCTTTTTGCGATTTTCTGAAATATTCAAGCCATGGTAAAAAATTCATAAAATTCAAACTCTACACATAAAATTTTGGATCTTCTATGTAAAGGAATCATTTGGTTGTTTCTATCAAATTTAGTAATCAATGTCCATTAGACTATTCATTTTTTTATTCAACATGAATTTATGATTATTTGAACATCTATCAACTTGACTTGACATGGAATGCAAGTCCCTTCCTCCTTTCAATATCATATACACACTCTAACTTAAGTTACAACTGACTTCTCTCCAAGTATTCATTAGCGCTCAGTCGACTCTTACACTAAACTCGTCCACACTGTTGCCACAATAGTTTTCAAAAACATTCTTATTCCTTGTAAAGGAGTTTCTCTTGACACTAAACTATACTGTGTGCCAATATCAAGAAAATATTGTAGAAGCCGAAGGCCTACCCAAGTTATGAACACACTAAGCATCTTAATTTGTGTATCTTTGTTTTTCAACTCTTTCCAAGGAATCCCTTTGCCTTCCCAGGCTACAAGAATTGTAGCTTGCAGGAAAAGGATATACATAATCCAGAGTCGATAAAAACTACAAAAAATATTCCAAAAGGAGCGTTGCTCTACAAAACCTGTATTTCCTACCTTCTGTTTCCATAGTATATCAGTGAACCTCTGCAATCCGACCGCTTGCTATTGCTGATTATCCAAATTCATCAGAACAAGGAAATTACTACTCAGCTTAAGAGGCCATCTCAACTGATCAAAGCACCTGTTGCTCAAAAAATACTCATTCATGTCATCATAATTTCTCTAGGAAGAATGAGGCTCCTTACCGCCATAGCTCGATTCTGCCTCCGCTTTGACAGTTTGATACAAAGGAGTGACAACCTTTTGCAAAAATGCATTTTTTCCCATATAAGCAGGCAATACTGGCTGTCCTATATTTTCATCCAGATAATCCTCTAAGATTCTATTCAGCTCCATAGCCATATGGTGGAAAATATAGCACAAACACTCTGGCATAAACTTCAAATTTGCAGCCTCCCCCAAAATAAGAAGATACAAAGAAATATAGAGCAACTCCTTGCGGGCATCAATCAACGCTCTCCTGCGGTTTGGGATCCAAACATTAGACTTTGTTGCCAGAAATGCACACCAATTCTCATAGTTTTTAAGGATTTTCTTTCTCAATTTCTGAACAACGCTGGGTTCAAGCTGATCTATGATATTAGGAGGCGGCTGCAATCGCATCTGGGTGTTAGCCAAAAGTAGTATGAGATGCTCTTGCTGATTGCAGACATTATCTCTTTGGAAACCAAAGAAGATGCCATGCCAATCAAGAAGATCCATATTAGAATCCCATTCAACATAGGGAGGAATCCGAATCTCGCCTACAGTTTTCAATGCAGCAGCCACTGCTCGAACCTCTGGAAACCGCAGGGCAACATGATCTGCCAGCATGTTGTTAAGACACTAGCAATGTGAAAGTTAAAATTAAATCAGAAATAAGTGTATCATTTTTGTATAAGAATCGCTTTTGGAAAATATTGAGTTTAACCTACAATATTGATATATATATAAATGTATGTATTTGATGTTTTAAAATGAATATGGTGATGTACTATAAATATGAAGGATGGGGTGTGATTGGAAAGACGCACCCCTGATAAATATAATTACAATATGTTAGGAGGGTCCTAACATGCCACCCCTCTTAAAGGAGCTTTGTCCTCAAAGCTGGAAATTTGGAAATTGCTACTGGATATCGTGAAGAGTTTCCCACGTCGCGTCTTCTAAAGGTAGACCTTTCCAATGGATTAAAACTTTCGTGATATCGCAAGAATGAAGGTGACGAGAGCGACGATCCAAGATAGCTTCTGGCTCGACTAAAAGTACTCCAGCCTCGAAAATTTTTGAAAGAGTGGTTTTTGTCATGATATGCATTCCGACTGCGAGCTTAAGGCAAGATACATGAAATACAGGGTGAAGTTTGGAAGAGGGAGGAAGCTCAAGTTTGTAATCAGCGGTCCCAATACGTTGGAGAACTTTATACGGCCCGTAAAATTTGGGTGCTAACTTCTGAGAACCTTTTTGTTTAAGAGAGGTTTTCCGGTAAGGTTGGAGACGTAAGAAAACCATATCACCCTTGTGGAAACTACGTTTGCTTCTATGTTGATTGGCTTGCTACTTCATGCGATGCTAGGTGGTGTGTAGGTTATTTTTTAGGGTCTGTAGTATGTCATCTCGATTAGCAAGTTCCGTTTCCACCACATGGACTTTTGTAGTCCTTGGAATATAGGAAGTGAGGGATGGTGGTGTTTGACAATATAGTGCTTCGTAAGGAGTCATTTTGATGGACGTATGGTATGAAGTGTTATACCACCATTCCGCTAGTGAAAGCCACTTTACCCAATGGAGTGGTTGAGTAGAAAAAAACATCGAAGGTATGTTTCCAAGCATTTATTTACAACTTCGGTTTGGCCATCGGTTTGAGGATGGTAAGCGGAGCTCATACGAAGTTGAGTACCTTGTAATTTGAATAATTCCTTCCAAAAGATGCTAGTGAAAGTTGGGTCGCGGTCACTAATAATTGTGGAGGGCATACCATGTAATTTAAATATGTTATCGAGGAAGAGGTGGGCTATAGTGCTAGTGGTAAAAGGATGAGCCACTGGACAAAAATGGGCATATTTAGATAAACGATCGACGACTACAAAAATGGTTGTTTTTCCGCCTGATTTAGGTAATCCTTCAATAAAGTCCATAGAAATATCTGCCCATGTTTTTGTGGGTATAGGAAGAGGTTGATGTAATCCTGGAATAGCGATGGTCTCCCCCTTTTGTCTTTGGCAAACTTCACATTCTTTTACAAAGTTTTTGATGTAATTTTTCATTCCTACCCAATAGGAGGTAGTGGCTCTTTTATAGGTTTTTAAGAACCCTGAGTGGCCTGCAGTGGGTGAGGTATGTAACTCATGAAGAAGTTTTCTTCGATAAGTTGAATTGGGGGTGAGGACCATCCTCCCTTTGTATCTTAATATATTGTCCTTCCAAGTGTATGGAGGTTTGCTACTAGGATTATGTTGAAGTTGTTGAACTAAGGCGTAGGTAGTAGGATCATTTATCCATTCTTCATGCACCTCATCTACCCATTTAGGAATAAGGGAGGAAAGAGCATGGACTTGAGGCATATCTTCAAAATTTCTAGAAAGTGCATCGGATGCCATGTTTTCCTTGCCCTTTTATATGTAATTTCATAATCATAGCCAAGAAGTTTGGTTCGTTGAATACCGCCTTATGGTGGTCTAAAATCTTTTGTAACTTTGGTGTCTTGTCTTTTTGGTGACTATGTTGAATTGAAAATAATTGGGTGACCATTCCTTTGTTCCCTTTTCGGATAATTTTCTCCATTCTATGCGAGCTGATAGTTTGGGAAGGTCCTGATTTCAGGCCTTGGATAATATAGGTTTGGTTCTTTGCTGTGAATTTCATCCATAGTTCATAAAATTCCTATTGGACTACACCCAAGGTTCTTAACCATTGTACGCCTAGTACAATGTCGCATCCCCCTAGGGGTAGGACGTACATGTCACCTTGCATGGTATAAACTCCCATAGTTTTATATTTCTACATTTTCCTTTGCATGCAATTTTTTCGCCATTTCCAATCATCACTTCAAAGTTATTGCAAGGGTATATAAAACAATTTGCTTGTTTAGCCACCTTTGGATCGATAAAATTGTGCATGCTACCAAAATATAGGAGCACAGTAAGGTTTTGTTTCTTAAAATACCCTTTTACTCGTATTGTTTGAGGGGCAAAAAATCTGGCAAGGGCGTTGAAGGAAACCTTTGGTGCATTTTCTTCATCACTTTCAAGTGTGTTGGATAATACCTCTACTTCGAGTTCAAGTTCCTCTTCAGTAGAATTCCATTCCTCTGTGGCATCTAGAATATATAATTTTTGTGAGGCATATTTATAATTTCTGTCAAATTTCTCATCGCAATGGTAGCAAAGACCCTTAGCTTGTCTTTCCTTCATTTCCTCGAAACTCAAACGTTTAATTGGTAGAGTGGGGTTAATTTTGGGGGATGTGTAGGAGTTTTGGGTTCGTCCATTTTGCATTGGTTTGGGGTTGGTATAAGTGTTTGATGGTCTCCCCCAAGTTGGTTTTGTTGACCAATTTCGTGCCTTGATTTTGTCTTCCGCTAATTTTGCTAAGTCGATGGTCTCTAACATGTTTGTAGGGTTGTACATTTGCACCTCAATTCGAATTTCTTCTTTTAATACACTAACGAAACATTCTTGAAAGAAGGCAACATCTAATCTGAATGTTCGATTAGCTAACCTTTCAAATTCTGCTTGGTACTCGCTTACTGAAGTGGTTTGGCATAATTTAGCGAGGGCCCCTGTAAAGCTTTGAAACTTGCTAGGGCCAAATCGTACTAATAGGTTCTGTGTAAAGGTTGACCATGTAGGAGTACCATTAGTTTTCTCGAACCATTGGTACCATTGGATGGCATCATTTTCCAAATGGAAGGAGGCGATATGCACTTTTTGTATTTCCAGATTTTGATTTAGTGAGAAATATTGCTCTGCTCAGTAGATCTAGTTTATAGGGTCTTCACCTTCAAATTTTGGGAAGTCTAATTTGGTCGTCCATGGTAGAATGGAAGTTTGTGGACCTCCTAACATTGCTTGGTTTGATGACCCATTGTTGGTTGAGTTTGCCTGTGTTGTTGCCTATTTTTGATTGATGGCATCAAGTTTAACATCCATTGCAAATATTTTTTCTAAGAGTTCTCTTGTGGTACGGGAATTCTCCTCTCTTTCTTGTTTAACTTCTTCAGTGAGCCTTTCGTGTTTCTCGTGGATGGAATCCAGTGATCGTTGTCCATAGGCCATTGTGGTTGGTGTAGGTAACAATCAATGTGACTAGGTAACGATCAAGGTGAGCAAAAATTTAAAAATTAAATAATTGTTTATTTTTCAAAAATTTTGTGGGCAATGCCCTATCAACTTTTTTTTTATTTTGGCCCCCCGAGAGCGCACAGTGGTTTGTGGCTGGAAGGACGAAAGCAGGCGACAAGACTGACAGAGGCAACCTGACAACAGGCAGCAAGACTGACAAAGGCAACAACAGGCGGCAAGACTGATAGAGGCGACAACAGATTGCCGACAGTAGGTGGCAGGACTGACAGAGGTGACAGTAGGCGACAGAGAGCAGGCGAGACGAACTGACAGAGGCGATAGCAGACAGGTGACAGCAGGCGGTAGGACTGACAACAGAGGCAGAATGGAGCACAGAGTGCATA
The DNA here is from genome assembly GCA_028583015.1 of Wollemia nobilis. NCBI lineage: Eukaryota > Viridiplantae > Streptophyta > Pinopsida > Araucariales > Araucariaceae > Wollemia > Wollemia nobilis. The sequence continues at coordinate 314,345 of JAQPPZ010005376.1, read as the reverse complement.
GAGCGACGAGGGATAATCGACAAGCAGCAAATGGTACGCACGAAGGTTGGTCAAGGGTGGGCGTGACCATAGTCATGCTTTAATAAGCGTGCTTCCCACCTTATAAACTAGGCAAAAACTCCCGCACCCGCTATGTGGGATAATTCACTGTGAATAAAACGTGATCACAAATACCCTGCGCTTTCACATAGACGACAAAATGCGATCGATTTAGCTTTATTACGTGATCGATTTAGCTTTATTTTATACCCGACTATTATAAAATTTTGTCGATCTTGATTAATAATACGCCTCTGATTTTTTTTGTATATACAAAAAAAAAAATTATGATAGCGAAAGGTGAAATCTGAATCTCTGAGCCAGATGTTAAGACACCAACAATGTGAAAGTTAGAATTAAATTAGAAATAAGTGTATCATTTTTGGATAAGAATCACTTTTGGAAAATATTGAGTTTAACCTGCAATATTGATATATATATATATAAATGTATGTATTTGATGTTTTAAAATGAATATGGTGATGTACCATAAATATGAAGGATGGGGTGCGATTGGAAAGACGCACCCCTGATAAATATAATTACAATATATTAGGAGGGTCCTAACACATGTTGTGCACATGAAGGATGTTGTAGACTTCATTCTCGCTACTACTTGCTGAGACCCCTCTGTACTACCCTGATCGCCTGTGCGTGAGACTCATTTCCACTAGAATGCCAGACGCCCTTTCTCACAGTGATTTTACCAAAATTTTGCTTGTATTTTAATTTAAAACTCGATGATCATGACCCCTCAGGTTATTCTCCCATTTCTAGACAGTTTCAAAATCAGTTCAAATGATGCAAGTGAACCATACGAACACATAGCAGTATAATATCATACCTTATAGAAAATAGAGAACAAACTCTCGCTTCTCGTGATTTCCCCAAGCTTCCACTCTGCTAAATCAAAACTCTTCGAAAACAAAATTTTGGCCGTTATTGAGACCGATTTTGAATAAAAAATTTGTCGGATTCAAATCCAAATATCTTTTCCTATGCTCAACAAGTTCTTTGCTGCAATCCCAACTAATTTCTTAAACAAATATTCGCCACATTTAAATCTGAAATATGTTTCCTCTCCTCTCTTAGGTTTTGACCAAGTTTTTAACACTAATTTATCTTATACAACTACAAAATTTTCAATCAAATGCTCTAAAAAGATAAAGCGCAAGCATCCCTTACTTGCCAGACAAATGCTTTGAGGATTTCGCCAAACTCCGACCCTACGAGACGAGATGAGACGAGACGATCCCCGTACTCGAACCTGAAATCGACACATCAAGTTTTTCTCAATCCCACCGCTCCGTGTTTTAGTCTAAAATTTAACTTAAACAAAACTTAAAATCCAAACAAAAATCGCTCAAAATAAAGTCATCGAATCATGCACCTTCAACAGAATGCCCGATAGAATCCTCAGATCATTTCGACCGATTCCTTCAAAAATTTCAACCATAGAGCCCAATGACTAAATAAAACCAGATTTAAACCTAAAACCAGACAATTTTCGGTCAGAATTTGAACTCCAGTCTTCTAAAAACAACACACAATGCCAACGAGACCATGCGTGGGAACATCACTAGACAAACTCACAAAAAGCATCCAAAATTCCTGGGACCTATTTTCTGCCCTCAAATTTGACTCAAAATACGAGAAAATAAAATCTCACTTATTTTCGCCAAATTTAACAAACAAAATCCACACCTTCACAACGCATCGACTACGTTCGCCTCGTCCATCGTTCACTGTGACGCTCTGCAAAACCGCTCTTGCGATTTTGAAAATGCCTCAGACATAAATCAAGAAAAAGGATATCGTTAAGTATGAAAACCACCTATCGTAAAACCACTTATCGTAAACCCCCTCTTAAGTTAGAAACCGTGGTGGGGAACAGAACGTTAATTAGCTTATTGGCAGGGAAAACACATTAAGCAACTTTTGCTTTTGCTTTTGCTATCGTCAGAATTTGTAGTCTTGAAATCACGACGGTCAGAACCTCCCGTGAAGTTCCCCTGGTGACTTCTTCAGGACTTGCACGTACATAGCGTGTCGAGTATGCATAGTTTTGAAGTAACGGTAATCTCGTAACGTTGGCCTTTGAAGGCTACGATATATTTTTCTTTAAGTTTTAAATGTTTTTTCTCAGAATGTTAAATTATTTCTTTCGAAAAGGCAGTCAATGCATGTGCCGAAGCCAACGAAGGCCCATCGTTAAATTTTGTGCAATTGCGGGTGGTCACGTGGTTAGGGGTATGAGATATTTGGGGACCAGTTTGTCGTTGGTGATCTAACCATGGTTTTCCAAGGAGTAGATTTGGGTGGAATAGATATTAGGGATTTCTAAGACTCGACTAATTTGACTTTGGACTTCAAAAGTATTTTATTTTGGAAAGATTTTGGATGAAAAAGTCATTACATTAATAAAATGATGTTTAATCATACAAAAAAGGGTGGGTGGGATTAGCACACACCGTAAACCAATACATTAACCATTATGGTTAAGAGTATACAAGAGTGTCAGAAACAGCCCACAAACAACGAATAACAACTGCCAAAACAGTATTAAATATGCATTCAAAAAGAAAGAAGCCAAGAAATTACTGCCAAATGGAAGGGGAAGGAAGATGCACATGACTCATAATGCAGGGTGCATTCCCCCAATGATCCATGAGGGTACGCAAGTACTGTAGCTCCACCTATACTTTTTTAACTTGTACTTGAATCTGTAACCAACAATCAAAGAATATATAATATTTATCAGCAACAAAGAAGACATGTTCGACATCTTGCTGAGAAAAAAATAGATCTATTCTGGGACTTGCATAGATAAAAAAAGGTACCAATTCTAAAAATATTCCAAATAACATCCAGGTTGAAGGAAAAAGCAATAGGGTCACCCAAAATAGCATGCATCCAAGTAAAATCCTCCTGCATAAAAGGTCTAAAAATTTCAAGAAGCCACTCCCAAGCTGAGTCGAGCCCGATCACAAGACCAAAAAACATGCAGTAAATCTTCCGCTTGTCCACAAACTGGGCAAATGATATTATGAACACCCAGATGCTTGAGTCTGCTGCCAACAGGTAACCCTTGATGTAAGACACTCAAAGCAAAAAAAACTCTGTTTAGGTTCAATATAAGTAGCCTTGATGAAAGATTTTATTTTGAAGATTATAAATGTAGAAACTAAAAATCAAATTAAACTATTCAAGCTCAGATTTTGAATAATGTATATTAGTTATAAATTAATCATATATATTTAATATAAATTTTAACATTTAAGATAATAAAAAATCTATTGGAATTTTAAATTTATTGGTATCAAAATGTTTATAAATATAATATTTTAATTTTTATAATAATTTTTTTTTAAAGTAATGTGAAGTACAAGGAGGTCATATTTTCTTAGGCGTATAGCAACATGGGCCTCTTTCCCTGCAATTCAAACTTAGGTCATCGAGATGAAACACCACGACTTACAATAAAATTAAGAATTACATTTATCTAAGCTCTTGATGGAATGGTGAGCAAGATGACTAGTCTCTTCATATTAAAGGCCCTTAGTATATATATATATACCTTAAAACATGAATAAAAAAAAAACAAAAATTATTAAGTAAATAAGATTAATAAGAACTCAAAAGACATACCAACTCTTTGGACCTAGTACACCAAGTTCAAACCACTCAAAAGATGGCCCTCGTTGTACCTTGCATCCTACTTCAATAAAAATATAAATATAAATTAAACTTAGGTCACCGAGATGAAATGCGAAGACTTACAATAAAATTAAGAATTACATTTATTTAAGCTCTTGATGGAGTGGTGAGCAAGATGACTAGGTCTCTTCGTATTAAAGGCCCTTGAAAACAAAACAACAAAAATTATCAAGTAAATAAGATTAATAAGACCCCAAAGGACATACCAACTCCTTGGACCTAGTGGACCAAGTTCAAACCACTCAAAGGATGGCCCTAGTTGTGCCCCTAGTTGTACCTTACATCTTACTACAATAAAAATATAAATATAAATTAAAAATTAATTATATCAAATATAAAAAATAAGCCCTCGAGGGCTAGGTGGATTGGTAAAAGTTTGTCTGGTCAGGAACTTATCAAGAAGACACCTAGGTTCAAACCTCGAGGGTAGTTTGTTTGCAAAGGTAATTGTCTAATCTCAATCCTTTACGTGCATGTCAAACCAATGATGATGGTATGAATCCTGAGCGATCAGGTCCCCTTCACATTATGTCAACAATAACAAGGCAAAATAGGTTTGGTGGGAGCAACCCTTATGGTTTGAACCTTGGGCTTGCCAGTTACTAAAAATAGTGTGGTTGTGACAAACTCTTCAATGTAACCAAAAAAAAAATTATAAAAAAATAATCCATTATGTTAATGTTCTTTAATTTATTATCAAATGACATTTAGTTTAAATGGTCAGATTCATCAACATTCCATAATCTTGTCAAATGATACATGGATAGTATCCAAGCTACTTGAATATCATACTTCTTAATGGTGATAATGTAATTCATGTGGGGTGTTTCAATTCCATACAACTAATTCAAAAAATGTTCTCTACATTATTTGACAAATAATTTAATAAAAATATTTTTTAATAAATTTGAAACAATAATTAATTGAAAAAATGTTCTTAAAATTATTGATAAAAAATTTAATAAAATATTGTCTAATAGATTTGAAACAAGTATTGAAAGTGAGGATTTTACACACTAATAATTTCAAACTCCAAATAAAATGTCTAAGGTTCGAATCTAAGAATAGAGTTGTACATTATACTTTGATAATTGGAGTTCAGTTGAAAGAGTTGTACACTATGCTTTGATAATCAAAGTTTATTTGAAAATATAACTTGTGAACCTTAAAAAATACTTTTATTTTAATTTATTGTTTTAATACCTAACGATTTGGTTGACCTATTGAGCAAGGAGCTATGAATCTTTTGGGTAGATTTATGGGAGCTCGATCAAACCTTGATGCAATCAAGAAATAGATTGCTACTAAATAGTGATCCCATGGCCATATGGAGATTGTGGTAATGTCGAAAGGGGTTATTTATGGATAATTTTAACTAAAGGGAAGACTCTAATTGAATAATCTAGGGAGTTCCATGGTTTTATGGACATCAGGGGCTTTTCTTGCGATGGTGGAGCCTAGACTTTGATTTTGAAACCCAAAGCTTCACCTAGGCACCAATTTGGGCGAGATTACCAAACCTACCTTTACAATACTAGAACAATAAAATTTTTGTAAGTATCACGAGGAAATAGGACACCTTATTACTATTGATCCTACCACCAAGGCTCGCTCATGACTTATTTATACAAGAATTTGCATAAATGCGGATATGGATGAGTTACCCGATTCAATCAAATTGGTTTCAAAGCTTGGGGTATGGAATCAGACTATAGAATATGAAAACGCCTTGATCAAATGTGAAAGTTGCAAGAAATTAGAGTACTCAACCAATGCATGCTCCACTCGCAAGAAATCGATCTATTGTGGTTGCTCCACAATGTACCCCAAAATTGGGGACCCACCTTTTTATTTTTAGTATTTGGGTGTTTGCAGTTTGTTTTAAGTGTCTAATGCTTTCGTTGTATTTTGGGTTTGTGTTAGTCAAAAAGTGACTAACTACAGAAAAATAGCTGATGCATTTTTTTTGCATATTTTCCAAGAAGACTGAAGTGGCCCATATGCTAAAGATCAAAGGAAAAGCAAAATACCGCAAAGAAGAAAAAGTGTCGCGATATTGCGACATGTTGCATTTTCGCGACCAAAAGAGAAGAGAAAGGGTAAGAAAGAAAAAGTGTCACGATATCGTGACACTGCTGCCTCTTTGTCCTCTTTTGTTGATTTTGGCCACAAAAATGCAACATGTCGCGATATCGCGACACTTTTTCTCTTTTGGTCGCGAGAATGCAACATGTCGCGATATCGCGACACTTTTTATTTCTTACCCTTTCTCTTCTATTTTGGTCACGAAAATGCAACATATCGCGATATCGCGACACTTTTTCTTTCTTACCCTTTCTCTTCTCTTTTGGTCGCGAAAATGCAACATGTCGGGATATCGCGAAGCTTTTTTCTTCTTGCTTTTTTTTTCTCCTTGCTTTGGACCGCAAAAATGCAACATGTTGTAATATCGCGACACTTTTTCTCTTTTGGTCGTAAGAATGCAACATGTCACGATATCGTGACACTTTTTCCTTCTTGCTTTTTCTCCTTGCTTTGGACCGCAAAAATGCAACATGTCGCGATATCGCGACACTTTTGCCTCCTTGCTCCCTCTTGTTGCTCTCAACCTTGAAAATGCAAAATGTCACGATATCACGACACTTTTTCCTTCTTACTCTTTCTCCTTGCTTTGGACCGCGAAAATGCAACATGTCGTGATATCGCGACACTTTTTCTTCTTTGCGGTATTTTGCTTTTCCTTTGATCTTTAGCATATGGGCCACTTCGGTCTTCTTGGAAAATATGCAAAAAAAATGCATCAGCTATTTTTCTGTAGTTAGTCACTTTTTGACTAACACAAACCCAAAATACAACGAAAGCATTAGACACTTAAAACAAACTGCAAACACCCAAATACTAAAAATAAAAATGTGGGTCCCCAATTTTGGAGTACGTTGTGGAGCAGCCACAACAAATGGCGACTTTGCTGGGAAATAATCCTAAGCATTTCGGTGAGAACCCAACCTGAAAAATTACAAAACTCAAACACAAGCATCAGGAAATATCCAAAGAATGAACCTAGATGAGAAATACATGAAGCATTTGAATCATTAAGCATCAACTCGGTGTGTGCAGTGTGCTTCATTCTCTATCATTTGAAACTCATTCAACTTTCCATTGTCAGTTTTACCTGAATGCATATGCAAGGTTATGAATGATTTGTGTAGGATTTAATGCATGATAACTATGCTAGAGATATAACAACCATGCTTTGCAAAGGCTCAAAATTTCTAGTACCATGATCAAACATATTAAAACTGTCAAACCCTCTTAGGACCAAATATGTGAATACTAAATTAATTTACTAGATCCCAAAGCTGGTTATGTGTCACTACCATATTGAACCCATGTGCAAGTGTAAGTGAAATCAGAGCTTTGGGGAATAGGATTCCCAACCTAAGCGATATGGGAATTCAAACCTATCCTTACTACTATGATCTGGAGTTCATTACCTCATCTTGAATAAAATGATTTTACCTGTTATGGATGAAACTGTTAGGCTAGCCTGTCCGTTTGAGCAGTCAGTGGTATTGATTTTAGACAAGACATGTTGCCACACATGAGCATACTCCACTGCCAGTCAGGCATCTATAGCCCTTGTGGAGATTAACCCCATAATCCAGGATTTGGATTTAATTTTTATTTCTTGGACCTTGGGGATGACTACTGATCCTTGCAAGGGACATGTAGTACGATCCTTCCAATCCAATATTAATGAAAAATATTTGCTTTGGAATTTCAAGTTTTTGAGTAGGCAACATAGAAGCTTTGTGGAATAGAATTATCAACCTAAGCGAGATGAGAATTAGACCCTATCCTTACTACTCCATGAAGGTCAAATCAGAGCTTTGGGGAGTTGGATCCTCAACCTAAGTTCGATGGAGATTTAACCCTATCCTTACTACTCTAATTTTAGACTTTAAGCTTTATGGGAGTGGTAAAAACCACTGTTTAAGGATTACGTTGCATGATAGGACAAACACAAAATATTCCTTTCGCCTCACCTTTTCTTCCAAATATGGTTTTGACCATTTTGCTCAAGATCCTCTTTAATATGTGTATAACGTGCTTGATTCAATATAGTTTATGCATCAGTTCCCAACCTTAGGATCCTTTTAATATATGTTATGTAATGACACTAAGAGGATTTGACACCTTTTCAATGATTGTATTTGAAATGTAGATGCAATATGGAATGTAACATGAGACATGTATGAATGCATTGCTCTTTTTGAAACACGGATGGAGTCTACCACCTACTTTGCCATAATTTGTAAAACTGAATTCATGCATCACAAGTTCCAAATGATATTATTTAATGTGTTTGTGATACTCGTGGAGCTTTTTGCAATACAATTCAAATGTTTCATATTCTCCTCGTCTTAGTTAACATTCATAAGGACAAAAGCTAACATCTCACTTTTTTTTTTTTCAAGACAAACCAAACATGTCCAAAGCACCAACACACAAAACTTAAAACCAAAACTGAAATGCAAAACCAACATCAAAACACGAACACCAAAAGTATATACAAATGTACAATATAATACAAGATGGTGCAAAGTTTGGATTATCATTTTCTCGGATCCCAAACCTGATTAGGATTCTTTAAAAGACATATGACGTGATACACATACCAAGTTTTGTAGGCATCCAACAAAAACAAGATCAAACCAAACAAGGAAACAAACTTCAACTTGCCCCTCACCATACCAATTTGGGTTAGTTCCATTAGTATTCTCATAGGTGAGATTCAAATTACCAAATTTATTAGACAATGGTTGATTTTCAATTCTTTCTTGTCTATTATTTAAGGTGTAAATTTCATAATTCCATTCATGATTTAGAACTAGGCCTTCTTTATTCAAAATGAAATTTTGTAAGCAAGGGCCTATTTCTAAAAATTTCAAAGTTAATTCATTTTCATTCAATAAAGCCATAACATTAATAATATTTGAATCAAACCATTCATTAGGCAAACCTTCATTTGAATTCTGCATGGTGAAACCAAAAAGGTGAGATTTTACCTTTGACATGTTTTCATTTAACCTTACTTGAAGAGGATTTGAAAATTCCTCTTTTCTCTCATGACATTCATCATCGTGTAGCACTTGCTCTTTCTCCATGACTTGTTTATCAAAGGCACCAAACTTAGGTACCCAATTGAAAACATGTCCATCCCTTTCAAACCATAAGTCTTGTCTATCTAGGGGTGGATTAACTAACACATTTCCATGATCAATCATTTGGGTTGTTTTGGGTAACGTGATAGTTTCAATTGGATCATCAATGATATCAAACCCAAATGATTTAGGTTTTGTAATTTTCTCATTTTGAAATGGCATAGTCATTATAGCACAAGTAAGTGGATCAAGATTTTTGATTTCTTTTCTTTCAAAGGAATCTAAAGCAAATGATTCTCTTTCTTGATTGGTGGTTGTAGAATCCTTATCATGTTCCAAAATTTGATGAGATTCGAATTCCTCTTCCAAAGCTTTCTCAAATTGTACAGGATTTATAGTATCTTCATGTGAGGAAGCAATTGAGTTATTCTGCATATTAATTGACATAAAAAGTTTATTAGAAGATTTAGATTGATAATATTCTTCCCATTTCTTCCACGAATAATAGTAATAATATTCCAAGTTCAAGTCGTGACGCTTAAGTACTTCTTCATTTGCTGATTCATTAACATGGTCCTCACCCAATTCATCTTCACCTTCCTTAGATGGTTAAATTATTTCCAAAAGTGGGTTCTCTCTTGAATTCAAATAGGTAAAGCTATCATAATCCAAATTTGTAACCCATGATTCAATTTTATCACAATTTGGAAGGTGTGGATCCTCTTGGTCATCGCTTTCGAGAACATCATCCAACGTGTCTTTCGAGAACAAGTGGTGAAATGCGATTATGTCTTCAACTTCATTTGTTGATTTTCTCTCAAATTCATTTTCAGCCACTTGTGATGGCTTAGGAGATTCTATAATGGGATCAATTTTTGAATTTCGTGTCATATAGTTGCTCCAATCCTTTGTAAGTACATCTAACCAAATCCTATCCACATAAGCTTGTTCATCCAAATCCTCCTTTTTGGGTAATGATTCTAGATATTTATTTTCCAAAACAAGATGGTGATCATTTGATTCCAAATTCTTGTTACCTATCCATAGAATTTCTTCTCCAAAATCTTCATGCTCTTCAAGACATTTTGAATAGGTATTTACTTCATTGTAAGTCACCTCAAAATTTCTTGTATCACTTGAAGAAGCATAACATGAAACATCATTAAGATCGACATTATGAATTTTCTTCCTAGGATGATTTGGATGCATACATTGACATGCTCGTTTTTGTGGTGGAACATGCCTACATACCTTCTTAACCACTTTCTTTTGCTATTTTACTTCCGATACGAACTCTTTGTGTTGAGTGGTAGAAGTAGTAGAGTTAGTTGGATTGATATCCACGAACAAAGCTTGAACATTTGTTGCAATGGTTCCATGAGTGACCATATGATTCTCTAATTGAGGCATAGTTGGATGGATGGAAGTACTTGTATAAGAACATGTGGGAGCATAAGTTCGTATGGTAGGATAGAGTTGATTGTAGGGAAAAACATTTGATATCAAATTTTGTTGTGCCCACGCTTGATTTACCATCAAGGTTTGATAGCAAGCCTCTAGTTATCCTACCATAGTTGATTGCTCCATTCCATAACCTTGTGGCCTCAATTGTTGATCTACAATCATAGCTTCTGTGTAGTTCGATGCAAGATCAGTAACTAAGGGATTCATCCTAACAAACACGGCAAACAATGGATCTAATGCTCGAAAGTATATTTGAAGAGCACCCCTTTCATCAATAGTATAGGGAGAAATTAATCTCGCATAAAGCTTTCGAAACCTCAAGTTGAAACTTCTCATTGGCTCATTAGGTTCTCTTTTGCAAGAAGCAAATTGTTGATATATCGTGAGAGGATCAATGAGTAACCTAAATTGATTGATAAACTCATCTTTCAATTGAGTCCAAGATGTAATAGAACCAGTGGGTAAATTGATGTACCAATCATATGCCACCTCATCTAGGATTCCTGGAAACATTCTACATGCCACATCCTCATGTTCGACATTCCATCTAACTAGGATATCCACATAGGCTTGAATATGTTCCTCGGCTAATGTTGGACCATTGTGTTTAAACTTGAGCAAATATTTTTCTACATTTTTGGGTAAATCATGAAAATCTCCACTAATGTTCACAGGATTAACATGTATCCCATACCACGTTCCTGCAGTTGTAGCCATTAATGAAACTGAAAGAATAACTTCAAAACCAATTTGTTAGTCATGAATAAAAGAAGGAACCATGACAAAGCAATATTCTAAAATGTAAATTAGTTTCTGATTCACCAGATCGCATATGCGCAAGTGAAGAGCATACTCCTAGTGTTGTAGGCTTTCTGATTCACAAGATCACATTACATGCAAGTGAAGAGCATAATACCGACAACAAATACATTTTAGACAAAATAATTCCTTAAAAATAAGCATAAAATGACTAGCAAATATCAAACATGTAACGTATGAATAATCATGTTAGCATCAACCAAGAGATGTATCCATTAAAATCAAATGAAAGTAATTGCATGGAGACAACCTCGTTAGTCAAGACCAATTTTTTTTCAAAATTAAATCAAACACATTATTCCTGTATGAACAATCAAAGCGTTAGAACCATGCATAGCAATTCATGTCCTCCTTTTAACACTACAAGGTTGTATTGTTAAAAGAGGGCTAAAGATAATAATCAATAGGGCATGAAATATTCAAAATTTAAATCCCTATAGCATTTAAATCACACTGAAATAAACCAATTCAGGCCCTCCTTCTAGCGCCAAAATATTGAGTGGTATTTTCACACAATTGTGAAAGCACACTCTTCCTTAGGATTTGGTCTCCAAATCCCCTCTTGCAAAGAAGTTAAACAAACAACTTCTCCAAGGTCTCCACTATATTAGATTTTGCATATGTGTATTAGTAATATCAAATAAAGATATTCAATTTAAATGCTTGGAACACCTTAGTGATTGCAAGTAACTATAAACAAGGGGCAATGTTGGTTTATTTTATCATGAAACTTTAGTGATTGTTCATTGAACCAAAATAAAGAAAATGTGAGTTGGCCCTCATATGACCACGATGTAGCACTCAAATTACCCCTCTTTCGTAAAATTAAAGTTTTTATGAAGAGAGGGCAATTTTAGGCTCAAAAATGAAAATTTGTGAAATGCCATAAAACATAACTCCTTCAATGAAATTGGAATTTTCATGAAGGGAATGTCATCATAGGCTCATGAGTGCAAAATAGAATTGAAAAAATGAAATTTGACCTTAAAATGGAAATTTTCTATTTTCGGATTTTTTAAAATCTGCAATAAAACAACTTCGATGAATTTTTAAAAATACTAAACAACTCCGAAAATGAAATTTTAAAATGTGTTTTGGAATTCTGTAGTATAACCTACGCAATGGTGAAACTATTTTTGGATTTTGAAATTTTTTAAATGTTTATTTTAATTGAACAAAAGTTAAAATTTCTGAAAAAATAAAATGCAGAAAAATTTGAAAGAAATTGCAAAAAATTGAAAATAAAATGCATTCAGTGTGATGCTATCCTATTTCGACAAAACCAAAGATATCAGGTTTCCATGCTTGCAACCTAACCTATTGGACTTGCAAAACAAGCACGATCCAGATAAGCTAAGTGCTGGCTCCTAGGGTTTTAAATGGGGTTTTCAGATTTAAACATTCACATGAAGCAATCAAGTAACTTGTATAAACTTCATTTACAAGCCTAAAATTTGAAAGGGGAAAACTAGACATTTAATCTTGCATGCAGAAAATAACTCCTCCTTTCTTGCCCATAAGATGCAACTTTCTAAAATTTTCTGTATTAAAGATTTGTCATTTTACAATAATAGAAATTTCTAGTTTTCCCAAACCAGTCCATGGAAGAAAAACAATCCAAACAGGTCTAGAATAGCCCTCTTGCCTTCAAATCTACAACCTCGCTTGTAGCAGTTTCCAACCCCCTATGCATGCTTTTGCTTCCCCTTTTAAAATTACTGGTGTGACTCTCCATTTTTGTTTTGTGGCCCTTTGTTTCATTTCCCATAGCCTATCGTTTCGCTTTCCCATGCCTTTTCGTTGTTTTGGCTCTTTGTTTAGGGTCTCGAAAGGTTTTTTGTTTCTGACTCTTGGTCTTCGTCTACCATGCGGTTGTGTTGATCCGTCGCAAGGAAACCTTCGTCGTTGACTGTAACCGTTTGCATGGAATGTTACACCATAAAAATTACTCCTTGGTGCCATGTTTCATTCAGTGCTGCCACTGTAGACTCTGTCCGCCTGTCAACCAACGATGACGTTTGGTATATCCATCGCTCGATGATTTCCGTTGACTATCACACTTCTTATTTCAGCTTCCTGCCTGCCCTTTTTGAGTTGCAAAAAAGCAACATGTCATGAAATCGTGACATTTCTATGTCTTCAGCTTGGTTCTTCTTCTTGCATCGCAAAAATACGACATGTCGCGATATCGCGACACTTCTGCCTCTTTGTACTCTTTTGTTGCTTTTGGCCATGAAAATGCAACATGTCGCAATATCACGACACTTTTTCTCTTTTGGTTGTGAGAATGCAACATGTCACGACATCGTGACACTTTTTCTCTTTTGGTAGCGAGAATGCAACATGTCGCGATATCGCGACACTTTTTCTCTTTTGGTCGCGAGAATGCAACATGTCGCAATATCGCGACACTTTTTCTCTTTTGGTCGCGAGAATGAAACATGTCGCGATATTGCAACACTTTTTCTCTTTTGGTCACGAGAATGCAACATGTCTCGATATCGTGACACTTTTTCTTTCTTAATCTTTCTCTTCTCTTTTGGTCGTGAAAATGCAACATGTCGCGATATTGCGACACTTTTTCTTTCTTACCCTTTCTCTTCTCTTTTGGTCGCGAAAATGCAACATGTCGTGATATCGCGACACTTTTTCTTTCTTACTCTTTCTCTTCTCTTTTGGTCATGAAAATGCAACATGTCACGATATCGCGACACTTTTTTCTTCTTGCTTTGGACCGCAAAAATGCAACATGTCGCGATATCACGACACTTTTTTTCTTTTGGTCGTGAGAATGCAACATGTCGCGATATTGCGACACTTTTTACTTCTTGCTTTTTCTCCTTGCTTTGGACCGCGAAAATGCAACATTGCACGATATCACGACACTTTTGCCTCTTTGCTCCCTCTTGTTGCTCTCGGTCGCAAAAATGCAACATGTCGCGATATCGCGACACTTTTTCCTTCTTGCTCTTTCTCCTTGCTTTGGACCGCAAAAATGCAACATGTCGCAATATCGCGACACTTTTTCTTCTTTACGGTATTTTGATTTTCCTTTGATCTTTAGTATATGGGCCACTTCGGTCTTCTTGGAAAATATGCAAAAAAAATGCATCAGCTGTTTTTCTGTAGTTAGTCACTTTTTGACTAACACAAACCCAAAATACAACGAAAGCATTAGACACTTAAAACAAACTGCAAACACCCAAATACTAAAAAGTGGAGCATGCATTGTTGAGTGCTCTAATTTCTTGCAACTTTCGCATTTGATCAGGGTGTTTTCATATTATATAGTCTGATTCCATACCCCAAGCTTTGAAACCAATTTGATTGAATCGGGTAACTCATCCATATCCGCATTTATGCAAATTCTTGTATAAATAAGTCGTGAGTGAGCCTTGGTTGTAGGATCAATAGTAATAAGGTGCCCTATTTCCTCGTGATACTTACAAAAAATTTATTGTTCTAGTATTGTAAAGGTAGGTTTGGTAATCTCACCCAAATTGGTGCCTGGGTGAAGCTTTGGGTTTCAAAATCAAAGTCTGGGCTCCACCATCGCAAGAAAAGCCCCTGACATCCATAAAACCATGGACCTCCCTAGAGTATTCAATTAGAGTCTTCCATTTAGTTAAACTTAACTATAAAGAACCCCTTTCGACATTACCACAATCTCCATATGGCCATGGGATCACTATTTAGTAGCAATCCATTTCTTGATTGCATCAAGTTCGATCGATCTCCCATAAATCTACCCACAAGATTCATAGCTCTTTGCTCAATAGTTAGGTCGACCAAATCGTTAGGTATTAAAACAATAAAGTAAAATAAAAGAAGTTTTTAAGGTTCACAAGTTATATTTTCAACTAAACTTTGATTATCAAAGCATAGTGTACAACCCTTTCAACTGAACTCCAATTATCAAAGTATAATGTACAACTCTATTCTTAGATTCTAACCTTAGACCTTTTATTTGGAGTTTGAAATTATTAGTGTGTTTAATCCTCACTTTCAATACTTGTTTCAAATCTATTAGACAATATTTTATTAAATTTTTTATCAATAATTTTAAGAACATTTTTTCAATTAATTATTGTTTCAAACTTATTAAAAAATATTTTTATTAAATTATTTGTCAAATAATGTAGAGAACATTTTTTGAATTAGTTATATGGAATTGAAACACCCCACATGTATTACATTATCACCATTAAGAAGTATGATATTCAAGTAGCTTGGATACTATCCATGTATCATTTGACAAGATTATGGAATGTTGATGAATCTAACCATTTAAACTAAATGCCATTTGATAATAAATTAAAGAACATTAACATAATGGATTATTTTTTTATAATTTTTTTTGGGTTACATAGAAGAGTTGGTCACAACCACACTATTTTTAGTAATTGACAAGCACAAGGTTCAAACCATAGGGGTTGCTCCCACCAAACCTATTTTGCCTTGTTATTGTTGACCTAACATGAAGGGGACCCGATCGCTCAGGATTCATACCATCATCATTGGTTTGACATGCATGTAAAGGATTGAGATTAGACAATTACCTTTGCAAACAGACTACCCTCGAGGTTTGAACCTAGGTGTCTTCTTGATAAGTTCCTGAGCAGACAAACTTTTACCAATCCACCTAGCCCTCGAGGGCTTATTTTTTTATATTTGATATAATTAATTTTTAATTTATATTTATATTTTTATTGTAGTAAGATGTAAGGTACAACTAGGGGCACAACTAGGGCCATCCTTTGAGTGGTTTGAACTTGGTCCACTAGGTCCAAGGAGTTGGTATGTCCTTTAGGGTCTTATTAATCTTATTTACTTGATAATTTTTGTTGTTTTGTTTTCAAGGGCCTTTAATACGAAGAGACCTAGTCATCTTGCTCACCACTCCATAAAGAGCTTAAATAAATGTAATTCTTAATTTTATTGTAAGTCTTCGCGTTTCATCTCGGTGACCTAAGTTTAATTTATATTTATATTTTTATTGAAGTAGGATGCAAGGTACAACGAGGGCCATATTTTGAGTGGTTTGAACTTGGTCTACTAGGTCCAAAGAGTTGGTATGTCTTTTGAGCTCTTATTAATCTTATTTACTTAATAATTTTTTTTTTTTGTTATTCATGTTTTAAGGTATATATATATATATATATATATATATATATATATATACACTAAGGGCCTTTAATATGAAGAGACTAGTCATCTTGCTCACCATTCCATCAAGAGCTTAGATAAATGTAATTCTTAATTTTATTGTAAGTCGTGGTGTTTCATCTCCATGACCTAAGTTTGAATTGCAGGGAAAGAGGCCCCTGTTGCTATACCCCTAAGAAAATATGAGCCCCTTGTACTTATTAAAAAAATTATTAAAAAAATTAAAATATTATATTTATAAACATTCTGATACCAATAAATTTAAAATTTCAATAGATTTTTTATTATCTTAAATGTTAAAATTTATATTAAATATATATGATTAATTTATAACTAATATACATTATTCAAAATCTGAGCTTAAATAGTTTAATTTGATTTTTAGTTTCTACATTTATAATCTTCAAAATAAAATCTTTCATCAAGGCTACTTATATTGAACCTAAACAGAGTTTTTTCGCTTGGAGTGTCTTACATCAAGGGTTACCTGTTGGCAGCAGGCTCAAGCATCTGGGTGTTCATAATATCATTTGCCCGGTTTGTGGACAAGCGGAAGATTTACTTCATGTTTTTTGGTCTTGTGATCGGGCTCAGTCAGCTTGGGAGTGGCTTCTTGAAATTTTCAGACCTTTTATGCAAGAGGATTTTACTTGGGTGCATGCTATTTTTGGTGACCATATTGGTTTTTTCTTCAACTTGGATGTTGTTTGGAATATTTTTAGAATTTTTACCTTGTTTTATGTATGGAAGTCCCAAAATAGAGCTTTTTTTTCTCAGCAAGATGCTAGACATGTCTTCTCTGTTGTTGATAAATATGATATATTCTTTGATTGTTGGTTACAGATTCAAGTACAAGTTAAAAAAGTATAGGTGGAGCTGTAGTACTTGCGTACCCTCATGGATCATTGGGGGAATGCACCCTGCATTATGAGTCATGTGCATCTTCCTTCCCCTTCCAGGTGGTAGTAATTTCTCGGCTTCTTTCTTTTCGAATGCATATTTAATACTGTTTTGGCAGTTGTTATTGGCAGTTTGTGGGATGTTTATGAAACTCTTGTATACTCTTAACCACAATGGTTAATGTATTGGTTTACGGGGTGTGCTAATCCCACCCACCCTTTTTTGTATGATTAAACATTATTTTATTAATATAATGGCTTTTTCATCCAAAATATTTCCAAACTAAAATACTTTTGAAGTCTAAAGTCAAATTAGTCGAGTCTTAGCAATTCCTAATATTTATTCCACCCAAATCTACTCCTTGGAAAACCATGGTTAGATCACCAATGACAAATTGGTCCCCAAATATATCATACCCCTAACCACGTGACCACCCGCAATTGCACAAAATTTAGCGATGGGCCTCCGTTGGCTTCGGCACATGCATTGACTGCCTTTTCGAAAGAAATAATTTAACATTCCGAGAAAAAACATTTAAAACTTAAAGAAAAATATATCATAGCCTTCGAAGGCCAACATTACGAGATTATCGTTACTTCAAATCTACGCATACTCGACATGCTATGTACGCGCAAGTCCCGAAGAAGTAGTCGGGGGAACTTCGTGGGAGGTTTCGGTCGTCACGATTTCAAGACTACAAATCCCAACGACAGCAAAAGTAAAAGCAAAAGCTACTTAATGTGTTTTCCCCACCAATAAGCTAATTAACATTCTGTTCCCCACCACGGTTTCTAACTTAAGAGGGGGTTTACGATAAGCGATTTTATGATAGGCGATTTTCGGACTTAACGATATCCTTTTTCTTGATTTCTGTTTGAGGCGTTTTCAAAATTGCAAGAGCGGTTTTGTGGAGCGTCACAGTGAATGATGGATGAGGCGAACTTAGTCGAGGGTTTGTGAAGGTGTGGATTTTGTTTGCTAAATTTGGCAAAAATAAGTGAGATTTTATTTTCTTGTATTTTGAGTCAAATTTGAGGGCGAAAGATAGGTCCCAGGAATTTTGGATGCTTTTTGTGAGTTTGTCTAGTGGTGTTCCCACGCGTGGTATCGTTGGCATTATGCGCTATTTTTAGAATACTGGAGTTCAAATGTTAACTGAAAATCGTCTAGTTTCAGGTTTAAATCCGGTTTTTGTTTAGTCATTGGGCTCTGTGGTTGAAAGTTTTGAAGGAATCGGTCGAAATGATCTAAGGATTCTATCGGGCATTCTGTTGAAGGTGCGGATTCGATGACTTTATTTTGAGTGGTTTTGGTTTGTATTTTAAGTTTTGTTTAAGTTAAATTTTAGACTAAAACACGAAGCGGTGGGATTGAGAAAAACATGATATGCTGGTTTTAGGTTCGAGTACGGGGATCATCTCGTCTCGTAGGGTCGGAGTTTGGCGAAATCCTTGAAGCATTTTTCTGGCAGGTAAGGGATGCCCGTGCTTTAGCTTTTTAGAGCATTTGATTGAAAAATTTGTAGTTGTATAAGATAAATTAGTGTTAAAAACTTTGTCAAAACCTAAGAGAGGAGAGGAAACATATTTCAGATTTAAATGTGGCGAATATTTGTTTAAGAAATTGGTTGGGATTGCAGCAAAGAACTTGTTGAGCATAGGAAAAGATATTTGGATTTGAATCCGGTAGTTTTTTTATTCAAAATAGGTCTCAATAACGGCCAAAATTTTGTTTTCAAAGCGTTTTGATTCAACAGAGTGGAAGCTTGGGGAAATCATGAGAAGCGAGAGTTTGTTCTCTATTTTCTGTAAGGTAGGAGATTATATTGCTATGTGTTCGTATGGTTCACTTGCATCATTTGAACTAATTTTGAAACTATCTAGAAATGGGGGAATAACCCGAGGGGTCATGATCATCGGGTTTTAGGTTCGAATATGGGCAAAATTTTGGTAAAATCACTATGAGAAAGGATGTCTGGCATTCTGGTGGAAATGAGTCTCACACATAGGCCATCAGGGTAGTACAGAGGGGCCTCAGCAAGTAGTAGCGAGAATTAAGTCTACAACATCCTTCCTTCAATGTTGGAGTATTGTGGGCGCCAGTTATCTTGATCTACTTTATGGACACACATATATGGTATTCAATACTATCATCTATAGTTGGAGCATTGGTGGGACTATTTTCCCATATGGGAGAAATACGAAACATTCAACAGCTGAGGCTATGGTTTCAACTCTTTGCCAATGCTATCCAGTTCAATTTGATGCCAGAAGAACCACTTTTCAAAACCCAGGGGAATCTATGAGTTAAACTAAGGGACGTTATAAGGTGTTTGCAACTCAGATATGGCTTGGGCACACCATATAATAAAATTGAGTCTAATCGGGTTGAAGCAGGAAGGTTTGCTCTTATTTGGAATGAAATTGTGAGGACATTTAGAGAAGAGGACATTGTCAGTGACTTGGAAGTGGAATTGTTGGAGGTTCCCTCAAACTCGTGGAATATACGCATCATACGATGGCCATGCTTGTTGCTTTGTAATGAATTATTGCTTACCTTAGGCTAGGCTAGGGAATTAGGAGGTATTGACAAGACATTATGGAGAAAGATCAGCAAAAATGAGTACCGTCAATGTGCAATGATAGAAACATATGATAGTGTCAAGCATTTGCTTTTGAGAATTATTGAGGGTACTGAAGAACACTCCATTATTGAAAGTTCTTTTGTTGTAATTGAGAATTCACTTCAGATGGAGAAGTTTACTATGAATTATAGGATGAGGGAGCTGCCTAAAATTCATTCTAAATTAATAGCATTGGTCAAGATTCTTTTGGGAAAGCCATCTAGGAAGGACCAGCAGAAGGTAGTCAATGCTTTGAAAAACCTCTATGATATTGTCCTTAGGGATTTTCCTAAATAAAGATGAAGTATTGAGCAACTGAGGCAAGATGGACTTATTCCTCAAACAAGTCATGGTAGACTGTTATTTGAGGATGCTGTAGAATTACCTGATACAGAATATGAATCCTTCTATCGTAAATTACGTCGGTTGCATACCATTTTTACTTCAAGAGATTCTATGCACAATATCCCAAGAAATCTGGAAGCAAGGCGTCGCATAGCATTTTTCAACAACTCCCTCTTTATGAATATGCCTCATGCTTCACAGGTGGAGAAGATGTTGGCTTTTAGTGTCTTGACTCCCTACTATGATGAGGATGTTATTTACAATAAAGAACAAATGTGTACACCAAATGAAGATGGTGTTTCAATTATATTTTATCTTCAGAAGATTTTTCATTATGAATGGAAAAATTTCTTAGAGCGGATGCACAAAGAAGGGGTAAAAGATTCTGAATTATGGACTAATCATGTCAAAAAACTTAGATTGTGGGCCTCACTCAGAGGATAGACACTGAGTTGTACTATCAGGGGTATGATGTACTATTATAAAGATCTCCAAATGTTGGTTTTTCATGATTTAGCATCAAAAATGGATATTTGTAATGGATTCAAGGAACTTGTTGCCATAGCTTTGGGGAACAGGGAAGATGCCAATGGATTGAGATCTCAGAGTTTTCCATCTGGATGAAGCAATAGCACCAAAAGCAACGGAGTAGGATTGCTATTCAAAGACCATGAACATGCCACAACACTCATGAAATTTACTTATGTTGTTGCTTCCTAGATTTATGGTACTCAAAAGGCAAAGAAAGATCCCCGTGCTGAGGATATCTTGTATCTAATTGAGAATAATGAGGATCTCCGGATTGCTTATGTTGATGAGGTCTCTGTAGGAAGGAATGATAAGGAATATTTTTCTGTTCTTGTTAAGTATGATCCGTACCTATAGAAAGAGGTGGAGATTTACAAGGTGAAGCTACCTGGCCCATTAAAACTTGGTGAAGGAAAACCTGAAAATCAAAATCATGCTCTAATTTTTACAAGGGGGGATACAGTGCAGACAATTGATATGAATCAAGATAATTATTTTGAAGAGGCTCTGAAAATGCGCAATCTGTTGCAAGAGTTTACAAGATACTATGGCATCAAAAAGCCTACAATTTTAGGAGTTCATGAGCATGTATTCATGGGTTCTGTATCTTCTCTTGCTTGGTTTATGTCTGCACAGGAAACAAGTTTTGTAACCCTTGGCCAACGTGTTCTTGCAAACCCTCTAAAGATAAGGATTCCCTATGGTCATCTTGATGTATTTGATCGTTTATGGTTCTTGAGTAGGGGAGGTCTCAGTAAAGCTTCACGGGTAATAAACATCAGTGAGGACATATTTTTTGGCTTTAATTGTACACTACGTGGAGGAAATGTCACACATCATGAATATATCCAAGTTTGCAAAGGATGAGATGTTGGTTTGAACCAGATATCTATGTTTGAAGCTAAGGTTGCTAGTGGAAATGGGGAACAAGTTTTGAGTTGGGATGTGTATCGCTTGGGTCATCTCTTAGATTTTTTCCATATGCTCTCCTTCTACTATTCAACTATTTGATTCTATTTTGGTACTATGCTGGTAGTCTTGACAGTTTATGCATTTCTTTGGGGTCGAGTTTATTTTATTCTCAGTGGACTTGAAAAAGCTATTATGACTGAAGCCGTTAATATGGACAACAAGGCACTTGGAGCAGTTCTTAATCAGCGGTTCATCATTCAGCTTGGACTCTTCACAGCTTTACCAATGATTGTTGAAAATTCTCTAGAGCATGGATTCCTAAAAGCCATATGGGATTTTATAACTATGCAGTTGCAGTTAGCATCTGTTTTCTATACTTTTTCAATGGGTACACGTACTCACTACTTTGGTCGAACAATACTTCATGGGGGTGCAAAGTATCGGGCTACAGGTCATGGCTTTGTTGTATAGCACAAGAGATTTGGTGAAAATTACAGACTATAGGCTCATAGTCATTTTGTGAAGGCTATTGAGCTTGGGATACTACTGATAATAACTTCATCATACAGTATTCTCAAGACCAAAACATTTGTCTATATTATGTTGACCATATCAAGTTGGTTTCTTGTTTTCTCATGGATCATGGCTCCATTTTTATTAAACCCATCCAAATTTGATTGGTTGAAAACAGTCTATGAATTTGATGATTTTATGAATTGGATATGGTACAAAGGTGGGATTTTGATAAAATCAGATCAGAGCTGGGAAGTCTGGTGGAATGAGGAAGCTGACCACTTACGAATGACAAGACTATGGGGAATGGTGATAGATATTATCCTAGATATTTGATTTTTCTTTTTCCAGTATGGAATTGTTTACTAGCTGGGAATTGCTAGTCGTAGCAAAAGTATTCTTGTGTATCTTCTTTCATGGATCTATGTGGTTGTGGCACTTTTTATTTATATTGTGATTTCATATGCTCATGAGAAGTATGCAGCAAAGCAACATATCTACTACCATGCAATTCAAGCCTTTATCATCACTTTGACCATTTTGGCAATTGTATTTTTGTTGCAATTCACTAGCTTTAAATTTACAGATTTGTTCTCAAGTATGCTTGCATTCATACCAACTGGCTGGGGTCTGATTTCAATTGCTCAAGTGCTGAAGCCTTTTGTGAAGGCCTCTATAGTCTGGGAAATAGTTGTTGCGGTGGCTCGCTTGTATGATATTATATTTGGTATTATAGTCATGATTCCTATGGCTATTCTTTCATGGTTACCTGGCTTTCAGTCAATGCAGACACGTATATTTTTCAATGAGGCATTTAGTTGGGGACTTCAGATATCTCGTATTATTGTTGGCAAGAAGTGAAATCGGGATACAAATACGGGTAATGTTGGAGCTTTGGCAACATGAGACATATGGTTACCTAAACTATAAAACCCAAACTTAAGGTTTTTGTTAGCATTGAATAATTACTGTCATTTGATCTCCTAAAGGAATTCTTGTTGAATTTAATATAAATTGTTGAATGTTTTTTTTTTTTTTTTTATGGTTTTGTTTTTAAAATTTAAAAATTTGGAACCACATATTTTTATGGTCATTCAAATTCAACTGCAAAATCCTATCCTAACAGTCGAGGCCAATGCATTTTACAATGTGTAGGGCCACACTAATAAAAATACATGTTACCATTGGTATGAATTCAACTGGGGTTGTGTTCTATTACATCTGTTCCCTTACAAATAATAATTGGATTTACTAGAACCATAATTGTAGAAGACATACCGTTATTGCAACAAATGTAACCACTTGCTAAGATTGGTTGGCAGAAACAACCAAATTCACATTATCTAGTGCTGGGTACAATTTGTGAGTTGGAAGATCCAGTGTAAGAGTTGACTAAGCGCTAATGAATACTTGTAGAGAAGTCAGTTTTAACTTAAGTTAGAGTGTGTATATGATACTGAAAGGAGGAAGGGACTCGCATTCCATGTCAAGTCAAGTTGATAGATGTTCAAATAATCATAAATTCATGTTGAATAAAAAAAATGAATAGTCTAATGGACATTGATTACTAAATTTGATAGAAACAACCAAATGATTCCTTTACATAGAAGATCCAAAAATTTATGTGTAGAGTTTGAATTTTATGAATTTTTTACCATGGCTTGAATATTTCAAAAAATCACAAAAATAGGAGGATCACTCTTATGCTTGAAGTTCCTATTGATTTGCTCTCCAACTCCGAGTGTCTGTGTCACGGGGCTGGCTAGCTTGGTCGGGCTAGAACCGTGTGGCACTGTGTACTCTCTTTGAGTCAACCTCTTAGGACGAGACTTACCAAGAGCCATGGACTACACTTTCTTGTGTTTACCTACACAAAGACAAACACAACACAATGGTATTTTTGTATTTTCTATGGGGCAAACACAAACACTTACAATGAAAGGGAACCTACTCTAACAAGAGCATCCAAACAAAGCAAGATACAATTGGGACAACAATGTATTATTATTAATATGATAGGGCTTGTGACCCAAGATACACTAAGTTTTATCTAATAGGGCTTATGACCCAAGATACACTAAATTTGGCATGAGGCCACAACACACACCAACTTAAAAGTCTGGAACTACATATTTTTATGGTCATGCTGGGAGGGCCGACTCAAGCACAGACTCGACGAGATTTTCAAAAACTCGCCAAGTTTGGTAACTGTGCTATCATGCATCTGGTACTGATCTCAGCATACTTTTTTATTCTCACCTTCTGAGTTTCTTGGCAGCCTTTGCCATTCGCTAGAGATTGCTCTTCCATAAAGGGAACAGTTCGTAGGTTTGGATATAGTTCATAATGTGTATTTACTCTTACTCCTAGGTACATTCCATGGCTAAAATAGAGTGAGACATGAAATGCTTAAATAGTAAAATTTTGGTGGGAATTTTTACCTGTGTTGCATGCCTATGTTCCATGGGGACATGTTTGCATGTTGGGGGTTGTCTTGAAGACACGTCGTGATGTCCCAAAAAGCCGTCCTGATGTCCCAATTACACATCCTATTGTCTTGTGCTATCCCCATCTTAGAAACTTTGTGGAAGATAGGTTTTAGAAGGTTAGGTAGCTATAATACTAGATTATGAGTGGATGAGGCTTATTTTGCTCTACATAGTTTTAGAAATTAGGTTTCAGTGAATGTGTACAGTCATTTTTACTATACATGGTTGGATGGGAATTAGCCAAGTTTGTTGTCTTATGGTTGAAAAAACATCTTCTTGTGGTATTTTATACTCAATTTAAACTATAGATCTTTGTCAATGGAAGTAGCCTTTGCTTGTAGGGTTAATCGACTATCTCTAGATCATTTTCATAAGAACAATTTTTTTAACCCTCTTCTTTATTGATTTTTTTAGAGGTAAGAAGAAATGAAAAGCTGGGCTCTTATGCTTGTAGACCCCCATTTGCCCTTATTTCTTCACCATTTTTTAGGCAGAGATGTTGCTGCTGCATGGAATTTTTTTCCAATTCACATTTAGAATCCAAAAGCTATTTTGCAGTCAAAATGTTTAGCTATTTAATTTTTTTGACCAAGAAAGGTTTTCTGATGGAGATCCAAATTTTACAATAAGAGAAAACTCAATTTTTATTCAGAGTACATGGAAATATTACAAAGTACAGAAAGAAAATCATTTGCAGTCTCGATCTACGTCTTTCTAGCCCCCCGAATCCTTCAAAAAAATCTCTTTTATCATCATGGCTTCTTGCTGCAACCGTCGTTCAAAACTATCTTAACGACTTCTGGAACTACCACATGGAACTGCCTTAATGGCTTTTAGAACTGCCACTTGGAACTGCCTTAACGGCTTCTGGAATCACCAACTGTCGTTCTGTAACAGTCCATGAAAAACCCGTCTTCTCTTTCTTAGCCAGGTCCCGAAAACGCGACATGTCACGATTTCGTGACACTTTTCTACCCTTGGCTCTCTTTCGCCAATGTGTCATGATATCACGACACTTTTTTGCCTTTGGCTCTCTTTCACCAATGTGTCGCGATATCGCGACACTTTTCTGCCTTTGGCTCTCTTTCACCAATGTATTGCGATATTGCGACACTTTTCTGCTTTTGGCTCTCTTTTGCCAATGTGTCGCGATATTGCGACACTTTTTTGCTTTTGGCTCTCTTTCGCCAATGTGTCGCGATATCGCGACACTTCTTCGACTTTTGGCTTTGTTTGCCAAAGTGTCATGATATCGTGACACTTCTTTGGCTTTTGGATTTGTTTGCCAAAGTGTCGCGATATCGCGACACTTTTTTGGCTTTTTGGCTTTGTTTCGGGGGTGTCACGATTTCGCGACACTAGAGGTTTTACTTCCGCTTTTGCTTAGAGGTGTCACGATATCGTGACAACCTTTGTGTCGCAATATCGTGACACTTAAGTTTGCGCCCGTCGTTCTGCTATTGGTGTCACGATATCGCGATAACCTTTGTGTCGTGATATCGCAACACTTAAGTTTGCGTCCGCTGTTCTGCTATTGGTGTAGCGATATCGCGACAACCGTTGTGTCATGATATCGCGACACTTAAGTTTGCACCCATCGTTCTGTTGTTGGTGTCACGATATCGCGACACTTAAGTTTGCACCCGTCGTTCTGCTGTTGGTGTCACAATATCACGACAAATTTTGTGTTGTGATATCACGACCATTTTAATACTTAGAATAATTTTTCAAACTTTGAACTTTTTTTCCTTTTCGATGATGCAAGATTGCTATGCTGCCCTGGATGCTCCTGCATCAGACACCCGGGGTAGATTTTTAGAAGTGATCCTCACTTCTGGGCAGTCAGAGGAAAACCCAAATGATCAACCTTTGATTTGGACAACCATGTGGCATCTTCGACAGGTCGGTTCTTCCAATTGACCAAATACTTCGAATATTGCCTATTTTGGGTACTTCTGCCTTCACGAGTGTCGAGTATGTCTTCAATTTCTTCTTTGTCTAGAGTGGATGTAGGAATGTTCCACAGATCCAGACTGGGTGGTTCGCTACAACTTCCTGCATGATATTCAACCAAGTCTGAAATATTGAAGATAGGTGAAATATTTAGCTCACTTGGTAGATCAACTTCATAGGCATTGCCTAAATCTCATTTACCTATGATCCGGCATGGTCCAAACTTCTTCATCTTCAACTTATTGTATGTTTTTCAAGGAAAACGTTCCTTACGCAAATGAACCATGACTTCATTCCCTACCTGGAATTCTTTGAAATGTCACTTTTGATCTGCTTGGGCTTTGTACGTAGCATTCATTTGACTGATATGCTGTTGTACCTCTTCATGTAAAGTCTTCTGCAAAGTCTTCAGCTTCAAGGACTCGCACTTGTCTACTTTATCCATCGGTCTCAACTCATAAGCGTTTCTCAGGCTGTACCCATGCACAATCTAGAATGGTGATTTACCAGTACTGTGATTGACAGAATTATTGTAAGCAAACTCTACCTGTGGTAAAATTAGATCCCATCCCTTGGGTTTATCTCCTACCAGACATCGTAGAAGATTACCCAAACTTTTGTTGACTACTTCGGTCTGTCCATCAGTCTGTGGGTGGTACGCAGAACTAGATTTCAAGTCTAGTTTTAGCTTCTTCCACAGGGTTCTCCAGAAATAACCCACAAATTTGGTATCTTTGTCCGAGACAATGCTTTGGGGTAGACCATGAAGTCATACTACCTCCTTGAAGAACAAGCCGGAAATGTGAACCGCATCACTTGTCTTCTGACATGGAATAAAATGGGCCATTTTTGAAAACCTATCAACAACAACAAAAATGGCATCATTTCCACGTTGTGTTCTTGGCAGACCAAGAACAAAATCCATGCTGATGTCCTCCCATGGTCTTTCTAGTACAGGCAATGGCTGGTACATTCCTATATTCTGGCTGACACCTTTTACCATCTAGCACACTCTGCAACCCTGCATAAATCTGGTCACATTCGACTGCAACTGCGGCCAATGGTAATTCTCACTAACGAGAGCAATGGTCTTATCTCGACCAAAATGCCCTGGTAGTCCTTCGCTATGTTTCTCTTTGATCAAATTTTCCCTCATGGAACTTCATGGAATGCACAACTGGTTCTTCTGGAATAGCATCCCATCTTGGATCATGAAATCCAACCACTTAGTGCGATCCACAGTAGTAGGAGACACACATGTTGTCCATGCCTCTGCAAAATCTGGATCTGCTGGGTATAAACTCTTGAGTTCATCAAACCCAACAACCTACATTCTCATTTCTATCAACAAATTATGCCTTCTACTCAAGGCATCTGCAACTCTATTAGATTTGCCACTTCTATGCTTTAGTACAAAGGTATAACTTTGTAGGAATTCAACCCACTTCAAATGCCGTTGGTTAAGTTTACCTTGACTATTTATATACTGCAAAGCTTGATGGTCAATATATAAAACAAACTCTTTGGTTAGAAAATAATGTCTCCATTTCTTAAGAGCCTGAATTATAGCATAGAATTATTGATAATAAACAGAGTATTTCTTTCTAGCATCATTCAATTTTTCACTAAAGTATGCAACAGGTTTATCTTCTTGGCTCAACACAGCTCCAATGGCACTGCCACTGGCATCACAGTCAACCTGAAACACTTTATTAAAATTTAGAAGTGCCGAGAATGGGCTGTTCTGTCACTTTCTTCTTCAATATGTTCATACTTGGTATCTTCCTTGGCAGTCCACTTAAATTCTCTCTTATCCCCTCTCATAGTTTCGTGAGGGGTGCACAAATCTTGCTAAAGTCTATAATAAACTTTCTATAGAAACTTGCAAGACCGTGAAATGATCTTACCTCTGTTACATTCCTTGGGGCAGGCCATTCAAGGATAGCCTTCACTTTGTCAGGATCCATTTTCAGACCCTCCTCTAAGATGACAAATCCCAGGTATATCAATTCTTTCTGCACAAAACTGCACTTCTGTATATTAATTAATAACTGCTCCTCACGCAGTTTTTCAAAAACTGTTCGAACATGCAACAAATGCTCTTCTAATGTTTTACTAAAAATTAGAATATCATCTAGATAAACTATCACGAACTTTTCCAGAAAGTCATGCAATACTTCATTCATCAGCCTCATAAACGTACTGGGTGCATTAGTCAATCCAAATGGCATAACTAACCACTCATACAAACCCTCTCTGGTTTTAAAGGTTGTCTTCATTCGTCACCCTCTCTAACACGTATCTAATGATATCCGTTCTTTAAATCAATCTTAGTGAAGTATTTAGCTCCACTCAAGCAATCCATGATATCGTCCATTCTGGGTAATGGAAAGCGATATTTAATGGTAATTTTATTAATGGCTCGAGAATCAGTGCACATTCACCATTCGCCATTCTTCTTTGGTGCAAGTACTGCTAGTACTACACAAGGGCTCAAACTTGCTCGAATCAAACCCTTCCTCAATAATTCCTGAACCTGGCGGTTCAACTCTTCATTATCTACAAGAGACATTCTATGAGCTACCTTGTTGGGTAAGTTAGATCCTGGCATTAAGTCAATCTGATGACTAATCTTCCTCATTGGTGGCAAACCCTCAGGCACATTGTCTGATATAATATCAAGAAATTTTGCTAACAGATGTTCAACTTCTACTGGAATGTCAGTAGTATCTTCTCTCTTTACAATAGGAATTAATGCATAACACATTGAATCCCTCTTTAAACCATCCAAATTTTTTTGCCATCTACTAAACAAATTCTAGCATTATTGCATACCTTTTCCTCAACCTCCTTCAATGGCTTCAGTTTGTGGCGTACTCCGTCTTTTGTCAGGGAATAGGTATTTGCATGTCCATCATGCGCTGCACGTCTATCAAATTGCCATGGTCTGCCCAGCAACAAATGGCAAGCATTCATAGAAAAAATATCACACAGGACCTCATCCTGGTATCTTCTAATTTGAAACTTGACCAAGCATTGTTCACTGACCAATGCTCTATGGTCCTTCCGTAACCATGCAATCCGGTATGGATGCGGGTGTTGTCTTCTTTCTAGCTTTAACTTAGCTACCATTTCTTCAGAAACCAAATTATCTGTACTACCATTATCAATAATAATATTACAAATTTTACCTAAACATTTGCACCTTGTGCGAAACAGGCTTTTTTGCTGATCTGGTTCCTTCTCTTCGTTCAACAAGGTTCTCTTTGTGATCATCACTTCTCCACGCTCTACTTCTTCAGAGTGCTCATATTCAACACCATCCTCAACAACTGTAGCTCTGGCATTACCTTCAGGCCTTCTTTTCGATGTTTCTTAGTGTTTGGGCCACTCATATGATCGATGTCCCTCTTCTTCGTAATTAAAACAGATTCCATGGAATCTGCCTCTGCCATATTCGCATCTACCTCTACCTCGTCCCCTTTGATAATCATTGTTCTGATTACAGGTTCGGTAAGCATTCTCCTCCTATTCCTAATGATTGCTGGTTTCACTAGTCTGCTTTTGGTCATCATATTTACCTCCACTGGTTCTTCCACCAGTTCTTCCACCACGACCTCTTCCTCTTTGTTTGCTGTCAAATCTATGGTTCAGTTTATATTCCACTTTTAGAGCAAACTGGTAAGCATCTTCAATGTTGTTCATTCGAACCAGACTCAATTCTTCCTGCACGTTGATTCTTAACCCATTAATGTAACAGGCTACTCTCTCTTTATTTGCTTCTGTATGACCGGTTCTAATAGAAATTTTAAAAAATTCCTCTGTATATTCTTTAATGGACTTGCTAGACTGGCGCAAAATCTGCATTTTTCTCAGCAGATCTAATTCGTAATCTATCAAAATAAACTACCGTTTTAGTTTTTCAACCATTTGATCTCACCTGGTGATCTTTTCTTTTTCTCTACAGTTTCTTTCTAGTTGCGCTCCTTTCCACCATATGCCAGCATGGCCTTTCAACTTTTTTTTGGCAAATTTTATCCGATTTGGATCTTCAACTTCCTCATATTTGAAATATTCCTCCATGTCATTAATCCAGTCTATCAATTCTTCTGGATTTAAATTTCTAAAATATGTGGAGACGTCAATCTTTGGCCTTTTCCCAATTTGCAAAATAGCTTTAATCATTCGAGATTCTGCAGCACTCATTGCTTCTTCTTCTTCTTTAGATGGGTCTTCAACTCCGTCATCATCGCTATGGTCTTCTCCTCTTGGCTCTACTCCTCTACGCAATTCTTCCTGCAAGGCCTGCACTTGCCTCTACAATGCTCGGAAGTCTCCTTCAAGAACCACGTTCCTTCCAGCACCACGATTTCTTCGTGGTGGCATTCTGCTTCATTGTTTCTTAGAACCCATAACCCTAGATCCTGGTGCAAGCTGCCTCACATTCGACGCTCTACTCACACACTCAGAATCTTGCTGCTCTGATACCACTTGATGGAGAGCCAAATTTTACAATAAGAGAAAACTCAATTTTTATTCAGAGTACATGGAAATATTACAAAGTACAGAAAGAAAATCATTTGCAGTCTCGATCTACGTCTTTCTAGCCCCCTGAATCCTTCAAAAAAATCCCTTTTATCATCACGACTTCTTGCTGCAACCGCCATTCAAAACCGTCTTAACGTCTTCTAGAACTGCCACATGGAACTGCCTTAACGTCTTCTGGAACTGCCACTTGGAACTGCCTTAATGGCTTCTAGAATCGCCAACTATCATTCTGTAACAGTCCGCAAAAAACCTGTCTTCTCTTTCTTATCCAGGTCGTGAAAATGTGACATGTCATGATTTCGTGACACTTTTCTGCCCTTGGCTCTCTTTCGCCAATGTGTCGCGATATCGCGACACTTTTCTGCCTTTGGCTCTCTTTCACCAATGTGTCATGATATCGCGACACTTTTCTATCTTTGGCTCTCTTTCGCCAATGTGTTGCGATATCGCGACACTTTTCTGCTTTTGGCTCTCTTTCGCCAATGTGTCGTGATATCACGACACTTTTCTGCTTTTGGCTCTCTTTCGCCAAAGTGTCGCGATATCACGACACTTCTTCGACTTTTGGCTTTGTTTGCCAAAGTGTCGCGATATCATGACACTTCTTTGGCTTTTGGCTTTGTTTGCCAAAGTGTCACGATATCGCGACACTTTTTCAGATTTTTGGCTTTGTTTCGGGGGTGTCGCGATTTCGTGACACTAGAGGTTTTACTTTCGCTTTTGCTCGAAGGTGTCGCGATATCGCGACACTTAAGTTTGCGCCCACCGTTCTGTTGTTGGTGTCACAATATCGCGACAACCTTTGTGTCGCAATATCGCGACACTTAAGTTTGTGTCCACCGTTCTGCTGTTGGTGTCGCGATATCGCGACAACTTTTGTGTCGGGATATCGCGACCATTTTAATACTTAGAATAATTTTTCAAACTTTGAACTTTTTTTCCTTTTCGGTGATGTAAGATTGCTGTGCTGCCCTAGATGCTCCTGCATCATTTTCAAAACTAGAGTCAACCAACATTGATTCCAATGCAAGTTGGTATCATGAGGATTCTAGAATGCTTTTGATGATGTAGCAGAGGGTGTGGGGTAAATCTGATAACATAGATGAATTTGTTATTTCCTTGATTTCTTAGAGATAGCATGATACATTTTCCAATGTATAAGGTCTACTGGTTCAGTGCTAGGTACACTTTGTCTTTTAGTTCTAGGGGAGATGTCTTGTTTGCACTTTTTTTTCATAATTTTCTTACATGTTTAATTCTTGATGCATATCTTCTAGCATTTACTATGACAATTTTGTTTGAAGTTGTGGAGGTGTGAGGGTTAAAATTAACACATAAATTGTCGTAAAAATATCCATTCATATTGCAGAGTGTATACTATTGTTTCCAAATACACATTCATATGTATTGCAATATATTGTTTCATATTATGCAAACAAAACAAACACATTGTTTTTAGATTTTATGTGCAAAAAATTATAAAAACATGATACTGAATTATTAGAAGTAGATCTATCTGTTTAAAGTTAAAGTTATGCTGGAAAAAACATGACAGGGGGCTGTGTTTCCTGTTTTTCATGTCTATGATGTCAACACAACTAAAGCACCTATTGGGGTTTTTCTTCGCTTGTGTCTGGATGCAAGACTTGACCTTGAAAATGACATTGATAGGGCTTATAACATGGTTTGTTTTGTGTATTTTTCATCCAATTAATGGTGTTTTTCCTATGCTGTGCATTTGTGGGGCTAGACAATGGATATATGAGTAGGCTTTATGTTAGAAAGGGTTAAAGTTTGAACCTCATATAACATTTGCTTCCCACGCCTAATCCATTTCTTATGCGCAACCTTTGTTACAATCTATTTTCCATCGTGTTTTTGTTGTTGTTATGTTTCAAGTTTCTCGTTTCACACAACATAGAGTTAAATTATAGATATTTAGAGGTTAAAAAATAAAACTAAACCTAAATAAAGTAAACATAGCTATTAAAATATCAAACAATAGAAATGAGATTTTAGGTTTTCAATGTATTTTTAGGTTGATCTGGCTATGGGTTTGAAGTGTAAGGGTGGGCCAATGTGTTTTTTGTAAGGTACAAATGTGCACACATCGATCCAAAATGCTAGTACGTATCTGGAAATGGCTGTGACATTTCAAGACGTTTGCAGATATACCCTATTATTTCTATGCCCGTAGCTGAAAGTGGTTGTGACGTTTCGGGATGTTTGCGAGATATACCCTAGTGTTTCTATGCTCGTACCTACTTGAGGAACATAGGAAATGAGATAGGGAGTTTTTTTTGTGCAAAATAGCTCAAAAATTGTTATCATGTTTTATGTAATCTTCTCTGTACAAATTAGTAAATTACATTGTTTGTTGTAGATCCTTTTCTTTCATTCTTGTTTTATTGCTGTTATTAGATTGTTTTTCTTTATGATATTTTCATAATGGTATTTGGTACAAGTTGTGCATATTTTCCTTTGGTTGTTGGTGATACTATTATCATTACTGTACTTGTTATTTTAAGCAAGGCAACTAACTGCGGTTATTTTGGACATTCTTGTTATTCTTAGTGTTTATTTTGAGGGTCAAAGCCAAGGGTTTGTATAGCATTATTAGTTTAATTACTAATATGATGGCTTGAGTAGCCATATTGGACTCAACTATAATTATGAGTTCATGGATGTAGGGTCTTAACCACTCCAAAAAATTGAAATATTTGGTATTTCTCTTCTAGATAATGTAATTTAGCTATCAGATTGTAATATCCCCTTTCTAGCCAGTCAGCTTCGTAGTTGTGATTAGCCTACTCACGGGTTCCCGTAGGCTAAATTGGATCAGTTGCCAGATTTTGTGGCTTATATGGGCAAGGATATGGGACTTACTATTTATAGTAAGTCAATTCTGGGGTTTGAGTCAAAGCGGATGGTACCTTTGGATTGTTCGTCGAAATGGGTATCCAAATCCATGATCAGTTGGATGGTTTTTGGTTTTGCCGAGCTTACAAATTTTAATGCCCAAATATTATTTATATAAAATTAAAGTAATAATTTATTTTTATATAAGTTAAGACTTTATAATAAAGGAGGAGGATTAAATAGTCACTTAAGTTAAAATTATTTTATAAAGTGACTATTAGAATTGCAAAAATGGGACATCATTTATAATGAGGAAAAATAATTTGTCAAAGACATTTTAAATTGTATTTTCCCTCCAAAAAGCCATCAACCCCTTGTGAGCTCTATAAAAGGAGATTTGTTCATTCATTTCAGGCATCTAGGTTTATATGTTTGCTTTGGCATTTGGTGAAGAAGCTTGCAGAGAATCTTTGTAGGGTTTCGAGCTTATTGGGGATGACAACCTCCTATAGGGACATTTTATTCGGGTATGAGAGATTACCCTTGGTGGATTAGGGTGGCGATTTCATACAGAGATTGCTCAAGTGTTGATTGTGGGGAGATTTGCAAAGTTTTTTTGAAAGATTAAACAGAAGGTTCGAAGTGTTTTCAGAGGTTTTTGGTGAAGTTGCTAATTGCTGGTCGTACAACATAGGTCATACAATTACCAGCCAGGCATGATATCTTTGGGGAATTGGGTGATCAGTCCATAAAACCCTATCTCCTCCTTCATTGTTGCCCAAGGATTGTGAGCTGCTAGTACATCATTTTGTGGGTGAAGAAAGTAGCATTTCTAGAGCTAAGTGAATAAGTGGTATGTACAGATTTGCTAATCAAATAATACAAACTAAAAATTCTAGATCGATAAATCTTTGTGGTATTTGTGTGTTTCCTCGATTCCTTCATTGGGTTTCTATCATTACATATCTAAAATCTACATCTCAAGTTTCGTTTGAATGGGTTGCATAGTTACAAAGTTGTGACAGTTGCAAATGGAATGATTTAGCATTTATCTAAGTTTTTTATTAATTTGAAAAAATACAAAAAATGTACATATTTGCAAAAAAAATTAAAAATATTTTAGCCAGATTGGGGAGGGTTGTTAAATGGTATCAGAGCAAGGCTCAACACTACCATCCTATGGGAAGTTGAGCTTTCATGAGTGATACGGATAGAAGAGCAGCTGAAAGGGAGAAGAAAAAAGCAGAACAAGGTCACGATGGTAAAAAGAAGGAACACAATAACAACATGGGGGAAAGAAATGATGAAGAACCAAGCCTCAGACACATTCTTAATGCTCTAACCAGAGCATAGTTGGATATGCAAGTTGCATTGCAATGTAATCACCAAGAGATGATCAGAGTTCTAAGAGTAGTATCTAATAGGTTAAAGGGAACTCACAGTGGTGGCCATAATGCGGAGGCTAGCACCTCCAACCATTCGATTTTTACAAGAGGAAGCAATAATGTTCCTAGAGTGACACAACCCACTTTCATTCCAAGAGAGGAGCCTATTGAGCAGGAGGAGTAGGCACATGGCCCATCATATGATACAATAATAGCATGGTGGACTTAGTATTAGGCATTTTTGAAGGAACTTAAGGCTAGTTGGTCTTTTGAAAAATATTGTGCACAAAAGCAGGGACGTCATCATGAACAAAAGAAGCAATCGACTCAGAAGGACTTGCAGCATGCCTTGAGTAAGATAAAAATTCCTTAGTTTGAGGGAGTGGTAAGAGCACAACAAGGGCGTGGGTGGAAAAGCTGGACAACTTATTATCACTGAGGCCTATGCAGGAGGAAGAGGCAATGAAATTTGCCACTCTTCACTTAGAGGGAGCAACTCATGATTGGTGGTTCCACGGTCTCAACACTTTGGGCCACGGAGCCATTAAAACATATGATGAGTTCACTAACAAACTCATCGATCGGTTTGACAAGAAAGATCCATAATTACACTTTAGAGAGCTAGCTTAGTTGAGGCAGACTGGTTCAGTTGATGCCTACATTACAGAATTTTAGGGGCTGTCAGTCAAGGTTTGAGACATATCCAAAATGAGGTTGGTAACTCTTTTCATTTAGGGATTGACTGAGCCACTTCATGGATGGGTGAAGGCTTTTGAACCAAAAACATTGCAGGAGGCCATGAAGAAGTCCCGAAGTATGGAGTTTGTTGTTTCGAAGAATAAATCAACATTCAAACCATTCCAAGACAATAGGGACAAATATAATAAGATTATGCACAAAGGTCTTCCACAATAGAAGCATGAATAAAAAATATTAGGAGATGATGAGCTTAATGAGCTCAGAAAGAAGAAGTTATGTTCCATTATAGGGAGCCATGGTATTTGTCACACAAGTGCTCATAAAAGGCTCAGGCAAGGCAAATGGAGCATAAGGATTATTTTGAAGTGAAGGAGTCCGAATCTGAAAAATCAGACCAGCAAACTAATTCGGACACAAGTGATGATGATAGTTCATAAGGAGAGCTAGAAAAAGATGTAACAATGACTCAACTATAAAGTTTCCAGAAGGGGAGTTCATTCAAGGTTTGGGGTATCATAGAAGGATAATGAGTCATCACTCTTATTGACACAGGTGCGACCCATAAATTTATTGATGAAAGGCTGGTCAATAAGCGAGGACTCAAGACAAAGGAGTTTGGGGGATTTTGGGTTATGGTAGCATATGGTTCATCTATCCATTTTACTCGCAAAATCTCCAATTTATGGATAAGGTTGGGAGAATACGATCTTAATGATGAATTTTATGTGGTTAACATCGGAGACACTCATGTGATTTTGGGAATGCATTGGATGCAATCCCTTGGATAATTCATAATGAACCTGCATGTTATGGAAATGAAGTTTAAATCAACAGGTAAGAGGGTTGTATTGAGAGGTATATTTGATGGTGGTCCGAGAGTGGTTTCCCTCAAAAGCATGGAGAGGTTATTTAGACATGATGAGGTCAAGTGGGAAGCAGAGTGCCTTATCATGCCAGCAAATGTGGAGACACAAAAGAACACTTACCATCCAGAGATCTAGAATATTTTGACCAAGCATGCCAAGGTCTTCAGTGACATACCTGCAGGGAGACCTCCAGAGCGGGGCATTGAGCATATCATTGAGTTCTAGGATGGGGCGAAGACCGTTATCACTACTCCTTACAAGCATCATAAATGGCATAAGGATGAGATCGAGAAGGTAATACAGGAGCTGTTGAATATGGGACACATCCATCCAAGTAAGAGTCCTTTTGCCTCCGTAGTAGTTTTGGTTAAGAAAAAATATGGTACTTGGAGAATGTGTGTGGATTACAAGGAGATGAACAAGAGGACTATAAAAAATAGGTATCCTATTCCCCGAATAGTTGAGTTGATCAATGAGCTGCACGATGCCTTTACTTCTCAAAGATTGATCTAAGGTCAGGTTATCACCAAATTAGAATGAGGGAGCAGGATATTGAGAAGATGACCTTCAGATGCCACTTCGACCATTTTGAGTTCTTGGTTATGCCTTTCGGCTTAACCAACGCCCCTGCCACTTTCTAGTCCTGTATGAACATGACATTCAATAGATAGTTGAGGAGATATGTTTTGATTTTCTTTAACGACATCCTGGTCTACAGTCATTCTTGGGAGGAGCACCTGTAGCATTTAGATGAGGTGCTGAGCATATTGGAACATTAGTCTTTCTATGCCAAGGAGTTGAAGTGTGACTTTGGTATGATCGAGCTTCTCTATTTAGGCCACATCATCAGTGCTAAGGGTGTGCGCATGGATTCTAAGAATATCAAGGCCATTATGGAGTGGCATACTCCTATGAACCTTACTCAGCTCAAGGGGTTCTTCGGATTGTGTGGGTTTTACCGAAGGTTCGTTAAGGGATTTTCGCAGCTTGCAGCCCCACTCATAGATTTAACAAAGAAGGGGGCGTTCTCCTGGTTTGACACTGCACAGAAGTGTTTCGAACACTTCAAAAAGCTTATGTGCTCCTGCCCAGTGCTCGCCATACCAGATTTCTCTCAACAATTTGAGTTGTAGTGTGATGCTTCGGGAGAGGGAATTGGATCAGTGCTAATGCAGAACAAACATCTCATAGCTTTTGAGAGTTGAAAAATTCATGGGGCTGAGCGAATTTATTTGATATACGATAAGAAAATGTTGGCCATCATGCACGTGTTGGCCAAATTCAGGTAGTATTTAGTCGGGGGTAGGTTCACAGTAAAGACTGATCACAATAGTCTTTGATACTTCCTCAAACAGAGAGATCTCAAAAAATGGAAACAGAAGTGGGTTAGTAAGCTGCAAGCTTACGACTTTGACATCGTCTATGTCAAAGGTAAGAAGAATGTCATAGCAGATGCCTTATCTAGGAGGACCTTACTTGGGTGTTATGAAAAATGTTTCTGCAGCATGGAGGGATGAGATCTCAGCTGAGTATGCTAAGGACCCTTGGACATTTGGCTTGATTGATGGGACTACACTTGATGACAGGTTTTCAGTGATCCAGGGGTTGATATTGTATAAGGATCGTATGTTCAAAGTGTTTTCAAAGGTGCTGGGTGAAGTTACTGATTGTTGGCCGTAAAATGAGCCCACAATTAGCACTTGAGCAATCTTACTTCGAACCTTCTATTTAATATTTTGAAAAAACTTTGGAAATCTCCCCACAATCAGCACTTGAGCAATCTCTATATTAAATCGCCACCCTAATCCACCAGGGGTAATCTCTCATACCCGAAGAGGATGTCCCTATTGGAGGTTGTCGTCCCCAATAAGCTCGAAACCCTGCAAATATTCTCTACAAACTTTTTCACTAAATGCCAAAGCAAACATATAAACCTAGATGCCTAAAATGAATGACCAAATCTCCTTTTATAGAGCTCACAAGGGGTCGATGGTTGTTTGAAGGGAAAAGGCAACTTAAATGTCTTCTAGAAATTATTTTTCCTCATTATAAATGGTGTCCCCTTTTTGCAATTCTAAGAATCACTTTATAAAATAATTTTAACTTAAGTGACTCTTTAATCCTCCCCCTTTATTATAAAATCATAACTTATATAAAATTAAATTATTACTTTAATTTTATATAAATAATCTTCGGGCATTAAAATTTGTAAGCTCCGCAAAACCAACCTTCCAATTGATCATGGATTTGGATACCCATTTCGACGAACAATCCAAAGGTACCATCCGCTTTGACTCAAACCCCAGAATTGACTTACTATAAATAGTAAGTCCCATCTCCTTGCCCAAATAAGCCACAGAAACTAGCAACTAAAAGCTGAGAGTGGCCTGATTAAGATCACCATGGGTTCCCACACATCTAATTTAGCCTATAGGAACCCGTGAGTAGGCTAATCACAACTATGATGCTGACTAGCTAGAAAGGGGACATTACAGGACGTGCTTCTCGAAATTGCTTGTCCTCAAGCAATTTCAACTCTGGATGTTGTCATACCTCTTCATTCTCCCAAGTCGCATCCTCTGGTGGTAAGTGCTTCCACTTAACTAAATACTTCGTAATCACCTTCCCCCTCAGAGTCCTTTCCCTAAAGTTAATGATGGCCTCGGGTACCAAGATTAATTTCCCTTCCTCATCTAATGGTGGTAACTTTGTGGAAGGAACAAAATTTTTCCCAATCGCCTTTTTGAGGCGAGAAACATGGAAGACATTATGGATTCTATTGTCCGCTGGTAGCTCCAACTCATAAGCTACCTCTTCTACCCGTATGGTTACCCTGAAGGGTCCACAGAATCTCGACTTCAGCTTCTCCTTTCCACTCTTCTTGAGAGTGGATTGCCTGTATGGTTGTAGCCTGAGGTAAACCAGATCTCCAACCTCAAAGCTACGCTCTATCCTGTGTTGATCGGCATACATTTTTTGCCAATTTTGTGCTTGGTGTATGTTGTCCCTCAAAGCCCTCATAATATCCTGGATGTCTTGCAACAAGTCCTTGGCTCTGGGTACTCTGCTATCACCAAGCAATAATTCTATGAAGCTGGGAGCTTCATATCCATACAAGGCCATAAATGGAGTCATATTTATGGTCATATGATGTGTGGTATTATAACAAAACTCACTGATATGTAGCCACCCGATCCAAGCCCTCTGCTGACCTAAGACATAGTTCCAAAGGTAACCCTCCAACCATTTGTTCACTATCTCCATCTACCCGTCGGTTTGAGGGTGATAGCTAGTGCTGGGAGTAAGCTCAGTCCCCCCTAATCTGAATAGCTCCTGCCAGAACATACTCATGAACCTGCTATCTCGATCACTGACAATCATCTTGGGCATACCATGTAATCTGAATATCTCCCTGAAAAATAATTTGGCCACCTGAGCTGCTGTATAAGCGGCTGAGATAGCAAGGAAGTGTGCAAACTTCGTGAGCTTGTCGACTACCATGTATATACAATCATTGCCCTAAATCGAGGGCAACCTGGTGATGAAATCCATGGATATTCCTTCCCATTTTTGGTTAGGAACTAGTAATGGCTGCAAAAATCCTGTTGGGTAGGTGTGCTCATCCTTATTTTGCTGGCAGATGGCACATTCCCGTACATACTGAAGGACTTCATTCTTGAGTCCTTTCCAAGTGAATCGCTCCTTGATGCTCCTGTATGTTTTGAAGAATCCAATGTGCCCTGTTGTAGGATCATCATGAAAGCACTGAAGAACCCTCCTCTTGAATTTGGAATTGTGAGGTAGGAAGATACGGTCCTTATACAATATCAACCCTTGGACCACTGAAAACCTGTCATCAAGTGTAGTCCCATCAATCAAGCCAAATGTCCAAGGGTCCTTAGCATACTCGGTTGAGATCTCATCCCTCCATGCTACAGAAACATTTGTCATAGCACCCAAGTAAGGTCCTCCTAGATAAGGCATCTGCTACGACATTCTTCTTACCTTTGACATAGACGATGTCAAAGTCATAAGCTTGCAGCTTACTAACCCACTTTTGTTGCCGTTCGTTGAGATCTCTCTGGTTGAGGAAGTATCAAAGACTGTTGTGATTAGTATTTACTGTGAACCTGCCCCTGACTAAATACTGCCTAAATTTGGCCAACGCGTGCATGATGGCCAACATTTCCTTATTGTATATCGAATAACTCCGCTTAGCCCCATGAATTTTTTGACTCTCAAAAGCTATGGGATGTTTGTTCTACATTAGCACTGATCCAATTCCCTCTCTCGAAGCATCACACTACAACTCAAATGGCTGAGAGAAATCTGGTATGGCAAGCACTGGGCAGGAGCACATAACCTTTTTGAAGTGTTTGAAACACTTATATGCAGTGTCAAACCAGGAGAATGCCCCCTTCTTTGTTAAATCTGTGAGTGGGGCTGCAAGCTATGAAAATCCCTTAACAAACCTTCGATAAAACCCACACAATCTGAAGAACCCCTTGAGCTGAGTAAGTTTCGTAGGAGTAGGCCACTCCATAATGGCCTTGATCTTCTCGAAATCCATGCGCACACCCTCAACACTGATGATGTGGCCTAAATAGAGAAGCTCGATCATACCAAAGTCACACTTCAACTCCTTGGCATAGAAAGACTCATGTTCCAATATGCTCAGCACCTCATCTAAATGCTATAGGTGCTCCTCCCAAGAATGACTGTAGACCAGGATGTCGTCAAAGAAAATCAAAACATATCTCCTCAACTGTCTGCTGAATGTCCTGTTCATACAGGACTGGAAAGTGGCAGAGGCGTTGGTTAATCCGAAAGGCATAACCAAGAACTCAAAATGGCCGAAGTGGCATCCGAAGGTCATCTTCTCGATATCCTGCTCCCTCATTCTAATTTGGTGATAACCTGAGCTTAGATCAATCTTCGAGAAGTAAAGGCATCGTGCAGCTCATTGATCAACTCAACTATGCGGGGAATAGGATACCTATTTTTTATAGTCCTCTTGTTCAGCTCCCTGTAATCCACGCACATTCTCCAAGTACCATATTTTTTCTTAACCAAAACTACTACGGAGGCAAAAGGACTCTTACTTGGATGGATGTGTCCCATATTCAACAGCTCCTGTATTGCCTTCTCGATCTCATCCTTATGCCATTTATGATGCCTGTAAGGAGTAGTGATAACGGTCTTCGCCCCATCCTCTAACTCAATGATATGCTCAATGCCCCGCTCTGGAGGTCTCCCTGGAGGTATGTCACTGAAGACCTTGGCATGCTTGGTCAAAATATTCTGGATCTCTGGATGGTAAGTGTTCTTTTGTGTCTCCACATTTGCTAGCATGATAAGGCACTTTGCTGCCCACTCGACCTCATCATGTCTAGATAACCTCTCCATGCTTTTGAGGGAAACCACTCTAGGACCACCATCAGATATGCCTCTCAATACAACCCTCTTACCTGTTGATTTAAAATTCATTTCCATAACATGCAGGTTCATTGTGAATTATCCAAGGGATTGCATCCAATGCATTCCAAAAATCACATGAGTGTCTCCGATGTTAACCACATAAAATTCATCATTGAGTTCGTATTATCCCAACCTTATAAGTAAAATTGGAGATTTTGCGAGTAAACTGGATAGATGAACCATATGCTACCATAACCCAAAATCCCCCAAACTCCTTTGTCTTGAGTCCTCGCTTATTGACCAGCCTTTCATCAATAAAGTTATGGGTCACACCTATGTCAATAAGAGTGATGACTCATTGTCCTTCTATGATACCCCAAACCTTGAATGAACTCCCCTTCTGGAAACTGTATAGTTGAGCCATTGTTACATATTTTTCTAGCTCTCCTTCTGAACTATCATCATCACTTGTGTCCGAATTAGTTTTTTGGTCTAATTTTTCAGATTTGGACTCCTTCACTTCAAAATAATCCTTATGCTCCATTTGCCTTGCCTGAGCCTTTTATGAGCACTTGTGTGACAAATCCCATGGCTCCCTGCAATGGAACATAACTTCTTCTTTCTGAGCTCATTAAGCTCATCATCTCCTAATATTTTTTATTCATGCTTCTACTACGGAAGACCTTTGTGCATAATCTTCTTATATTTGTCCCTGTTGTCCTAGAATGGTTTGAATGTTGATTTATTCTTCGAAACAACGAACTCCATACTTCGGGCCTTCTTCATGGCCTCCTGCAATGTCTATGGTTCAAAAGCCTTCACCCATCCACGAAGTGGCTCAGTAAATCCCTCAACAAAAAGAATTACCAACCTCCTTTTGGATATGTCTCGAACCTTGACTGACAGCACCTAAAATTTTGTAATGTAGGCATCAACTGAACCAGTTTGCCTCAACTGAGCTAGCTCTCTAAAGTGCAATTCTGGATCTTTCTTGTCGAACCGATCGATGAGTTTGTTGGTGAACTCATCATATGTGTTAATGGCTCCGTGGCCCAAAGTGTTGAGACCGTGGAACCACCAATCATGAGTTGCTCCCTCTAAGTGAAGAGTGGCAAATTTAATTGCCTCTTCCTCCTGCATAGGCCTTAGTGATAAGAAGTTGTCCAACTTTTCCACCCATGCCCTTGTTGTGCTCTTACCACTCCCATCAAATTGAGGAATGGTTATCTTACTCAAGGCATGCTGCAAGTCCTTCTAAGTCGATTGCTTCTTCTGTTCATGATGACGTCCCTACTTTTGTGCACAATATTTTTCAAAAGACCAACTAGCCTTAAGTTCCTCCGGAAATGCCTGATACTGAGTCCACCATGCTATTATTGTATCATCTGATGGGCCATGTGCCTGATCCTCCTGCTCAATAGGCTCCTCTCTTGGAATGAAAGTGGGTTGTGTCGGTCTAGGAACATTATTGCTTCCTCTTGTAAAAATTGAATGGTTGGAGGTGCTAGCCTCCCCATTATGGCCACCAATGTGAGTTCCCCTCAACCTATCAAATACTACTCTTAGAACTCCGATCATCTCATGGTGATTACGTTGCAATGCAACCTGCATATCCAACTATGCTCTAGTTAGAGCATTAAGAATGTGTCCGAGACTTGGTTCTTCATCACTTCTTTCCCCCATGTTGTTACTGTGTTCCTTCTCTTTACCACCGTGACCTTGTTCTACTTTTTTCTTCTCCCTTTCAGCTGCTCTTCTATCCCTGTCACTCATGAAAGCTCAACTTCCCATAGGATGGCAGTGTTGAGCCTTGCTCTGATACCATGTAACAACCCTCCCCAATTTGGCTAAAATATTTTTTAAATTTTTTTGCAAATATGTACATTTTTTGTATTTTTTCAAATTAATAAAAAACTCAGATAAATGCTAAATCAGTCCACTCGCAACTGTCACAACTTTGTAACTATGCAACCCAATCAAACGAAACTTGAGATGCAGATTTTACATATGTAATGATAGAAACCCAGTGAAGGAATCGAGGAAACACACAAATACCACAAATATTTATCGATCTAGAATTTTTAGTTTGTATTATTTGATCAACAAATCTGTACATACCACTTATTCACTTAGCTCCAGAAATGCAACTTTCTTCACCCACAAAATGATGTACTAGCAGCTCACAATCCTTAGGCACCAATGAAGGAGGAGATAGGGTTTTATGGACTGATCGCCCAATTCCCCAAAGATATCATGCCTGGCTGGTAATTGTACGGCCTGTGCTATATGGCCAGTAATCAGCAACTTCGCAAAGCACCTCTGAAAACACTTCGAACCTTCTATTTAATCTTTTGAAAAAACTTTGCAAATCTCCCCACAATCAACACTTGAGCAATCTCTGTATGAAATCGCCACCCTAATCCACCAAGGGTAATCTCTCATACCCAAAGAGGATGTCCCTATAGGAGGTTGTCATCCCCAATAAGCTCGAAACCCTACAAAGATTCTCTGCAAGCTTCTTCACCAAATGCCAAAGCAAACATATAAACCTGGATGCCTG
Source organism: Wollemia nobilis (assembly GCA_028583015.1). Lineage (NCBI taxonomy): Eukaryota > Viridiplantae > Streptophyta > Pinopsida > Araucariales > Araucariaceae > Wollemia > Wollemia nobilis. The sequence goes on along the minus strand of JAQPPZ010005376.1, from coordinate 269,377 downwards.
AAATGAATGAACAAATCTCCTTTTATAGAGCTCACAAGGGGTTGATGGCTTTTTGGAGGGAAAAGGCAATTTAAAATGTCTTTTAGAAATTATTTTTCCTCATTATAAATGACGTCCCCTTTTTGCAATTCTAATAGTCACTTTATAAAATAATTTTAACTTAAGTGACTCTTTAATCCTCCCCCTTTATTATAAAGTCTTAACTTATATAAAATTAAATTATTACTTTAATTTTATATAAATAATCTTCGGGCATTAAAATTTGTAAGCTCCACAAAACCAACAAACTTCCAAATGATCATGGATTTGGATACCCATTTCGACGAACAATCCAAAGGTACCATCCGCTTTGACTCAAACCCCAGAATTGACTTACTATAAATAGTAAGTCCCATCTCCTTGCCCATATAAGCCACAGAAATTGGCAACTGAAAGCTGAGAATGGCCTGATTAAGATCACCATGGGTTCCCACACATCCAATTTAGCCTACGGGAACCCGTGAGTAGGCTCATCACAACTACGAAGTCGACTGGCTAGAAAGGGGACATTACAATCTGATAGCTAAATTACATTATCTAGAAGAGAAATACCAAATATTTCAATTTTTTGGAGTGGTTAAGATCCTACATCCATGAACTCATAATTATAGTTGAGTCCAATATGGCTACTCAAGCCATCATATTAGTAATTAAACTAATAATGCTATACAAACCCTTGGCTTTGACCCTCAAAATAAACACTAAGAATAACAAGAATGTCCAAAATAACCACAGTCAGTTGCCTTACTTAAAATAACAAGTACAGTAATGATAATAGTATCACCAACAACCAAAGGAATAAGAAAAGATGCACAACTTGTACCAGATACCATTATGAAAATGTCATAAAGAAAACCAATCTAATAACAACAATAAAACAAGAATGGAAGAAAAGGATCTACAACAAACAATGTAATTTACTAATTTGTACAGAGAAGATTACATAAAACATGATAACAATTTTTGAGCTATTTTGCACATAAAAAACTCCCTATCTCATTTCCTATGTTCCTGAAGTAGGTACAGGCATAGAAACACCAGGGTATATCTGCAAACATCCTGAAAACGTCACAACCACTTCCAGCTACGGGCATAGAAACAACAGGGTATATCTGCAAACGTCTTGAAACATCATAGCCATTTCCAGATACGTACTAGCATTTTGGATCGATGTGTGCACATTTGTACCTTACAAAAAACACATTGGCCCACCCTTACCCTTCAAACCCACAGCCAGATCAACCTAAAAATACATTGAAAACCTAAAATCTCATTTCTATTGTTTGATATTTTAATAGCTATGTTTACTTTGTTTAGGTTTAGTTTTATTTTTTAACCTCTAAATATCTATAATTTAACTCTATGTTGCGTGAAATGAGAAACTTGAAACATAACAACAACAAAAACACAATGGAAAATAGATTGTAACAAAGGTTGCGCATAAGAAATGGATTAGACGTGGGAAGCAAATGTTATATGAGGTTCAAAATTTAACCCTTTCTAACATAAAGCCTACTCATCTATCCATTTTGACTGGCCCCACAAATGCACAACATAGGCAAAACACCATTAATTGGATGAAAAATACACAAAACAAACCATGTTATAAGCCCTATCAATGCCATTTTCAAGGTCAAGTCTTGCATCCAGACACAAGCGAAGAAAAACCCCAATAGGTGCTTCAGTTGTGTTGACATCATAGACATGAAAAACAGGAAACACAACCCCCTGTCACATTTTTGGTAGCATAGATTTAACTTTAAACAGATAGATCTACTTCTAATAATTCAATATCATGTTTTTATATTTTTCTGCACATAAAATCTAAAAACAATGTGTTTGTTTTGTTTGCATAATATGAAACAATATATTGCAATACATATGAATGTGTATTTGGAAACAATAGTATACACTCTGCAATATGAATGGATCCTTTTACGACAATTTATGTGTTAATTTTAACCCTCACACCTCCACAACTTCAAACAAAATTGTCATAGTAAATGCTAGAAGATATGCATCAAGAATTAAACGTGTAATAAAATTACGAAAAAAAAAGTGCAAACAAGACATCTCCCCTAGAACTAAAAGACAAAGTGTACCTAGCACTGAACCAGTAGACCTTATACTAAACCTAGATTTACCCCACACCCTCTGCTACATCATCAAAAGCATTCTAGAATCCTCATGATACCAACTTGCATTGGAATCAATGTTGGTTGACTCTGGTTTTGAAAACCTTTCCTGGTCAAAAAAATTAAATAGCTAAACATTTTGACTGCAAAACAGTTTTTGGATTCTAAATGTGAATTGGAAAAAAATTCCATGCAACAGCAACATCTCTGCCTAAAAAATGATGAAGAAAAAAGGGCAAATGGGGGTCTACAAGCATAAGAGCCCAACTTTTCATTTCTTCTTACCTCTGAAAAAATCAATAAAGAAGAGGGTTAAAAAAATTGTTCTTATGAAAATGATCTAGAGATAGTCGATTAATCCTACAAGCAAAGGCTACTTCCATTGACAAAGATCTATAGCTTAAATTGAGTATAAAATACCACAAGAAGATGTTATGTCAACCATAAGACAACAAACTTGGCTAATTCCCATCCAACCATGTATAGTAAAAATGACTATACACATTCACTGAAACCTAATTTCTAAAACTATGCAGAGCAAAATAAGCCTCATCCACTCATAATCTAGTATTATAGCTACCTAACCTTCTAAAACCTATCTTCCACAAAGTTTCTAAGATGGGGACAACACGAGACAACAGGATGTGTAATTAGGACATCAGGACGACTTTTTGGGACATCACGACGTGTCTTCAAGACAGCCCCCAACATGCAAACATGTCCCCATGGAACATAGGTATGCAACACAGGTAAAAATTCCCACCAAAATTTTACTATTTAAGCATTTCATGTCTCACTCTATTTTAGCCATGGAATGTACCTAGGAGTAAGAGGAAATACACATTATGAACTATATCCAAACCTATGAACTGTTCCCTTTGTGGAAGAGCAATCTCTAGCAAATGGCAAAGGCTGCAAAGAAACTCAGAAGGTGGGAATAACAAAGTATGCTGAGATCAGTCCCAGATGGTTCTTGTTTTGTTCTCGAAGCAGCAATGCATGATAAGCACAGTTACCAAACTTGGTGAGTTTTTGAAAATCTCGCCGAGTCTGTGCTTGAGTCGGCCCTCCCAGCATGACCATAAAAATATGTAGTTCCAAAATTTTAAGTTGGTGTGAGTGTGTTGTGGCCTCATGCCAAATTTAGTGTATCTTGGGTCACAAGCCCTATCAGATAAAACTTAGTGTATCTTGGGTCACAAGCCCTATCATATTAATAAGAATACATTGTTGTCCCAATTGTATCTTGCTTTGTGTGGATGCTCTTGTTAGAGTAGGTTCCCTTTCATTGTAAGTGTTTGTGTTTGCCCCATAGAAAATACAAAAATACCATTGTGTTGTGTTTGTCTTTGTGCAGGTAAACATAGGAAAGTGTAGTCCATGTCTCTTGGTAAGTCTCATCCAAAGAGGTTGACTCAAAGAGATTACACAGTGCCACACGGTTCTAGCCCGTCCAAGCTAGCCAGCCCCGTGACACAGACACTCGGAGTTGGAGAGCAAATCAACAGGAACTTTAAGCATAAGAGTGATCCTCCTCTTTTTGTGATTTTCTAAAATATTCAAGCCATGGTAAAAAATTCATAAAATTCAAACTCTACACATAAAATTTTGGATCTTCTATGTAAAGGAATCATTTGGCTGTTTTTATCAAATTTAGTAATCAATGTCCATTAGACTATTCATTTTTTTTATTCAACATGAATTTATGATTATTTGAACATCTATCAACTTGACTTGACATGGAATGCAAGTCCCTTCCTCCTTTCAATATCATATACACACTCTAACTTAAGTTACAATTGACTTCTCTCCAAGTATTTATTAGCGCTCAGTCGAGTCTTACACTAAAATCGTCCACACTGTTGCCACAATAGTTTTCAAAAACATTCTTATTCCTTGTAAAGGAGTTTCTCTTGACACTAAACTGTACTGTGTGCCAATATCAAGCAAATATTGTAGAAGCCGAAGGCCTGCCCAAGTTATGAACACACTAAGCATCTTAATTTGTGTATCTTTGTTTTTCAACTCTTTCCAAGGAATCCCTTTGCCTTCCCAGGCTACAAGAATTACAGCTTGCAGGAAAAGGCTATACATAATCCATAGTCGATCAAAACTATAGAAAATATTCCAAAAGGAGTGTTGCTCTACAAAACTTGTCTTTCCTACCTTTTATTTTTGCAACATAGCAGTGAACCTCTACAATCCAACCGCTTGCTGTTGCTGATTATCCGGATTCAACAGAACAAGGAAATTACTACTCAGCTTAAGAGGCCATCTCAACTGATCAAAGCACCTGTTGCTCCAAAAATACTCATTCATGTCATCATAATTTCTCCAGGAAGAATGAGGCTCCTTACCGCCATAGCTCGATTCTGCCTCCGCTTTGACAGTTTGATACAAAGGAGTGACAACCTTTTGCAAAAATGAATTTTCTCCCATATAAGTAGGCAATGATGGCTGTCCTGTATTTTCATCCAGATAATCCTCTAAGATTCTATTCAGCTCCATAGCCATATGGTGGAAAATATAGCACAAACACTCTGGCATAAACTTCAGATTTGCAGCCTCCCCCAAAATAAGAAGATACAAAGAAATATACAACTACTCCCTGCGGGCATCAATCGATGCTCTCATGTGGTTTGGGATCCAAACATTAGACTTCCTTGCTAGAAATGCACACCAATTCTCATAGTTTTTAAGGATTTTCTTTCTCAATTTCTGAACAATGCTGGGTTCAATTTGATCTATGATATCAGGAGGCGGCTGCAATCGCATCTGGCTGTTAGCCAAAAGTAGTATGAGATGCTCCCGCTGATTGTGGACATTATCTCTTTGGAAACCAAAGAAGATGCCAAGCCAATCAAGAAGATCCATATTAGAATACCATTCAACATAGGGAGGACTCCGAAGCTTGCCTACAATTTTCAATGCAGCAGCCACTGCTCAAACCTCTGGAAATCATAGGGCAGCATGATTTGCCAGCATGTTGTGCACAGGAAGGATGTTGTAGACTTCATTCTCGCTACTACTTGCTGAGGCCCCTCTATACTGCCCTGATTTCCTGTGTGTGAGACTCATTTCCACCAGAATGCCAGACGTCCTTTCTCACAGTGATTTTACCAAAATTTTGCCCGTATTTGAATCTAAAACCCGATGATCATGACCCCTCAAGTTATTCCCCCATTTATAGATAGTTTCAAAATCAGTTCAAATGATGCAAGTGAACCATACGAACACATAGCAGTATAATCTCCTACCTTACAGAAAATAGAGAACAAACTCTCGCTTCTCGTGATTTCCCCAAGCTTCCACTCTGCTAAATCAAAATGCTTCGAAAACAAAATTTTGGCCGTTATTGAGACCGATTTTGAATAAAAAAACTATCGGATTCAAATCCAAATATCTTTTCCTATGCTCAACAAGTTCTTTGTTGCAATCCCAACTAATTTCTTAAACAAATATTCGCCACATTTAAATCTGAAATATGTTTCCTCTCCTCTCTTAGGTTTTGACAAAGTTTTTAACACTAATTTATCTTATACAACTACAAATTTTTCAATCAAATGCTCTAAAAAGCTAAAGCGTAGGCATCCCTTACTTGCCAGACAAATGCTTCGAGGATTTCGCCAAACTTCGACCCTACGAGACGAGACGAGACGAGACGATCCCCGTACTCGAACCTGAAATCGACACATCATGTTTTTCTCAATCCCACCGCTCCGTGTTTTAGTCTAAAATTTAACTTAAACAAAACTTAAAATCCAAACCAAAATCGCTCAAAATAAAGTCATTGAATCACGCACCTTCAACAGAATGCCCGATAGAATCCTCAGATCATTTTGATCGATTCCTTCAAAACTTTCAACCACAAAGCCCAATGACTAAACAAAACCGAATTTAAACCTGAAACCAGACGATTTTCAGTCAGCATTTGAACTCCAATCTTCTAAAAACAGCACATAATGCCAATGAGACCACGCGCGGGAACATCACTAGACAAACTCATAGAAAGCATCCAAAATTCTTGGGACCTATCTTTCGCCCTCAAATTTCACTCAAAATACGAGAAAATAAAATCTCACTTATTTTCGCCAAATTTAGCAAACAAAATCCACACCTTCACAACCCCTCGACTAAGTTCGCCTCGTCCATCGTTCACTGTGATGCTTCACAAAACCGCTCTTGCGATTTTGAAAATGCCTCAGACATAAATCAAGAAAAAGGATATCGTTAAGTCCGAAAACCGCCTATCGTAAAACCGCTTATCGTAAACCCCCTCTTAAGTTAGAAACCGTGGTGGGGAACAGAACTTTAATTAGCTTATTGGCAGGGAAAATGCATTAAGCAGCTTTTGCTTTTGCTTTTGCTGTCGCTGGGATTTGTAGTCTTGAAATTGCGACGGTCGAAACCTTCTGCAAAGTCCCCCCGGTGACTTCTTCGGGACTTGCGCGTACATAGCGTGTCGAGTATGCATAGTTTTGAAGTAACGGTAATCTCGTAACGTTGGCCTTCGAAGGCTATGATATATTTTTCTTTAAGTTTTAAATGTTTTTTCTCGGAATGTTAAATTATTTCTTTCGAAAAGGTAGTCAATGCATGTGCTGAAGCCAACGAAGGCCCATTGTTAAATTTTGTGCAATTACGGGTGCTCACGTGGTTATGGGTATGAGATATTTGGGGACCAGTTTGTCGTTGGTGATCTAACCATGGTTTTCCAAGGAGTAGATTTGGGTGGAATAAATATTAGGGATTGCTAAGACTCGACTAATTTGACTTTAGACTTCAAAAGTATTTTATTTTGGAAATATTTTGGATGAAAAAGCCATTATATTAATAAAATAATGTTTAATCATACAAAAAAGGGTGGGTGGGATTAGCACACATAGTAAACCAATACATTAACCATTGTGGTTAAGAGTATACAAGAGTGTCAAAAACAACCCACAAACTGCCAATAACAACTGCCAAAACAATATTAAATATGCATTCGAAAAGAAAGAAGCCGAGAAATTACTGCCACCTGGAAGGGGAAGGAAGATGCACATGACTCATAATGTAGGGTGCATTCCCCCAATGATCCATGAGGGTACGCAAGTACTACAGCTCCACCTATACCTTTTTAACTTGTACTTGAAGCTGTAACCAACAATCAAAGAATATATCATATTTATCAACAATAGAGAAGACATGTTTGACATCTTGCTAAGAAAAAATAGCTCTATTCTAGGACTTCCATAGATAAAACAAGGTACCAATTCTAAAAATATTCCAAACAACATCCAAGTTGAAGGAAAAAGCAATAGGGTCACCCAAAATAGCATGCATCCAAGTAAAATCCTCCTGCATAAAATGTCTAAAAAATTCAAGAAGCCACTCCCAAGATGACTGAGCCCGATCACAAGACCAAAAAACATGCAGTAAATCTTTCGCTTGTCCACAAATCGGGAAAATGAGATTATGAACACCCAGATGCTTGAGCATGCTGCCAACAGGTAACCCTTGATGTAAGAGACTCCAAGCAAAAAGACTCTGTTTAGGTTCAATATAAGTAGCCTTGATGAAAGATTTTATTTTGAAGATTATAAATGTAGAAACTAAAAATCAAATTAAACTATTCAAGCTCAGATTTTGAATAATGTATATTAGTTATAAATTAATCATATATATTTAATATAAATTTTAACATTTAAGATAATAAAAAATCTATTGGAATTTTAAATTTATTGGTATCAGAATGTTTATAAATATAATATTTTAATTTTTATAATAATTTTTTTTAAAGTAATGTGAAGTACAAGGAGGTCATATTTTCTTAGGGGTATAGCAACAAGGGCCTCTTTCCCTGCAATTCAAACTTAGGTCATCGAGATGAAACACCACGACTTACAATAAAATTAAGAATTACATTTATCTAAGCTCTTGATGGAATGGTGAGCAAGATGACTAGTCTCTTCATATTAAAGGCCCTTAGTATATATATATATATATATTTTTTTTTTTTTTTTTTTTTTTTTTTTTTTTTTTTACCTTAAAACATGAATAACAAAAAAACAAAAATTATTAAGTAAATAAGATTAATAAGAGCTCAAAAGACATACCAACTCTTTGGACCTAGTAGACCAAGTTCAAACCACTCAAAAGATGGCCCTCGTTGTACCTTGCATCCTACTTCAATAAAAATATAAATATAAATTAAACTTAGGTCACCGAGATGAAACGCGAAGACTTACAATAAAATTAAGAATTACATTTATTTAAGCTCTTGATGGAGTGGTGAGCAAGATGACTAGGTCTCTTCGTATTAAAGGCCCTTGAAAACAAAACAACAAAAATTATCAAGTAAATAAGATTAATAAGACCCCAAAGGACATACCAACTCCTTGGACCTAGTGGACCAAGTTCAAACCACTCAAAGGATGGCCCTAGTTGTGCCCCTAGTTGTACCTTACATCTTACTACAATAAAAATATAAATATAAATTAAAAATTAATTATATCAAATATAAAAAAATAAGCCCTCGAGGGCTAGGTGGATTGGTAAAAGTTTGTCTGGTCAGGAACTTATCAAGAAGACACCTAGGTTCAAACCTCAAGGGTAGTCTCGTTTGCAAAGGTAATTGTCTAATCTCAATCCTTTACGTGCATGTCAAACCAATGATGATGGTATGAATCCTGAGCGATCAGGTCCCCTTCACATTAGGTCAACAATAACAAGGCAAAATAGGTTTGGTGGGAGCAACCCCTATGGTTTGAACCTTGCGCTTGTCAATTACTAAAAATAGTGTGGTTGTGACCAACTCTTCCATGTAACCAAAAAAAAATTATAAAAAAATAATCCATTATGTTAATGTTCTTTAATTTATTATCAAATGGCATTTAGTTTAAATGGTTAGATTCATCAACATTCCATAATCTTGTCAAATGATACATGGATAGTATCCAAGCTACTTGAATATCATACTTCTTAATGGTGATAATGTAATACATGTGGGGTGTTTCAATTCCATATAACTAATTCAAAAAATGTTCTCTACATTATTTGACAAATAATTTAATAAAAATATTTTTTAATAAATTTGAAACAATAATTAATTGAAAAAATGTTCTTAAAATTATTGATAAAAAATTTAATAAAATATTGTCAAATAGATTTGAAACAAGTGTTGAGAGTGAGGATTTTACACACTAATAATTTCAAACTCCAAATAAAAGGTCTAAGGATCGAATCTAAGAATAGAGTTGTACATTATACTTTGATAATTGGAGTTCAGTTGAAAGAGTTGTACACTATGCTTTGATAATCAAAGTTTAGTTGAAAATATAACTTGTGAACCTTAAAAACTACTTTTATTTTACTTTATTGTTTTAATACCTAACGATTTGGTCGACCTATTGAGCAAGGAGCTATGAATCTTGTGGGTAGATTTATGGGAGCTCGATCGAACCTTGATGCAATCAAGAAATGGATTGCTACTAAATAGTGATCCCATGGCCATATGGAGATTGTGGTAATGTCGAAAGGGGTTCTTTATAGTTAAGTTTAACTAAATGGAAGACTCTAATTGAATACTCTAGGGAGGTCCATGGTTTTATGGACGTCGGGGGCTTTTCTTGTGATGGTGGAGCCCAGACTTTGATTTTGAAACCCAAAGCTTCACCTAGGCACCAATTTGGGTGAGATTACCAAACCTACCTTTACAATACTAGAACAATAAAATTTTTGTAAGTATCACGAGGAAATAGGACACCTTATTACTATTGATCCTACCACCAAGGCTCGCTCATGACTTATTTATACAAGAATTTGCATAAATGCGGATATGGATGAGTTACCCGATTCAATCAAATTGGTTTCAAAGCTTGGGGTATGGAATCGGACTATAGAATATGAAAACACCCCGATCAAATGTGAAAGTTGCAAGAAATTAGGGCACTCAACCAATGCATGCTCCACTCGCAAGAAATCGATCTATTGTGGTCTGCTCCACAACGTACCCCAAAATTGGGGACCCACCTTTTTATTTTTAGTATTTGGGTGTTTGCAGTTTGTTTTAAGTGTCTAATGCTTTCGTTGTATTTTGGGTTTGTGTTAGTCAAAAAGTGACTAACTACAGAAAAACAGCTGATGCATTTTTTTTGCATATTTTCCAAGAAGACCGAAGTGGCCCATATGCTAAAGATCAAAGGAAAAGCAAAATATCGCAAAGAAGAAAAAGTGTCGCGATATCACGACATGTTGCATTTTCGCGACCAAAAGAGAAGAGAAAGGGTAAGAAAGAAAAAGTGTCACGATATCGCAACATTGCTGCCTCTTTGTCCTATTTTGTTGCTTTTGGCCATGAAAATGCAACATGTCGCGATATCGTGACACTTTTTATCTTTTGGTCGCGAGAATGCAACATGTCGCGATATCGCGACACTTTTTCTCTTTTGGTCGCGAGAATGCAACATGTCGCGATATCGTGACACTTTTTCTCTTTTGGTCGCGAGAATGCAACATGTCACGATATCGCGACACTTTTTCTTTCTTACCCTTTCTCTTCTCTTTTGGTCGCGAAAATGCAACATGTCGTGATATCGCGACACTTTTTCTTTCTTACCCTTTCTCTTCTCTTTTGGTCACGAAAATGCAACATGTCACGATATCGCGACATTTTTTTCTTCTTGCTTTTTTTCTCCTTGCTTTGGACCGCGAAAATGCAACATGTCACGATATCGCGACACTTTTTCTCTTTTGGTCGCGAGAATGCAACATGTCGCGATATCGCGACACTTTTTCCTTGCTTTTTCTCCTTGCTTTGGACCGCCATATTGTGATACTTTTGCCTCCTTGCTCCCTCTTGTTGCTCTCGGCCGCGAAAATGCAACATGTCGCGATATCGCGACACTTTTTCCTTCTTGCTCTTTCTCCTTGCTTTGGACCGTGAAAATGCAACATGTCGCGATATCACGACACTTTTTCTTCTTTGCGGTATTTTTCTTTTCCTTTGATCTTTAGCATATGGGCCACTTCGGTCTTCTTGGAAAATATGCAAAAAAATGCATCAGCTATTTTTCTATAGTTAGTCACTTTTTGACTAACACAAACCCAAAACACAACGAAAGCATTAGACACTTAAAACAAACTGCAAACACCCAAATACCAAAAATAAAAAGGTGGGTCCCCAATTTTGGGGTACGTTGTGGAGCAGCCACAACAAATGGCGACTTTGCTGGGAAATGCTCCTAAGCATTTCGATGAGAACCCAACCTGAAAATTTACAAAACTCAAACACAAGCGTTAGAAAATATCCAAAGAATGAACCTAGACAAGAAATACATGAAGCATTTGAATCGTTAAGCATCAGCTCGGTGTGTGCAGTGTGCTTCATTCCCTATCATTTGAAACTCATTCAACTTTCCATTGTCAGTTTTACCTAAATGCATATGCAAGGTTATGAATGATTTGTGCAGGATTTAATGCATGACAAATATGCTAGAGATATAACAACCATGCTTTGCAAAGGCTCAAAATTTCTAGTACCATGAACAAACATATTAAAACTGTCAAACCCTCTTAGGACCAAATATGTGAATATTGAATTAATTTACTAGATCCCAAAGTTGGTTATGTGTCACTACCATCTTGAACCCATGTGCAAGTGTAAGTGAAATCAAAGCTTTGGGGAATAGGATTCCCATCCTAAGCGAGATGGGAATTCAAACCTATCCTTACTACTCGATCCGGAGTTCATTACCTCATCTTGAACAAAATGATTTAACCTGTTATGGATGAAAACTGTCAGGCTAGCCTGTTCGTTTGAGAATTCAGTGGTATTGCTTTTAGACAAGACATGTTGCCACGCGTGAGCATACTCCACTGCCAGTCAGGCGTCTATAGCCCCTGTGGAGATTAACCCCATAATCCAGGATTTGGCTTTAATTTTGATTTCTTGGACCTTGGGGATGACTACCCATCCTTGCAAGGGACATGTAGTACGATCCTTCCAATCCAATATTAATGAAAAATATTTGCTTTGGAATTTCAAGTTTTTGTGTAGGCAACATAGAAGCTTTGGGGAATCGGATTCTCAACCTAAGCGAGATGAGAATTAGACCCTATCCTTACTACTCCATGAAGGTCAAATCAAAGCTTTGGGGAGTTGGATCCTCAACCTAAGTTCGATGGGGATTTAACCCTATCCTTACTACTATGATTTTAGGCTTTAAGCTTTATGGGAGTGGTAAAAACCATTGTTTAAGGATTACGTTGCATGATAGGACAAACACGAAATATTCCTTTCGCCTCACCTTTTCTTCCAAGTATGGTTTTGATCATTTTGCTCAAGATCCTCTTTAATATGTGTAGAACATGCTTGGTTCAAGATAGTTCGAGCATCAGTTCCCAACCTTAGGATCCTTTTAATATATGTTATGTAATGACCCTAAGAGGATTCGACACCTTTTCAATGATTGTATTTGAAATGTAGATGCAATATGGAATGTAACATGAGACATGTATGAATGCATTGCTCTTTTTGAAACGTGGATGGAGTCTACCACCTACTTTGCCATAATTTGTAAAACTAACAACTTCATGCATCACAAGTTCCAAACGATATTCTTTAATGTGTTTGTGATACTCATGGATCTTTCCATATAATTCAATGTTTCATATTCTCCTCGTCTTAGTCAACATTCATAAGGACAAAAGCTGACATCTCGCTTTTTTTTTTTTAAAAGACAAACCAAACATGTCCAAAGAACCAACACACAAAACTTAAAACCAAAACTGAAATGCAAAACCAACATCAAAACACGAACACCAAAAGTATATACAAATGTACAATATAATACAAGATGGTGCAAAGTTTGGATTATCATTTTCCCGGATCCCAAACCTGATTAGGATTCTTTAAAAGACATATGACGTGATACGCATACCAAGTTTTGTAGGCATCCAACAAAAACAAGATCAAACCAAACAAGGAAACAAACTTCAACTTGCCCCTCTCACCATACCAATTTGGGTTAGTTCCATTAGTATTCTCATAGGTGAGATTCAAATTACAAAATTGATTAGACAATGGTTGATTTTCAATTCTTTCTTGTCTATTCTTTAAGGTGTAAATTTCATAATTCCATTCATGATTTAGAACTAGGCCTTCTTTATTCAAAATGAAATTCTGTAAGCAAGGGCCTATTTCTAAAAATTTCAAAGCTAATTAATTTTCATTCAATAAAGCCATAACATTAATAATATTTGAATCAAACCATTCATTAGGCAAACCTTCATTTGAATTTTGCATGGTGAAACCAAAAAGGTGAGATTTTACCTTTGACATGTTTTCATTTAACCTTACTTGAAGAGGATTTGAAAATTCCTCTTTTCTCTCATGACATTCATCATCGTGTAGCACTTGCTCTTTCTCCATGACTTGTTTATCAAAGGCACCGAACTTAGGTACCCAATTGAAAACATGTCCATCCCTTTCAAACCATAAGTCTTGTCTATCTATGGGTGGATTAACTAACACATTTCCATGATCAATCACTTGGGTTGTTTTGGGTAACATGAGATTTTCAATTGGATCATCAATGATATCAAACCCAAATGATTTAGGTTTTGTAATTTTCTCATTTTGAAATGGCATAGTCATTGTAGCACAAGTAAGTGGATCAAGATTTTCGATTTCTTTTCTTTCAAATGAATCTAAAGCAAATGACTCTCTTTCTTGATTCATGGTTGTAGAATCCTTATCATGTTCCAAAATTTGATGAGATTCGAATTCCTCTTCCAAAGCTTTCTCAAATTGTACAGGATTTATAGTATCCTCATGTGAGGAAGCAATTGAGTTATTATGCATATTAATTGACACAACAAGTTCATTAGAAGATTTAGATTGATAATATTCTTCCCATTTCTTCCACAAATAATAGTAATCATCTTCCAAGTTCAAGTCATGACGCTCAAGTACTTCTTCATTTGCTGATTCATTAACATGGTCCTCACCCAATTCATATTCACCTTCCTTAGATGGTTCAATTATTTCCAAAAGTGGGTTCTCTCTTGAATTCAAATAGGTAAAGCTATCATAATCCAAATTTTTAACCCATGATTCAATTTTATCACAATTTGGAAGGTGTGGATCCTCTTGGTCATCGCTTTCGAGAACATCATCCAACATGTCTTTCGAGAACAAGTGGTGAAATTATATTATGTCTTCAACTTCATTTGTTGATTTTCTCTCAAATTCATTTTTAGCCACTTGTGATGGCTTAGGAGCTTCTATAATGGGATCAATTTTTGAATTTCGTGTCATATAGTTGCTCCAATCCTTTGCAAGTACATTTGACCAAATCCTATCCACATAAGCTTGTTCATCCAAATACTCCTTTTTGGGTAATGATTCTAGATATTTATTTTCCAAAACAAAATGGTGATCATTTGATTCCAAATTCTTGTTACCCGTCCATAGAATTTCTTCTCCAAAATCTTCATGCTCTTCAAGACATTTCGAATAGGTATTTACTTCATCGTAAGTCACCTCAAAATTTCTTGTATCACTTGAAGAAGCATAACATGAAACATCATTAAGATCGGCATTATGAATTTTCTTCCTAGGATGATTTGGATGCATACATTGACATGCTCGTTTTTGTGGTGGAAAATGCCTACATACCTTCTTAACCACTTTCTTTTTCTCTTTTCCTTCCGATACGAACTCTTTGGGTTGAGTGGTAGAAGTAGTAGAGTTAGTTGGATTGATATCCATGGACAAAGCTTGAACATTTGTTGCAATGGTTCCATGAGTGACCACATGATTCTCTAATTGAGGCATAGTTGGATGGATGGAAGTACTTGTATAAGCACATGTGGGAGCATAAGTTCGTATGGTAGGATAGAGTTGATTGTAGGGAAAAACATTTGATATCAAATTTTGTTGTGCCCACACTTGATTTACCCTCAAGGTTTGATAGCAAGCCTCTAATTGTCCTACCAAAGTTGATTGATCCATTCCATAACCTTGTGGCCTCAATTGTTGATCTACAATCATAGCTTCTGTGTAGGTCGATGCAAGATCAGTAACCAAGGGATTCATCCTAACAAACACGACAAAAAATGGATCCAATGCTCGAAAGTATATTTGAAGAGCACCCCTTTCATCAATAGTATAGGGAGAAATTAATCTTGCATAAAGCTTTCGAAACCTCAAGTTGAAATTTCTCACTGGCTCATTAGGCTCTCTTTTGCAAGAAGCAAATTGTTGATATATCGTGAGAGGATCAATGAGTAACCTAAATTGATTGATAAACTCATCTTTCAATTGAGTCCAAGATGTAATAGAACCGATGGGTAAATTGATGTACCAATCATATGCCACCTCATCTAGGGTTCCCAAAAACATTCTACATGCCACATCCTCATGTTCGACATTCCATCTAACTAGGATATCCACATAGGCTTGAATATGTTCCTCGACTAATGTTGGACCATTGTGTTTAAACTTGAGAAAATGTTTTTCTACGTTTTTGGGTAAATCATGAAAATCTCCACTAATGTTCAAAGGATTAACATGTATCCCATACCACGTTCCTGCAGTTGTAGCCATTAATGAAACTCAAAGAATAACTTCAAAACCAATTTGTTAGTCATGAATAAAAGAAGGAACCATGACAAAGCAATATTCTAAAATGTAAATTAGTTTCGATTCACCGAGATCGCATATGCGCAAGTGAAGAGCATACTCCTAGTGTTGTAGGCTTTCTGATTCACAATATCGCATTACACGCAAGTGAAGAGCATAATACCGACAACAAATACATTTTAGACAAAATAATTCCTTACAAATAAGCATAAAATGACTAGCAAATATCAAACATGTAACGTATGAATAATCATGTTAGCATAAACCAAGAGATGTATCCATTAAAATAAAATGAAAGTAATTGCATGGAGACAACCTCGTTAGTCAAGACCAAATTTTTTCAAAATTAAATCAAACACATTATTCCTGTATGAACAATCAAAGCGTTAGAACCATGCATAGCAATTCATGTCCTCCTTTTAACACTACAAGGTTGTATTGTTAAAAGAGGGCTAAAGATAATAATCAATAGGGCATGAAATATTCAAAATTTAAATCCCTATAGCATTTAAATCACACTCGAAATAAACCAATTCGGGCCCTCCTTCTAGCGCCAAAATGTTGAGTGGTATTTTCACACAATTGTGAAAGTACACTCTTCCTTAGGATTTGGTCTCCAAATCCCCTCTTGCAAAGAAGTTAAACAAACAACTTCTCCAAGGTCTCCGCTATATTAGCTTTTGCATATGTGTATTAGTAATATCATATAAAGATATTCAATTTGAATGCTTGGAACACCTTAGTGATTGCAAGTAACTGTAAACAAGGGGCAATGTTGGTTTATTTTATCATGAAACTTTAGTGATTGTTCATTGAACCAAAATAAAGCAAATGTGATTTGGCCCTCATATGACCACGATGTAACACTCAAATTACACCTCTTTCGTAAAATTAAAGTTTTTATGAAGAGAGGGCAATTTTAGGCTCAAAAATGAAAATTTGTGAAATGCCATAAAACATAACTCCTTTGATGAAATTGGAATTTTCATGAAGGGAATGTCATCATAGGCTCATGAGTGCAAAATAGAATTGAAAAAATGAAATTTGACCTTAAAATGGAAATTTTCTATTTTCAGATTTTTTAAAATCTGCAATAAAACAACTTCGGTGAATTTTTAAAAATACTAAACAACTCCGAAAATGAAATTTTAAAATGCGTATTGGAATTCTGCAGTATAACCTACACAATGGTGAAACTATTTTTGGATTTTGAATTTTTTTAAATGTTTATTTTAATTGAACAAAAGTTATAAAATGCAGAAAATTTTGAAAGAAAATGCAAAAAATTGAAAATAAAATGCATTCAGTGTGATGCTATCCTATTTCGAAAAAACCGAAGATATGAGGTTTCCATGCATGCAACCTAACCTATTGGAATTGCAAAAAAAGCACGATCTGGATAAGCTAAGTGCTGGCTCCTAGGGTTTTAAATGGGGTTTTCAGATTTAAACATTCGCATGAAGCAATCAAGTAACTTGTATAAACTTCATTTACAAGCCTAAAATCTAAAAGGGGAAAAATAGACATTTAATCTTGCATGCAGAAAATAACTCCTCCTTTCTTGCCCATAAGATGCAAATTTATGAAATTTTTTGTATTAAAGATTTGTCATTTTACAATAACATAAATTTTTGGTTTTCCCAAACCAGTCCATGGAAGAAAAACAGCCCAAACAGGTCCATAATGGCCCTCTTGCCTTCAAATCTGCAACCCCGCTTGTAGCGGTTTCCAACCCCCTGTGCATGCCTTTGCTTCCCCTTTTAAAATTCCTGGTGTGACTCTCCATTTCTGTTTTGTGGCCCTTCGTTTCATTTCCCATAGCCTGTCATTTCGCTTTCCCATGCCTCTTCGTTGTTTTGGCTCTTTGTTTAGGGTATCGAAACGTTTTTTCTTTCTGACTCTTGGTCTTCGTATGCCATGTGGTTGTGTTGATCCGTCGCAAGTAAACCTTCATCGTTGACTGTAATTGTTTGCATGGAACGTTACACCATAAACCTTACACCTTGGTGCCACGTTTCGTTCAGTGCTGCCACTGTAGACTCTGTCCGCCTGTCAACCAATGATGACGTTCGGTATATCCATTGCTCGATGATTTTCATTGACTGTCACACTTCTTATTTCAGCTGTCTGCCTGCCCTTTTTGAGTTGTGAAAAAGCAACATGTCATGAAATCGTGACATTTCTATGTCTTCAGCTTAGTTCTTCTTCTTGCATCACGAAAATGCGACATGTCACGATATGGTGACACTTCTACCTCTTTGTACTCTTTTGTTGCTTTTGGCCATGAAAATGCAACATGTCGCGATATCGCGACACTTTTTCTATTTTGGTTGTGAGAATGCAACATGTCGCGATATCGCGAAACTTTTTCTCTTTTGGTCACGAGAATGCAACATGTCGCGATATCGTGACACTTTTTCTCTTTTGGTCGCGAGAATGCAACATGTCGCGATATCGTGACACTTTTTCTCTTTTGGTCGCGAGAATGCAACATGTCGCGATATCGCGACACATTTTCTTTCTTACCCTTTCTCTTCTCTTTTGGTCGTGAAAATGCAACATGTCATGATATCGCGACACTTTTTCTTTCTTACCCTTTCTCTTCTCTTTTGTTCGCGAAATGCAACATGTCGCAATATCGCGACACTTTTTCTTTCTTACCCTTTCTCTTCTCTTTTGGTCACGAAAATGCAACATGTCGCGATATCATGACACTTTTTTCTTCTTTCTTTCTTTCTCCTTGCTTTGGACCACAAAAATGCAACATGTCGCGATATCGTGACACTTTTTCTCTTTTGGTCGCGAGAATGCAACATGTCACAATATCGTGACACTTTTTCCTTCTTGCTTTTTCTCCTTGCTTTGGACCGCAAAAATGCAACATGTCGCGATATCACGACACTTTTGCCTCCTTGCTCCCTCTTGTTGCTCTCAGTCGCAAAAATGCAACATGTCGCGATATCACAACACTTTTTCCTTCTTGATCTTTCTCCTTTCTTTGGACCGCAAAAATGCAACATGTCGCGATATCGTGACACTTTTTCTTCTTTGCGGTATTTTGCTTTTCCTTTGATCTTTAGCATATGGGCCACTTCGGTCTTCTTGGAAAATATGCAAAAAAAATGCATCAGCTATTTTTTTGTAGTTAGTCTCTTTTTGACTAACACAAACCCAAAATACAACGAAAGCATTAGACACTTAAAACAAATTGCAAACACCCAAATACTAAAAAGTGGAGCATGCATTGGTTGAGTGCTCTAATTTATTGCAACTTTCGCATTTGATCAAGGTGTTTTCATATTATATAGTCTGATTCCATACCCCAAGCTTTGAAACCAATTTGATTGAATCGGGTAACTCATCCATATCCGCATTTATGCAAATTCTTGTATAAATAAGTCATGAGTGAGCCTTGGTGGTAGGATCAATAGTAATAAGGTGCCCTATTTCCTCGTGATACAACAATTTTATTGTTCTAGTATTGTAAAGGTAGGTTTGGTAATCTCGTCCAAATGGGTTCCTAGGTGAAGCTTTGGGTTTCAAAATCAAAGTTTGGGCTCCACCATTGCAAGAAAAGCCCCTGACGTCCATAAAACCATGGACCTCCCTAGAGTATTCAATTAGAGTCTTCCCTTTAGTTAAACTTAACTATAAAGAACCCATTTAGACATTACCACAATCTCCATATGGCCATGGGATCACTATTTAGTAGCAATCCATTTCTTGATTGCATCAAGGTTCGATCGATCTCCCATAAATCTACCCACAAGATTTATAGCTCCTTGCTCAATAGTTAGGTCGACCAAATTGTTAGGTATTAAAAAAATAAAGTAAAATAAAAGTATTTTTTAAGGTTCACAAGTTATATTTTCAACCAAACTTTGATTATCAAAGCATAGTGTACAACTCTTTCAACTGAACTCCAATTATCAAAGTATAATGTACAACTCTATTCTTAGATTCGAACCTTAGACCTTTTATTTGGAGTTTGAAATTATTAGTGTGTAAAATCCTCACTTTCAACTTTCAAATATATTAGACAATATTTTATTAAATTTTTTATCAATAATTTTAAGAACATGTTTTCAATTAATTATTGTTTCAAATTTATTAAAAAAAAAAAGTATTAAATTATTTGTCAAATAATGTAGAGAACATTTTTTGAATTAGTTATATGGAATTGAAACACCCCACATGTATTACATTATCACCATTAAGAAGTATGATATTCAAGTAGCTTGGATACTATCCATGTATCATTTGACAAGATTATGGAATGTTGATGAATCTGACCATTTAAACTAAATGCCATTTGATAATAAATTAAAGAACATTAACATAATGGATTATTTTTTTATAATTTTTTTTTGGGTTACATAGAAGAGTTGGTCACAACCACACTATTTTTAGTAACTGGCAAGCCCAAGGTTCAAACCATAGGGGTTGCTCCCACCAAACCTATTTTGCCTTGTTATTGTTGACCTAATGTGAAGGGGACCTGATCGCTCAGGATTCATACCATCATCATTGGTTTGACATGCACGTAAAGGATTGAGATTAGAAAATTACCTTTGCAAACAGACTACCCTCGAGGTTTGAACCTAGGTGTCTTCTTGATAAGTTCCTGACTAGACAAACTTTTACCAATCCACCTAGCCCTCGAGGGCTTATTTTTTTATATTTGATATAATTAATTTTTAATTTAGATTTATATTTTTATTTTAGTAAGATGTAAGGTACAACTAGGGGCACAACTAGGGCCATCCTTTGAGTGGTTTGAACTTGGTCCACTAGGTCCAAGGAGTTGGTATGTCCTTTGGGGTCTTATTAATCTTATTTACTTGATAATTTTTGTTGTTTTGTTTTCAAGGGCCTTTAATAGGAAGAGACCTAGTCATCTTGCTCACCACTCCATCAAGAGCTTAAATAAATGTAATTCTTAATTTTATTATAAGTCTTCGCATTTCATCTCAATGACCTAAGTTTAATTTATATTTATATTTTTATTGAAGTAGGATGCAAGGTACAACGAGGGCCATCTTTTGAGTGGTTTGAACTTGGTCTACTAGGTACAAAGAGTTGGTATGTCTTTTGAGCTCTTATTAATCTTATTTACTTAATAATTTTTGTTTTTTTGTTATTCATGTTTTAAGGTATATATATATATATATATATATATAAACTAAGGGCCTTTAATATGAAGAGACTAGTCATCTTGCTCACCATTCCATCACGAGCTTAGAAAAATGTAATTCTTAATTTTATTGTAAGTCGTGGTGTTTCATCTCGATGACCTAAGTTTGAATTGCAGGGAAAGAGGCCCCTGTTGCTATACCCCTAAGAAAATATATACCCCTAAGAAAATATGAGCTCCTTGTACTTCACATTACTTTAAAAAAAAATTATTATAAAAATTAAAATATTATATTTATAAACATTCTGATACCAATAAATTTAAAATTCCAATAGATTTTTTATTATCTTAAATGTTAAAATTTATATTAAATATATATGATTAATTTATAACTAATATACATTATTCAAAATCTGAATTTGAATAGTTTAATTTGATTTTTAGTTTCTACATCTATAATATTCAAAATAAAATCTTTCATCAAGGCTACTTATATTGAACCTAAACAGAGTTTTTTTTCTTGGAGTGTCTTACATCAAGGGTTACCTGTTGGCAGTAGGCTCAAACATCTGGGTGTTCATAATCTCATTTTCCCGGTTTGTGGACAAGCGAAAGATTTACTGCATGTTTTTTGGTCTTGTGATCGGGCTCAGTCAGCTTGGGAGTGGCTTCTTGAATTTTTTAGAGCTTTTATGCAGGAGGATTTTACTTGGGTGCATGCTATTTTGGGTGACCCTATTGCTTTTTCCTTCAACTTGGATGTTGTTTGGAATATTTTTAGAATTTGTACCTTGTTTTATCTATGGAAGTCCCGGAATAGAGCTGTTTTTTCTCAGCAAGATGTCGGACATGTCTTCTTTGTTGTTGATAAATATGATATATTCTTTGATTGCTGGTTACAGATTCAAGTACAAGTTAAAAAAGTACAGGTGGAGCTACAGTACTTGTGTACCCTCATGGATCATTGGGGGAATGCACCCTGCATTATGATTCATGTGCATATTCCTTCCCCTTCCAGGTGGCAGTAATTTCTCGGCTTCTTTCTTTTCGAATGCATATTTAATACTTTTTTGGCAGTTGTTATTGGCAGTTTGTGGGCTATTTCTGACACTCTTGTATACTCTTAACCACAATGGTTAATATATTGGTTTACGATGTATGCTAATCCCACCCACCCTTTTTTGTATGATTAAACATTATTTTATTAATATAATGGCTTTTTCATCCAAAATCTTTCCAAAATAAAATACTTTTGAAGTCTAAAGTCAAATTAGTCGAGTCTTAGCAATCCCTAATATTTATTCCACCCAAATCTACTCTTTGAAAAACCATGGTTAGATCACCAATGACAAACTGGTCCCCAAATATCTCATACCCCTAACCACGTGACCACCCGCAATTGCACAAAATTTAGCGATGGGCCTCCGTTGGCTTCGGCACATGCATTGACTGCCTTTTCGAAAGAAATAATTTAACATTCTGAGAAAAAACATTTAAAACTTAAAGAAAAATATATTGTAGCCTTCGAAGGCCAACGTTACGAGATTACCGTTACTTCAAAACTACGCATACTCGACATGATATGTATGCGCAAGTCCCAAAGAAGTCACCAGGGGAACTTTGCGAGAGGTTTTGGCCGTCGCGATTTCAAGACTACAAATCCCAACGATAGTAAAAGCAAAATCAAAAGCTGGTTAATGTGTTTTCCCTAGCAATAAGCTAATTAACGTTCTGTTCCCCACCACAGTTTCTAACTTAAGAGGGGGTTTACGTTAAGTAGTTTTATGATAGGTGGTTTTTGGACTTAACGATATCCTTTTTCTTGATTTTTGTTTGAGGCGTTTTCAAAATTGCAAGAGCTGTTTTGCAGAGCGTCACAGTGAACAATGGACGAGACAGACTTAGTCGAGGGGTTGTGAAGGTGTCGATTTTGTTTGCTAAATTTTACAAAAATAAGTGAGATTTTATTTTCTCGTATTTTGAGTCAAATTTGAGGGCGAAAGATAGGTCCCAGGAATTTTGGATGCTTTCTGTGATTTTGTCTAGTGATGTTCCCGTGCATGGTATCGTTGGCATTATGTGCTATTTTTAGAAGACTAGAGTTCAAATATTGACTGAAAATCATCTGGTTTCAGGTTTAAATCCTGTTTTTGTTTAGTCATTGGGCTCTGTGGTTGAAAGTTTTGAAGGAATCGATCGAAATGATCTAAGGATTCTATCGGGCATTCTGTTGAAGGTGCGTGATTCGATGACTTTATTTTGAGCGGTTTTTGTTTGGATTTTAAGTTTTGTTTAAGTTAAATTTTAGACTAAAACATGAAGCGATGGGATTGAGTAAAACATGATATGCCAGTTTTAGGTTCGAGTACGGGGATCGTCTCATCTCGTAGGGTGGGAGTTTGGCGAAATCCTTGAAGCATTTGTTTGGCAGGTAAGGGATGCCCGTGCCTTAGCTTTTTAGAGCATTTGATTGAAAAATTTGTAGTTGTATAAGATAAATTAGTGTTAAAAACTTTGTCAAAACCTAAGAGAGGAGAGGAAACATATTTAAAATTTAAATGTGGCGAATATTTGTTTAAGAAATTGGTTGGGATTGCAGCAAAGAACTTGTTGAGCATAGGAAAAGATATTTGGATTTGAATTCAATAGTTTTTTTATTCACAATCAGTCTCAATAACGGCCAAAATTTTGTTTTCGAAGCATTATCATGCTGCCCTGCAGTTTCCAGAGGTTTGAGCAGCGATTGTTGCATTGAAAACTATAGGCAAGCTTCGGAGTCCTCCCTATGTTGAATGGGATCTTAATATGGATCTTCTTCATTGGCTTGGCATCTTCTTTGGTTTCCAAAGAGATAATGTCTGCAATCAGGGGGAGCATCTCATACTACTTTTGGCTAATAGTCAGATACGATTGTAGCCACCTCCTGATATCATAGATCAGCTTGAACCCAGCGTTGTTCAAAAATTGAGAAATAATATCCATAAAAACAATGAGAATTGGTGTGCATTTCTGGCAAGTAAGTCTAATGTTTGGATCCCAGACCGTAGGAGAGCATCAATTGATGCCTGCAGGGAGTTGTATATTTTTTTGTTCTTCTTATTTGGGGGGAGGCTACAAATATGTAGTTTATGCCAGAGTGTTTGTGATATATTTTCCATCATATGGCTATGAAGCTAAATAGAATCTTAGAGGATTATCTAGATGAAAATACAGGACAGCCAGCATTGCCTGCTTATATGGGAGAAAATGCATTTTTGCAAAAGGTTGTCACTCTTTTGTATCAAACTGTCAAAGCGGATGCAAAATCGAGCTATGGCGGTAAGGAGCCTCATTCTTCCTGGAGAAATTATGAGGACATGAATGAGTATTTTTGGAGAACCAGGTGCTTTGATCAGTTGGGATGGCCTCTTAAGCTGAGTAGTAATTTCCTTGTTCTGCCAAATCTGGATAATCAGCAACAGCAAACGGTCGGATTGCAGAGGTTCACTGCTATGTTGCAGAAACAGAAGGTAGGAAAGACAGGTTTTGTAGAGCAATGCTCCTTTTGGAATATTTTTCGTAGTTGTGATCGACTCTGGATTATGTATATCCTTTTCCTACAAGCTGTAATTCTTGTAGCCTGGGAAGGCAAAGGGATTCCTTGGAAAGAGTTGAAAAACAAAGATACACAAATTAAGATGCTTAGTGTGTTCATAACCTGGGCAGGCCTTCGGATTCTACAATATTTGCTTGATATTGGCACATAGTACAGTTTAGTGTCAAGAGAAACTCCTTTACAAGGAATAAGAATGTTTTTGAAAACTGTTGTGGCAACAGTGTGGACGATCCTGTTTGCTGTGCTCTATATTCGGATGTGGAAACAAATAAATCATGATTTCGCCTGGTCAAGTAAGGCAAAAAAAATTTTGATTAACTATGTCAAGGTTGCTATTGTATTCATTGTCCCTGAGCTCCTGGATTTATTGCTTTTCATAATTTCATGGGTCAAAAATTTTGTGGAGAAAAGCAATTGGAGGATTTTTCATCTTCTGACATGGTGGTTTCAGTCAAGAACATTTGTTGGTTGTGGGATTCGAGAGGGAATTTTTGATAGCCTCTCTTATACTCTATTTTGGGTGGTGTTGTTGGCTGTAAAGTTCACCTTTAGCTACTTCATGTAGATCATACCTATGGTGGAGCCAACTAAGAAAACATTGAATATCAAAACAATTCCATACAAGTGGCATGATTTTTTCAAAAATACTAACCGATTCGGTGTTGGAGTATTGTGGGTGCTAGTTATATTGATCTACTTTATGGACACACAGATATGGTATTCAATACTATCATCTATAGTTGGAGCATTGGTGGGACTATTTTCCCATCTAGGAGAGATACGGAACATTCAACAGTTGAGGCTACGGTTTCAGTTCTTTGCCAGTGCTATCTAGTTCAATTTGATGCCAGAAGAACCACTTTTCAGAACCCAGGGGAATCTACGAGTTAAAATGTTATAAGGCATTTGCAACTTAGATATGTTTTGGGCACACCATATAAGAAAATTGAGTCTAATCGGGTTGAAGCAGGAAGGTTTGCTCTTATTTGGAATGAAATTGTGAGGACATTTAGAGAAGAGGACATTTTCAGTGACTTGCAAGTGGAATTGTTGGAGGTTCCCTCAAACTCATGGAATATACGCGTCATACGATGGCCATGCTTGTTGCTTTGTAATGAATTGTTGCTTGCCTTAAGCTAGGCTAAGGAATTAGGATGTACTGACATGACATTATGGAGAAAGATCAGCAAAAATGAGTATCGTCGATGTGCAGTGATAGAAACATATGATAGTGTCAAGCATTTCCTTTTGAGAATTATTAAGGAAGGTACTAAAGAACACTCCATTATTGATAGTTTGTTTGTTGTAATTGAGAATTCGCTTTAGATGGAGAATTTTACTGAGAATTATAGGATGAGCGAGCTGCCTGAAATTCATTCTAAATTAATAGCATTGGTCAATATTATTTTGGGAAAGCCATCTGTGAAGGACTAGCAAAACATAGTCAATGCTTTGCAAAACCTCTATGATATTTTCCTTAGGGATTTTCCTAAAGAAAGACGAAGTATTGAGCAACTGAGGCAAGATGGACTTATTCCTCAAACAAGTGATGGTAGACTATTATTTGAGGATGCTATAGAATTACCTGATACAGAAGATGAATCCTTCTATCATCAATTACGTCGCTTGCATACCATTTTTACTTCAAGAGATTCTACGAACAATATCCCAAGAAATATAGAAGCAAGGCATCGCATAGCATTTTTTAGCAACTCCCTCTTTATGAATATGCCTTATGCTCCATAGGTGGAGAAGATGTTGGCTTTTAGTGTCTTGACTCCCTACTATGATGAGGATGTTATTTACAATAAAGAACAACTGCGTACACCAAATGAATATGGTGTTTCAATTATATTTTATCTTCAGAAGATATTTCCTGATGAATGGGAAACTTTCTTAGAGCGGATGCACAAAGAAGGGGTAAAGGATTCTGAACTATGGACTAATCATGTTAAGGAACTTAAATTATGGGCCTCACTCAGAGGACAGACACTAAGTCGTACTGTCAGGGGCATGATGTACTATTATAAAGCTCTCCAAATGTTGGCTTTTCTTGATTCAGCATCAGATATGGATATTCGTAATGGCTTCAAGGAACTTGTTGCCACAGCTTTGGAGAACAGGGAAGATGCCAATGGATTGAGATCTCGAAGTTTTCCATCTGGACGAAGCAATAGCGCCAAAAGAAATGGAGTAGGATTCTTATTCAAATACCATGAACATGCCACAACACTCATGAAATTTACTTATGTTGTTGCTTGCCAGATTTATGGTACTCAAAAGGCAAAGAAAGATCCCCATGCTAAGGATATCTTGTATCTAATGAAGAATAATGAAGCTCTCTGGATTGCTTATGTTGATGAGGTCTCTGTAGGAAGGAATGATAAGGAATATTTTTTTGTTCTTGTTAAGTATGATCCGGACCTGCAGAAAGAGGTGGAGATTTACAAGGTGAAGCTACCTGGCCCATTAAAAATTGGTGAAGGAAAACCTAAAAATCAAAATCATGTTCTGATTTTTACAAGGGGGGATACAGTGCAGACAATTGATATGAATCAAGATAATTATTTTTAAGAGGCTCTAAAAATGCACAATCTGTTGCAAGAGTTTACAAGATACTATGGCATCAGAAAGCCTACAATTTTAAGAGTTCATGAGCATGTATTCATGGGTTCTTTATCTTCTCCTGCTTGGTTTATGTCTGCTCAGGAAACAAGTTTTGTAACACTTGTCCAACTTGTTCTTACAAACCCTCTAAATATAAGGATGCACTATGGTCATCCTGATGTATTTTATTGCTTATGGTTCTTGAGTAGGGGAGGTCTCAGTAAAGCTTCACGGGTAATAAACATCATTGAGGACATATTTGTTGGCTTTAATTGTACACTACGTGGAGGAAATGTCACACATCATGAATATATCCAAGTTTGCAAAGGACGAGATGTTGGTTTGAACCAGATATCTTTGTTTGAAGCTAAGGTTGCTAGTGGAAATGGGGAACAAGTTTTGAGTCGGGATGTGTATCGCTTGGGTCATCGCTTAGATTTTTTTTGTATGCTCTCCTACTATTCAACTATTGGATTCTATTTTGGTACTATGTTGGTAGTCTTGATAGTTTATGCATTTCTTTGGGGTCGAGTTTATTTTATTCTCAGTGGATTTGAAAAATCTATTATGACTGAAGCCGTTAATACGGACAACAAGGCACTTGGAGTAGTTCTTAATCAATAGTTCATCATTCAGCTTGGACTCTTCATAGCTCTGCCAATGATTGTTGAAAATTCTCTAGAGCATGATTCCTAAAAGCCATATGGGATTTTATAACCATGTAGTTGCAGTTAGCATCTGTTTTCTATACTTTTTTAATGGGTACACGTACTCACTACTTTGGTCGAACAATACTTCATGGGGGTGCAAAGTATCGGGCTACAGGCCATGGCTTTGTTGTACATCACAAGAGATTTGGTGAAAATTACAGACTATATGCTCGTAGTCATTTTGTGAAGGCTATTGAGCTTGGGATACTACTAATAATATTTGCATCATACAGTATTCTCAAGACCAAAACATTTGTCTATATTATGTTGACCATATCGAGTTGGTTTCTTGTTTTCTCATGGATCATGGCTCAATACTGTTCTCATGGTTTCTTCTTTTCTTAGATCAACAAAAATGAGTACCGTCGATGTGCAGTGATAGAAACATATGATAGTTTCAAGCATTTGCTTTTGTGAATTATTAAGGAAGGTATTGAAGAACACTCCATTATTGATAGTTTGTTTGTTGTAATTGAGAAGTCACTTCAGATGGAGAATTTTACTGAGAATTATAGGATGAGCAAGCTGCCTGAAATTCATTCTAAATTAATAGCATTGGTCAAGATTCTTTTGGGAAATCCATCTGTGAAGGACTAGCAGAAGGTAGTCAATGCTTTGCAAAACCTCTATGATATTGTCCTTAGGGATTTTCCTAAAGAAATATGAAGTATTGAGCAACTGAGGCAAGATGGACTTATTCCTCAAACAAGTGATGGTAGACTATTATTTGAGGATGCTATAGAATTACTTGATACAGAAGATGAATCCTTCTATCGTCAATTACGTTGCTTGCATACCATTTTTACTTCAAGAGATTCTATGCACAATATCCTAAGAAATCTGGAAGCAAGACATCGCATAGCATTTTTTAGCAACTCCCTCTTTATGAATATGCCTCATGCTCCACAGGTGGAGAAGATGTCGGCTTTTAGTGTCTTGACTCCCTACTATGATGAGGATGTTATTTACAATAAAGATCTGCGTACACAAAATGAATATGGTGTTTCAATTATATTTTATCTTCAGAAGATATTTCCTGATGAATGGGAAAATTTCTTAGAGCGGATGCACAAAGAAGGGGTAAAGGATTCTGAACTATGGACTAATCATGTCAGGGAACTTAGATTGTGGGCCTCACTCAGAGGACAGACACTGAGTCATACTGTCAGGGGCATGATGTACTATTATAAAGCTCTCCAAATATTGGCTTTTCTTGATTTAGCATGAGATATGTATATTCGTAATGGCTTCAAGGAACTTGTTGCCACAGCTTCGAGGAATAGGGAAGATGCCAATGGATTTAGATCTCGAAGTTTTCCATCTGGACGAAGCAATAGCACCAAAAGTAGCGGAGTAGGATTGCTATTCAAAGACCATGAACATGCCACAACACTCATGAAATTTACTTATGTTGTTGCTTGCCAGATTTATGGTACTCAAAAGGCAAAGAAAGATCCCCGTGCTAAGGATATCTTGTATCTAATGAAGAATAATGAGGCTCTTCGGATTGCTTATGTTGATGAGGTCTTTGTAGGAAGGAATGATAAGGAATATTTTTTTGTTCTTGTTAAGTATGATCCAGACCTGCAGAAAGAGGTGGAGATTTACAGGGTGAAGCTACCTGGCCCATTAAAACTTGGTGAAGAAAAACCTAAAAATCAAAATCATGCTTTGATTTTTACAAGGGGGGATATAGTGCAGACAATTGATATGAATCAAGATAATTATTTTGAAGAGGCTCTAAAAATGCGCAATCTATTGCAAGAGTTTACAAGATACTATGGCATCAGAAAGCCTATAATTTTAGGAGTTCATGAGCATGTATTCATGGGTTCTGTATCTTCTCTTGCTTGGTTTATGTCTGTTCAAGAAACAAGTTTTGTAACCCTTGGCCAACGTGTTCTTACAAACCCTCTAAAGATAAGGATGCACTATGGTCATCCTGATGTATTTGATCACTTATGGTTCTTGAGTAGGGGAGGTCTCAGTAAAGCTTCACGGGTAATAAACATCGGTGAGGATATATTTGTCGGCTTTAATTGTACAACTGCGTGGAGGAAATGTCACACATCATGAATATATCCAAGTTTGCAAAGGACGAGATGTTGGTTTGAACCAGATAGCTATGTTTGAAGCTAAGGTTGATAGTGGAAATGGGGAACAAGTTTTGAGCTGGGATGTGTATCGCTTGGGTCATCGCTTAGATTTTTTCTGTATGCTTTCCTTCTACAATTCAACTATTGGATTCTATTTTGGTACTATGTTGGTAGTCTTGACAGTTTATGCATTTCTTTGGGGTCGAGTTTATTTTATTCTCAGTGGACTTGAAAAAGCTATTATGACTAAAGTCGTTAATATGGACAACAAGGCACTTGGAGCAGTTCTTAATCAGCAGTTCATCATTTAGCTTGGACTCTTCACAGCTCTACTAATGATTGTTGAAAATTCTCTAGAGAATGGATTCATAAAAGCCATATGGGATTTTATAACTATGTAGTTGCAGTTAGCATCTATTTTCTATACTTTTTCAATGGGTACATGTACTCACTACTTTGGTCGAACAATACTTCATGGGGGTGCAAAGTATCGGGCTACAGGTCATGGCTTTGTTGTACAGCACAAGAGATTTGGTGAAAATTACAGACTATACGCTCGTATTCATTTTGTGAAGGCTATTGAGCTTGGGATAATACTGATAATATTTGCATCATATAGTATTCTCAAGACCAAAACATTTGTCTATATTATGTTGACCATATCAAGTTGGTTTCTTGTTTTCTCATGGATCATGGCTCCCTTTTTATTAAACCCATCCGGATTTGATTTGTTGAAAATAGTCTATGACTTTGATGATTTCATGAATTGGATATGGTACAAAGGTGGGGTTTTGACAAAATCAGATCAGAGCTGGGAAGTCTAGTGGAATGAGGAAGCTGACCACTTACAAATGATAGGACTATGGGGAATGGTTATAGAGATTATTCTAGATATTCGCTTTTTCTTTTTCCAGTATGGAATTGTTTACCAGCTGGGAATTGCTGGTGGTAGCAAAAGTATTCTTGTGTATCTTATTTCATGGATCTATGTGGTTGTGGCACTTTCTATTTATATTGTGATTTCATATGCTCATGAGAAGTATGAAGCAAAGCAGCATATCTACTACCATGTGATTCAAGCCTTTGTCATCACTCTGACCATTTTAGCAATTGTATTGTTGTTGCAATTCACTAGCTTTAAATTTACAGATTTATTCTCAAGTATGCTTGCATTCATACCAACTGGCTGCGGTCTGATTTCAATTGCTCAAGAGCTAAAGCATTTCCTAAAGGCCTCTATAGTCTAGGAAATAGTTGTTGCGGTGGCTCGCTCGTATGATAGTACATTTGGTATTATAGTCATGATTCCTATGGCTATTCTTTCATGGTTACCTGAAAGCACGAGATTCCGAAAACAAAAAGGATAAACTAAAAATGCAATGTAAATGAAACTAAAATAACGCTTAAATCCTATGTTATTGAAAAATGCGTAAAAAGGAAGAACATGAACACAAGATATTAAAGCAATATAAAAATCGGCCCTTTTATTGATATGCTTTGCAAATTTGTGTTACAATGCGTCTCCTTCCTTTTTAGGGGATAGGAGCGTTAAATGTTGGTCTTTTACAACTTGTTTCAGAATTCCTTCTTCCGCATGCCCACATATAAAATGGGCGAACCAAAACGTTGTCGCCGCTTGCATTGGTAAAGGAACAAAAGAAATAAAGCATAAAGAAACAAACAAAGAATCAATAGCACCTGTGTATGAAAAATAAAAGATAAATCTAACGATGGTTAAAATGAATCTAAATGAACTGAAAACTTGACAAAAGCATAAACATGAAACTAGCTAAATACTACAAAAAAAATAAAGCGGGGGGTGCCCTAAGGCAAACCACCCGCGGGTGAAACTTTGCTTCGACACCAATCCGCTTAGGATGGGTCCGAAACCTGATGTGATGTGTTGTCGGCAAATTGGTAGGATATTGTGGTCAGAAAAATCGGTGTTGGTTCTTGATTCGTGCCTTCAAAAGTCACCCAATAACCTCTCTTTCGATTAAGAGATTATGGATGTTGAAAACACAAATCACAAGTAAATGAATTAGCAGCACTTCGTCGCTCAAAATTCTCCTTCTCTGTATATCTTTTGGGTGAGGAAACTCACCATTTTATAGACCCAAGGGGTCTCTTTGAATTAACATGCAAAAGTGTTTCTTTGCATGAATGCTTTTTGTGTGAAGAGAAGACTTCTTCTTGATCAAGGGCTTCTTAACTTCCTCTGTGCATGTCTTTGTATGTTTTAGAAAAGCTCACTTGCACTCCCATGCAATAAAGGGATAGCTAAGTGGCAAATCTGAGTTGTCTTAAAAAGCTCACTCTCATTCCCATGCAGTGAAGGGAAAGTCAATTGGCAGATATGAGTTGTCAAAAGAACTCACTCGCACTCCTATGTCATGCAAGAAAAGCTAAGTGGCAGTTCTGAGTTGTCACACGCCAAGATCTGACTTTTTTTTCGGTCAAACATGGCATTCGTCCCACCCCGAAGCGAGTGCTGGTAATCGTCTCTGGGTGAGACGAGTATCAATCCGCACTCGTCCCTGGGTGAGACGAGTGCTAATCCGCACTCGTCCCTGGGTGGAGCGAATAAGCAATAAAGTGTCTAAAAGGTGCCAAATTGATCCCTGACTTGTAAAACTATTGTGTGAGTGGTTAGAACCACTGTTTAACCTCTGAGGGCTGCCCTGGGGGCTGTGTGTGTTAGTGCAATCAGTGCTTATTGTCACATAATCGGATTGGTGTTGTTTTGGTGTCTACAGATGCCCCTTTTTGGAAAGCATTGCACATGGTGCAGTGCTGAGCAAAAATAGATAACCAAAGCACTAATGATTAAGGTTTTCAGTAACCTAACCAACTCTTGATGCCCCAAGTATGGAAAGGGCACGCATTCTTGAATCCTTGCTTCTGATGAGCTAAGGAACTTAAATCAAGCATTAACCTGGTTCGGTGAGGTATTACTTGAGCTTGGACATTGATCAGTCATGAAGAGGCAAAGGGCGCAACCTTTTGTTGTGGGAGCCTTGAGTTCATGATTCACGAATGCCAAGTATATGATCAGTTTGTGATAATTGCTTGTTTGCTGCCCCAAGCAGGGGCGCGATTGTCTTTTGCAATGATCCTTTGAATGCGTGTTATTTCCAAGACTGGGTATAATGGTGTTGATTGGCAACTAAGTGTGACTACCCCCTCAAGCGACGAATCGATGAGGGAATGACCGACATGAGAAAAGCGACGAGTCGCTTGACCCAAGATGACTTTAGTGAGGGTGCCTTCAGATGTTATCCGATGCATGCTCGAGCAGTTGCCCGATTGCTCTGACCTATTTTTGGTGGGGGTGAATCCATTTTGGGATGCCATTTGGGGTTAACATTGGCGAAAATCCATCGTCCCGTGGAGCGGTCCGGCTATGGTAGCCTTCTTAGGGAGTAGGATAACGACAAGGTAGACCTCAACATCAGTTTTCTTATGCTAAGAGGTTAAGTGCAAGAGCACTTTTGTCCAGCAATTTTTATTGGTTTTGT
Organism: Wollemia nobilis; assembly: GCA_028583015.1. Taxonomy (NCBI): domain Eukaryota; kingdom Viridiplantae; phylum Streptophyta; class Pinopsida; order Araucariales; family Araucariaceae; genus Wollemia; species Wollemia nobilis. Next base: position 235,916 of record JAQPPZ010005376.1, on the reverse strand, counting down.
TGGCATTTGTCATTTTTATGTTGTGGTTGTTTTTGATGTTTTTGTGTTTTTTTTTTTTTTTTAATTCGTCCCGGGGGGGGACGAGTGCCAGGTTGGTACTCGTCCTAGGGTGGGACGAGCGCTCCTTCGCGGGTACTCGTCCTTGGGTGGTACGAGCGCGCTGAAAAGCGCTCGTCCCGGTCAGGGACGATTACCAGCTGGCAAAAAATATAAATATGTGAAAATGACATATTTGGCTCATTTGCATCTGTTCAGCGATTGCGATTTGGAGCTCTGGGGAGGAGGAGGTAAAGTTTCTGACGCGAAGTGCTGCCAGATTTTCCAGCCATCATGAGTGCACAGACCGGGTCGTCGAGCGGCGGAGCCGAGGCGAGACCAGTAAGTGCACTATCTCCTCGATTTTGAATTTGAAAAATGCAAATGTGTTTTTATTGTTTTTCGTTTGTTTAAAACATGAAACCCTAATTAATTAAATTAAAAGGTGAATGAATGAAACCGAATGAAACATGGATGCAAACCGATGGAAACTTAGATGGAAAACCATAGGATAAACCCAAAATGAAACTTAGAGTAACACTTTAGGGTAACCATGGTTAAAAATGTTTTTCTATGTGAATGGTAAAACTTAGGTCGAAACCGTAGGTAAACCATGCCCATATATTTTTTTTGTAATTTTTATGGAATTAAAAAATGCAAAATAGATGAATTTTTTGTTGAAATGGTAAACTTAGGTAAACCATGTCAAATTTTTGTCGTTTTTTGATGAAATTAAAAACTGAAAAATGGATGAATTTTTTTGTTGAAATGGTAAACTTAGGTCGAAACCGTAGGTAAACCATGTCAAATTTTTGTCGTTTTTTGATGAAATGTAAAAATGAAAAATGGATGAATTTTTTTGTTGAAATGGTAAACTTAGGTCAAAACCGTAGGTAAACCATGTCAAATTTTTATTGTTTATTGATGAAATTAAAAACTAAAAAATGGATGAATTTTTTTTGTTGAAATGGTAAACTTAGGTCGAAACCATAGGTAAACCATGTCAAATTTTTGTTGTTTTTTGATGAAATTTAAAAACTGAAAAATGGATGAATTTTTTTGTTGAAATGGTAAACTTAGGTCGAAACCGTAGGTAGACCATGTCAAATTTTTATCGTTTATTGATGAAATGTAAAAACTGAAAAATGGATGAATTTTTTTTTGTTGAAATGGTAAACTTAGGTCGAAACCGTAGGTAAACCATGTCAAATTTTTGTCGTTTTTTGATGAAATTTAAAAACTGAAAAATGGATGAATTTTTTTTGTTGAAATGGTAAACTTAGGTCGAAATCGTAGGTAAACCATGTCAAATTTTTGTCGTTTTTTGATGAAATGTAAAAATGAAAAATGGATGAATTTTTTTGTTGAAATGGTAAACTTAGGTCAAAACCGTAGGTAAACCATGTCAAATTTTTGTCGTTTTTTGATGAAATGCAAAAATGAAAAATGGATGAATTTTTTTTGTTGAAATGGTAAACTTAGGTCGAAACCGTAGGTAAACCATGTCAAATTTTTATTGTGTTTTTTTTTTTTTTTGGATGTACATGTGAATGAAAGATGTTACTGTACAGTTATGCATTTTTGTACATGTGATGGTAATTTGATGCATGTTTTTTATGTTTGTTTTTTGCTGTGATGTACAGGTGGTGAAGAGTCGACATCGAGTGCCGATGATTTTCTCTAATGCCCGTGAGGTGTTGACAGCTAAGGACTGGGATTGGCTTGATGCCCTAGGGCTCAAGCATGTGGCTCGGTTGGATGCAGTTGTGGCGGACCGGGTGTACCTTACAGCATTGATCGGCCTATGGGATGTTCGGACGAACACCTTCCATCTTCCGACAGGGGAGATGACAGTCACCTTAGAGGACGTGTATCGAATTCTTCGAATTTCGATAGACGGGGTTCCCATTCGGACGACTCCACGAGGCCAGAGGACGATGGTACTGACGTGGTATTTTGGATACGGAGAGGATGAGGATGGGATGACCTCGTTGGAGAGGGCGGAGCTGGATTGCTAGATTGGGGGGATTTTGGTGCGATATTGGTATGCGAGGGGAATGTTGGGAGTGAGGCATGCACTACTCATGAGCCTCATTTCCAACATGCTCCTGCCAGACTCATCAGGAATGAGGTTCCCATGGAACCTATTGGAGGTGGTGTGGCAGTTGGTGGATTGTCCGGTGACAGAGTCGATGATTATGAGATGGGGCCAGATGATTTTGGCTCAGTTGTATGATGAGTTATATGAGGTCCGCTGTCGGAGGTGAAAGGGGATTGGCTATAGTTTCTTGTTGCAGTGCTGGGCCTGGCAGCATATAGCCATAGAGTGGCCACGAGGGCTACCCTGGACTACCCGGGCTGACATGGTTGATAGAGATATTGGGTATGGTGCTCTATGGTATCGGTCTGAGGAGCGGGGGCAGAGTCGGCCATTTGCGGGAGACGTAGACCATTACAGAGATGCATTGGCATGATTGACTCTCAGAGATGTGGTATGGAGGCCATATCGGGATTGTCCCGCATGGCCAGAGGTAGATGATTGGCTTCGGTGGGTTTGGAGGGAGATATGGGTGATTGGGCGACATGGGACAGAGCAGGAGTACTTCCATTACCTTCGAGTGACGCGATAGTTTGGGGTACGCCAGGGGTTTCCTGGGGAGCCCGTAGTCTATCGACATTGGAGTGATGAGAGGACCCTAGCTGCGTCGATCCTCAAGCCATTGGGGGAGGAGTCTGATATAGTTTTGGACATTTTGAACGTAGATGACATCGGAGTGACGACCGAGTATCAGGAGTGGTGGACGTTGCGGCAGTGGCGAGGTGAGGGGCCATTGGGAGGAGAGGAGGCAGCGGGAGGCAGAGAGGGTGTAGAGGCACCAGGAGAGGGTTGGGGAGCTCCTGCTAATGTGGAGATGGTGGAGGTGGCAGATGTAGGAGATGAATTTGGGGAGGAGGAGCAGTCGGAGATGCAGGATGCTCCAGAGCAGGCTGGGTCGGAGGAGACAGAGGCGGGGTTGTGCACTGAGGTAGCACAACTGACGGGGTTGTTGCAGAGGCGGGATGGAGAGCTTGCGAGATGACACAGGAGAGGGATCTCCTATGGACATAGTTGGTAGGGCGGGGGAGCGTAGGGGCTGCGTCTCACCAGTAGGAGGGGGATACGGATGCTACACGGGAGAGGGATCTCCTACGGGTGCAGCTAGCACAGCGCGATGATGCCATCGCGTACTACCGTAGGTGAGAGGTCGAGTGGAGTCGGCATCGATGGGAGATGGAGGGCAAGATTATCCGCCTGGGTGGGCAAATACTAGAGCCTCCAGCTAGTGGCTCGTCGTATAGGATGAGAGACAACAGGACGGAGCAGTCGGCATCATCCCGATGTAGGCGACGAGAGGAGGGAGGTGCAAGTGGGCATGATGCAGGGGTGAGCAGTCACCCTGAGAGGTCTCAGAGGATTGACACTGTAGGGGGTAGTTCTCGTCGCACCGATCCTACGTGATCATGGTGGCTGACGCCCTAGGCTAGGGGTTTTATGATTTTGGATGATGGGAGGGAGGTCCGAGGACCAATGCACTGTAGCCTACGGGCAATTTTTGTTATGATATATATACAAATGATTCTTTTTGGTGTTTATCATTTTTCATGATTTATTTTTATGTACATGTTTTTACATTGATGTATGCATATGCGATTATGAATGCGATGGTTCTAATTTGTATGATGTATGCATATGGAATGAATGCAATGATTTGTTGATGATTTGTCGATGCACCATAGACTGGAAAAAATTTGGATTGGACTTGCTAATAATGGGATAACTTTGTGGAATGTTTGTGCATGTGGAAACTTTGTTTTTGTATTTTGTCTATTTGCGGATGGTGATGTATGGAATGAAATGTATCGGTTGTTTGAAGATGTAGTTAAGCTTTTTTGAGATGCAGATATTTTAACTAACTAGCCAAGACTGTACATTTATCTCGTAAGACTTTTGAACAAGGTATAAATTTGACTGAAATTTAACCAAGTTATTTCACATCCCTATGTGTGCAATTGAGTTCGTTTATGTGTTATTCATCAGGATACCGCCAGTGCCAGATGGGCTTTCAACCGAACCTGTACTAAGGATCACCTAATTAGCTCCACTAACTCCTTTATTGTATTTAGTCAGATTAATCTACGATGTTATCTAGGATACCATAAGCTAGCTCATCCACATGCAAACATTGATCTGCACACAAGTTAATGTGACAGATATATCGTCATGCGGGAGGTTTACCGCCAATGACCAATAGGCTATCAACCAAATCGGTCATCGAAGCTTGCCTCATGACCTGTCAAAATACTGAGAGTTCCAAGGATTCAAGTTCGACTCCCTTCTTTTCTTCAAGTGTATTGGGATACTTGCTCTTTATAGTGATAAAATCACTGTTTATTTTTGTTTTATTTGTTTTTTTTTTTTGAGCAAGGGATTTGAATATGGAGTGACGAGAATCACTATTGTTTGTGCCTTTTGATGTGTGCACTGTAGGATGTCAAATTTGTAATGTTTTGACGTTTTGCAAATTTTTGATGTTTTTGCAACTTTTGAGAACTTGGGATTCATGGGGAATTGGGTAGGGAGGATGCTTGTCCTTTTGCCAACTCTCAGCATTCCTAGGGTCATTCGCACAGGGGGATAAGCAAGATAGCCGTTTTGCTTATGGTAACCTGAGATTACTGTGTAGGTTTCATCTTTCGTTCACACAACTTAGGAATTATTTTATGTGTGTTAATTTGTGTTGGGATGCTACGTAAAAAGGCGTGATCCAAGTAAAAATTTCTCGTGTAAAATCTGTTTAACTATGTACAGTTTTGGCTAGAAATTTAAAGACATCTGAATGACAAAAACCCTATATACATTAGGAGACAACTGACGATGCTAAAATAAAAAGGGTGATATGCTAGATGTAGGCATTTATGAAAATGGATTTGATGTGGAAAGGATGGAATTGCCAAGTAATGACAGCCTATGGTGCTTTTGACTTGTATGACCTATCGAAGTATGCAATGTATGGATGCAATGCTTAATGGAACCTATTTTTTTGTATTTTGATTTTTATGAGAATGCATGGAATTGGAATGCAATTGTTTTTGTAATTTTGATTGTTTATGAGAATGCATGGAATTGAAATGCAATTGTTTTTGTAATTTTGATTTTTGTGTTGTTTTTGTTGATTTTTGAATTTTTATGTTGACCAAGCAGTTATGGTAACGCTTGGAGCTTTTGGGTTGACCAAGCGATTGTGATAATCCTTGGAGCTTTTTGTTGGACTATGGCTCTCTAGATGTGGAATGACCTCAAATGAATGATGTTCAAGGGTTCTGTTTCCTTGATTCCTTCAAGAGAGGCAAGCCGATATGTTTCGGGTCCTATTTTACTATCAATGATGTAAGGACCTAACCAGTTTGCCGTGAACTTGTCCCGTAGATGGGACGGCAAATTAGAATTTTGTTGGTTCTCTTTTAAGACCAAGTCACCAACCTAAAATTCCCTGAAGTGGACTTTCATGTTGTATGCTTTCTTAAGTCGCTCTTGATAGATACGCAAATGCTCGAGAGCATTAACGCGTCGTTCATCAAGCAACGTTAGTTGATCTAACCGGGCTTGTCACGCAGTGTCATCATCGATGAACTCTTGCATTGAAATGCACAGGGAAGGAATTTCCAACTCAAAAGGCATGATGCCTCGGAGCCATACACCAGCAAAAATGGAGTTGCCCCAGTGGGCGTTCGAATGCTGGTGCGATAAGCCCATAGGGCAAGCGAGATCTGAATGTGCCAGTCTTTATGATTGTCTACAACTATCTTTTTGAGAATGGCGACTAGCATTTTGTTTGATGCCTCTGCTTGCCCATTTGCCTACGGATAATAGGGTGTTGAAAAGCTATGCTTGAATCTTGTACTTTGTGGTCAAAGCACGCACATATTTATTCTTGAATGGTGTCCCATTATCTGACAGGATCTTGGATGGAATACCAAAATGACATATGATGTTATGTAAAATAAACTCCGCAATGCGGGCTCCAGTCATAGTGGTCAGCGAAATTGCTTCCACCCATTTGGTAAAGTACTCTATGGCCGTTAAAATAAACATGTGACGACCAGACGATGCAGGGGAGATCTTTCCAATTAGATCAAAGCCCCACTGCAAAAAAGCCAAACCGATTGAATCGGTTGTAAGGCCTGAGAAGGTACGTGTGTCAAATTAGCATGGTGTTGACACTTCATGCACTTCTTCACATATGTGCAACAATCTCGCTCTAAAAATGGCCAATAATAACCCATGCGAAGAATGCACTTTGCGATGGCCATACCGCTGAAGTGGCCACCACATGTACCATCGTGAGCTTGGGTGATCGCCCAAGCGGACTCTTGCTGGTCCAAACAACGAAGGAGGATTCCTTCATAATTTTGATGATACAAAATGTCTCCTAACAAGACATGCTTTGCCACTTTCTGTTTGAATGATATTTTCATGGCTTGTGTCAATCCAAGTGGGAGATTACCTAGCTTGAGGTAATCTCGAATGGGTGTGTACCAATCTTGTTGATCATAAACCTCGATAGTATGAATGGCCAATCCCTCTTGAAGTCTATCCCGAACAAAAGTTGAGCAAGAAAGAACTTGTAAAAACAACGTGGTGTTGCTAGTAAGAGGGGTCGGGGAGAACAAGGACCCCCAGTTGGCTTTAGTCAAACAATCTCAAATTCGAGAGAACTTATCCGGAGATGGTTCAATCTGGATCATGTGGATTCCTGGCATCAGATCAGAGCTTGCACGCTCCATCGTAGATTGCGATAATGTTTTAACCTGAATGGTTGTCATTTCACCAGAAGGGTCTTGCGGAATAAGTGACCCCAAGGAGGCCATAGTATCCGCAAAATGATTTGATGATCGAGGGAGTGCCTCGATGTCATACCATTCAAGTTGTGCCAGGAATTTATCCACAAGGGCTTTATAAGACTTCAAAATTGGACATTTACATTGGAATATCCCATTTACTTGATTGACAATTAACAGTGAATCACCAAAGATGTTCAATCGTTTAATGTTCATGGTGATTGCTGTCTGAAGACCTATGAGCAAGGCTTCGTATTCTACATTGTTGTTGGTGCACGGGAAGTCTAATTTAAATGACAAGGGCATTGGAGCACCTTGTGGAGTGAAGAATACAATTCTCGCACCACCCCCTTGCTCACATTTAGAACCATCGAAGAATAGGGTTATGTCAGCCCGTGACTCGAGCTCATCAGAATCTGGTGACTCTGAAACATGGAAGACCCCATCATCAGGTAGTTCAAAAGTCAGAGGCTGATCGTCTTCAAGAGGAGCCTCAGCTAGTTGATCGACGATGACTTGACCTTTTATAGATTTCTGTCCAATAAACTCTATGTCAAACTCCGTCAACAACATGATCCATTTCGTCGTGCGGCTACTATGATAAGTACGACTCATCATGTATCGCAATGGATTCTCCTTAGACACAACATACGTCTTATTACTGAGCATGTAGTGGCGTAGCTTTTTGGTAGTAAACACCACTGCCAAGTAGAGCTTTTCAATGTATGCATAGTTAAGTTCATAACTGACCAGGGTGCGGCTAAGATAGTATGTAGCCTATTCTTTGTGAAGTTCATTTTTCTGGGATAGCATGGCACCCAGTGCCACCTCAGTGGTTGAGATGTATAAATAGAACGGCACTCCTGGTCTCGGTGGTGCCAATACTGGCGGTGAAGCCAAGTACTGTTTAATGTCATCAAAGGCTGACTGGCACTCGTCATCCCAATGAAATGTGACCCCTTTATGCAATAATTTATTCATGGGTCGGCATTTGTTAGATAACTGCACTATGAAGCGCTTGATCGATGCAACCTTTCCCTGCAGACTCCTGAGCTGCTTGATGGTGGTTGGGGGACGCATTTCAAGGATTGCCTTGACTTTGTTTGGATCAACCTCAATTCCTCGTTTGGAGACTATGAAACCCAAGAGCTTTCCAGAGGTGATGCCAAAGATGCACTTCTTGGGGTTTAATCTGACTTTATGCTCAATGAGGCGATCAAGGACCTTGCTCAAGTCACCGATGTGATCTGGGCGCAAAAGAGATTTGGCCAACAAATCATCCATGTAATCTTCCAAAGTTTTGTGCATGTAATCATGAAAGATGTACGTCATGGCATGTTGGTAGGTAGCTCTGGCATTTTTAAGGCCAAAAGGCATGACCTTATAACAAAATGTCCCCCAAGGCATTGTGAATGCCATTTTTAGTTGGTCCTCAAGATTGATACGAATCTGATTGTATCTTGAGAAACCATCCATAAGGGAAAGCATTTCGTGGCCCATTGTAGCGTCTACCAACACGTCGATGCTCGACAAGGGAAAATCATCCTTAGGACTCGCTTTGTTAAGATCTCGAAAATTGGTGCATATGCGAATCCTCCCATCGGGCTTCTTGACAGGAACCATGTTAGACAACCATGGTGGATAATCCACACAGATGACAAACTGGGCATCCAACAACTTTTGTAACTCATATTTTACCATTAAGGCCACTGTTGGATGCATCTTGCATAGTTTTTGCTTTATTTTCTTGATTGTCGGATCAAGCGTTAAATTGTGCATGACTAGTTGTGGGTCTAGTCCCGGCATATCCTTGTATGACCATGCAAAAACCTCCTTCTTTTCCTTAAGAAGGGCAACATAATCGGCTCGCTATTTGGGAGAAAGACTTACCCCTAGCTTGAGAATTCGTGGATTCATTGGATCTGTGCCGATGTCTACATCAGTCATTGCTTCAAGCGACATATGGGATCCGTCTTCCAACCGGTGTGGAATTGGGATCAGATGGATATCGTTTGCTGAATTAAGATCATCATTAGGAATATCAAGTTCCTCTTCAGCATGGAAGACATCCTGAGTCTGTCCTGGAGTGAAATGAAACATCCCACCACAAGGCCAATACTCTGATGGAGATGGTGGTGTGCCAACGCGATCCCAATCAATAGCCTCTATGTCTAGATGCAATAATCATGTTGGATTGGCTGGATCATGGATGGGGGCGGTCAAGTCAATGGAGACCATGTTGATGAAATGATTGTAATCTCCATTACCGCAAATGTGACAACTCTGACATTCAGGATGTTCTTGGTGCATTGGATCTAGCTCTGTAGGCACTGGCACAAAGGGATCAGCCCTATGCACAGACATGCAAACAGGGTCGGCCCTCGGCACTGATGGTTTGATAGGGTCTCCAGGCGGAAGATGTTCTATGTATTCCTGGAGGGGCGGGTGCAGTAATTGCTATAACTGTGCCAAGTTGAAATGTCTCCTCTGTCTGGGACCTATGTGTAAGTGTTCAAACATGTCATCTATGTCCAAAGGATTTTGTTGTTGTTGAGGTAGCCTATGCTCACTGGGATCATTCAATGGGAACATCATCAAGAAGTCCTCCTGATCGTTATTCAGTGGATATTCGGTCGAATGATCATACTACAACTCATCTTCAGAAGACCCTTCGTAGTCTTGTCCATATTCCCCTTGTGGGTGAGTCCATGAGGTTTCTCTTTGTTCGGCCATATGGAAAGGGTTGTTGAGGTCAACAAGGTTATTTGTTTGTAATGGGAAATAATCCCCCAATGTATAAGTTGTATTTGGATTGGCATATGGATCTGATGCCAACCCATCCTTGTTGCCTATCCCTAGGCCTTGCATGTTTTCGACCAAGATGTCGAGGGGCAAAGGGTGATTAAACCCTACTCCTAACTTATCATAAGGCATTTGGTATCTTGGTTGGCATAAAACACGCATTCCTTGTTCATACCTGCCTAACCCGTATCCATGCCAGTTGCATTGGCTAAGATATCGTAATGCGAAGTCTGGGTTAGCCAGATAGTTGACATCTTCCACAAAGGGATCTTCATCTTCCTCTTCTTGTCGGGAAGGTTCAACGCCATGATCCAGGCCCCCAAAAATGAAGTTTGTCTGATTAGGTGGGTAGCCTAAAGGAACCACGGAGCCTATGGGGAGTCGAGGTCTTCCCATGTCTTGCATAGATTGAAGTGTGGGCGTTGCAACAACATTGCGCACTATATACTCCCCCATGCCTGTGTTAGACATCTCAACAGTAATCGTTGGTGATTGAGGGGAAGTGAATGGGAGTTCTCCTTGAGTCCACTCCATGTGGGGTGAACTAGGCGTCTCAACTTCCATTCTATTAGGCATCTCTTCTATAGAGATATTGGAAACTAAAGGTGGTTCCACTTCCAGGGGCTTCTTTCCTTTGTCCGTTGGAGTGGCCACCGTAGGTGGCGTCATTGTGGGAGGACAGGATGAAGAAGATGAACCCGCCTGGGAATTTGATTCATTTGGTAATGGAGATTCTTGCTTAGTTGGACTCCTCTTAGATGGATTTAACTAGAAATCCACATGCGTTGAAGGGAGGGTCGACTGCGGCATGATTTGCACTAAGTTGCAATATTTAAAAGGTTCCAAATCTGTAGGGACCACGTGCACTTGTCCTTCAAATGTATATTTCAAACATTGATGAGCAATTGAAGGGACACACTTCATATCTCGAATCCAAGGCCGCCCAAGCAAGATATTGTAAGCCATCTCACCTTCTAAAATGTGGCACAACGTATGAATGGTCTTTTGTCCCACTTGTATGGGCAGGACAATTGTGCCAACTGTCGAGCATATCGCATCATTAAATGCTCGAAGGGTATAAGTGGAAGGTGCAATGTGAGAGGCTGGCAGTTTCAAATGTTTTAGTGCAGCGGTTGTAATAATGTTACTGGACGAACCAGTGTCTACCAACACCCACTTGTACGGAGTCCCGTTGACCCGTGCAATAACGTGCAGGGGTGGATCCGCTACATCTCCAGTCACCGTTTTTAGCTCATCTTCCCTAAAGGTAATGACTGGTTTAGTACACTGTTTGACATGCCCCACAAAATTGTTGAACGAATTCGCTTCATGGGGTTGCAATTCAATCGCCTTTAATATCTCCATAAGAGCTTCCCGATGGGGCGCCGATTGTTGAATAAGCTCATAAATGGAGAGCCTAGCCGATGTGGTCCGTAGACTTTGAGTAAGTCTAGTTCGAATCATGGCCACTGGTCTAGGTGGGGGCAACTATGTAGGATTTGGTTGATGTTGTGATGTGGATGGAACTTCCCTAGTGGCTATCGTGGGGACAACTCTTGGGTGTCTCTTGTTTCTAGTCACAATGCTAATCATTCCAACATACCCCTCCATGGGGCAACTCTGTTGCACTTCGTTGACATGCAGAGGTTTTGTTTGTGCATCATGTGTGGGTAAAGGATCTTTGAAAACACCCATTTGTTGGTTGTTGGGTGCGATGGGGTTATCCACTACCAATGTGTGATTATCAATGAGATCTTGCACTAAACCTTTAAACATCCAATAGACATTAAGGTCATGCCCTTTCCTTCTATGGAATCTACAAAAAAGATCCTCTCTGTAGCCCTTAGGCTTTGGTGCATTAGGATCAATTGTTGGAATATCTGGCAGATTAATCAAGTTTGCCACTGACAAACGGTCAAACAAGGAGTCTCTAGACTCAGTGTATGGTGTAAATTGTCGCTTGGGGCGATGCTGCTGATTTTGATCCTACTTTTTGTTATCTTTATCATAATTATTGTGAGGCACCGCCTGATAATTAGCCTTTGGAGGCTATGTTTCTTGGGCAGGCGTAGGGGCATTGATAGCAACTTGATTGACCACGGCGGGTTTCTGTTGCGTATTCCCTGGTTTGGTGCTCTTGTTCCACTCTTTTTTCTTAGGCTTGGAAATTTTGCCATCCTATATCTTGATCTCTTCAATACGTCTAGCTTGAGCCAGAGCTTCTTCTAAAGTGGCGTATTGCTGCAGCTGCAATAGCATAGAGATCGATCGCAAATAGCTCTTTGCGAACATTTGAGTTAGGTCAGACATAGGGGGAAGGTAGGACAACTTTGAAAGCACCGTCCTCCATCGATTCCCATATGCCACCATAGATTCTTCCTCATACTGTTTGAGGCTAGCTAGATCACTGAGTGACGCCTTTTTCTTTGTATTGAAAGCAAAACATTCCAGGAACGTGTCCACTAGCTGATCCAAGTTGTAGATGCTATGCTTCGGTAGATGGGTAAACCAATCCGAGGTAGATCCTACGAATGTGGTTATGAATGTTCTCAATAACAATGCATCATTGTCTTGTATACCAAAGCATTGACTCAAAAATTGAGTCACATGTTCTTGAGCATCTTCATCCCCTTTAAAGAGTGCCAACTGGGGTAGCTTGAAATGTTCGGGGTATGGAGGTGTTGGCACTGATGGATGTATCGGATGACTACGAAGTTGGCGTAAGGTAGGCTTTTGAGGCCCACCACTCTTAAGTTCCATAGTCTCCAAGCATTCTAACAACACTTTGTATGCATCGGAGGACATAATCTCCTCCTCCTTGGTGTGTTCCTCTGTGGGTTGCGGGGAACTTGAGGCCTTTGGATGGTTAAATGGGTAGCCTCCCTTCTGCCTTGATAGGGCGTTTCAGCCCACTCTTCTTCTTGGTCATAATCCTCATAATCTTCTTGAGGAGTGTTTGGCCTAGGCCTGTAAACATGGACGGGTGCCCGCGGAGGATGCCCATCATGGTCACGGGGAATGGCCTCCCGCTCAGGTCTAAGAGGTCTTGGAGGCGGTGCTTGCTGAAGTCATGGAGACCTGTCTCGCACTAAGGGGTTGTGCCTCACATACATCTCAGATTGCTGTGCGCGAGGGACTGGGGCCCTCTCAGGCGCATGGTTGTGAAGCCTTTCAGTAGTCTGACATTGAATGCGCTCTTGATCAAGGCGACACAAATGTTCTAATTCCTGTTGTTCTTGCCTAAGCCATGTGATTTGTGCTTGGTAGGCGGCTAGTTGGGCAAATGCCAAGTTAGTTTGTTCCACCGTCTCTTGTTTAATAGGCCTAGATGTCTCTCCTACATATCTGTTTCGATCATGGTGCTCTGAGACCCCTATATGTTGCTTCCCTTTGTCGAGGTTGGCCGCATTTACTTGAAACTCTGGTCTCAATGAGCGATTTGGATATAAAGCAGGTGCAGACGTGCATCGTTTTGGCATTGGATACTGATCTTGAGGAATGTAGTGATCCTCCTCTCTCTCTCTATGATATGCATAAAAAGTGCGGGCAGAATTGTCTTGCCCTGTCGGGAGAACCTGATGTTCTGGATATGGTCTACTGTGTCCGACCTTAATCGAGGGTAAATTAGGAACCACAAAATCATATGGTTCTTCCTTTTGGACCCTTTGTTGTTCTAGAGTAGTACACAATGCTTCATCACTAGGCCACCCAAAATGAACTTCCAAAGGAGGCCTCGTGTTTAGACCAGGTGGTATATATAAGTTATTTTCTTGAAAATATTCTTGTTGCTCATGAGTTCCCCTTAGAGAGGGGGTTCTAAAGTCTCGTCTATTGATGGCCTAACTTGGAGAGCCACTCCTTGAGGCACCTCTAGAACCATGTTCTATGACTGTATGGGTTGGAGTGCCCCTCAATGATGGGCCTCTAGAGCCATGTTCTGCATGGTGTGAACTAACTTGTGAACTCTGCCATCGAGGCGGGATGAACAAGTCTTCAGAGCTATATCGGAGATGATTTGTCTCTCTTGGTGCATTTTCTGTAGCTTCTGCCCATGATTGGGCTTGGCTACGAGTATTCACCATGGCAATGCTAACCTAGAAATGCAAAAATTCTTTTTATGATTTTTTTTTTATGATGTTTTTTGTCTAAACAGAAAATAGCATACACACACAAGCAATGATTATCTCTTTTAAAGATTAATAGTGTGCCCTAAATCTGGTTTAGTGTGTATTTGTTGTTTGTTTTGTTTTTGAAAATTTTTGTGAAACATTTAAATGCAATTATGAAGGCTCTTATGACTCCCAGAATGGTCGCCCCTTCAATATACCATTGTCGGACCGATATACCAACCTCTCTATATACCCGCCCTTACGTGAGGGAGACTATAGGTACGTGAGAGCAGATGATACGTGGAACATAGGCGGTATGGAAGGGGAATCGCTCTGTTTATGACACCTACCATAGAAGACTTATCCTCACATGCTGGGAATCACCCCAAGCTACACTCGGTCAGCTTTCGTCAGGATTTACGTCTAGCAACAGTCGCGATCGAGGTAATGGATGCAATATCTCAAGCCAAAGTGATAATGGAATCCACCTTTGGTCTTGCTCAAGGGTTGGGGTTTTACGACCAATGCCTTGGTTTAAAATACCACGTGATGTGTGGGGTTCATTTTAATTTTGCAAAATTGAAATAGGCAAACGAAAAAGAAATCTTTCCCTAAGCCATACAAAACTGAAAAACCAGAAAATAGAAAAACAGAAATTTGACAGAAGCTATAAAAACCCCTACCTCTTCTCTGCCTAACAGGATGTCTCTGATTTGCTCTGAAAAATGCACTGAACTATACTCGTCCCTGGGTGAGGCGAATATCAGAACCGTAATCGTCCCAGGGTGAGACGAATAGTTTATTCGTCCCGGGGTGAAACGAGTACCAATTCTGTAATCGTCACTTACAAAGATGAATAACAGTCCGATGTTGAAAAAGAGGTACCTGTAAAAAAACAAGCAATTTCAGATCAGTAATTTAACCTAAAAAAAATAGAGGACAGAGGTCCCACCATGATCGCCATTGAAAGCACGAGATTCCAAAAACAAAAAGGATAAACTAAAAATGCAATGTAAATGAAACTAAAATAATGCTTAAATCCTATGTTATTGAAAAATGCGTAAAAAGGAAGAACATGAACACAAGATATTAAAGCAATATAAAAATTGGCCCTTTTATTGATATGCTTTGCAAATTTGTGTTACAATGCATCTCCTTCCTTTTTAGGGGATAGGAGCGTTAAATGTTGGTCTTTTACAACTTGTTTCAGAATTCCTTCTTCCGTGTGCCCACATATAAAATGGGCAAACCAAAACGTTGTCGCCGCTTGCATTGGTAAAGGTCGATTCCTCGCTGTTCCTACAATGCTGCAAATCTACGTTCAAAGAAACAAACAAAGAATCAGTAGCACCTGTGTATGAAAAATAAAAGATAAATCTAACGATGGTTAAAATGAATCTAAATGAACTGAAAACTTGACAAAAGCATAAACATGAAACTAGCTAAATACTACAAAAGAAATAAAGCGGGGGGTGCCCGAAGGCAAACCACCCACGGGTGAAACTTTGCTTCAACACCAATCCGCTTAGGATGGGTCCGAAACCTGATGTGATGTGTTGTCGGCAAATTGGTAGGATATTGTGGTCAAAAAAATCGGTGTTGGTTCTTGATTCGTGCCTTCAAAAGTCACCCAATAACCTCTCTTTCGATTAAGAGATTATGGATGTTGAAAACACAAATCACAAGTAAATGAATTAGCAGCACTTCGTCGCTCAAAATGCTCCTTCTCTGTATATCTTTTGGGTGAGGAAACTCACCATTTTATAGACCCAAGGGGTCTCTTTGAATTAACATGCAAAAGTGTTTCTTTGCATGAATGCTTTTTGTGTGAAGAGAAGACTTCTTCTTGATCAAGGGCTTCTTAACTTCCCCTGTGCATGTCTTTGTATGTTTTAGAAAATCTCACTTGCACTCCCATGCAATGAAGGGATAGCTAAGTGGCAAATCTAAATTGTCTTAAAAAGCTCACTCTCATTCCCATGTAGTGAAGGGAAAGTCAATTGGCAGATATGAGTTGTCAAAAGAACTCACTCGCACTCCTATGTCATGCAGGAAAAGCTAAGTGGCAGTTCTGAGTTGTCATATGTCGAGATCTGACTTTTTTTTGGTCAAACCTGGCGTTCGTCCCACCCCGAAGCGAGTGCTGGTAATCGTCTCTAGGTGAGACGAGTATCAATCCGCACTCGTCCCTAGGTGAGACGAGTGCTAATCCGCACTCATCCTTGGGTGGAGCGAATAAGCAATAAAGTGTCTAAAAGGTGCCAAATTGATCCTTGACTTGTAAAACTGCTATGTGAGTGGTTAGAACCACTGTTTAACCTCTGAGGGCTGTCCTGGGGGCTGTGTGTGTTAGTACAATTAGTGCTTATTGTCACATAATCAGATTGGTGTTGTTTTGGTGTCTACAGTTACCTGGCTTTCAGTCAATGCAGAAACGTATATCGTTCAATGAGGCATTTAGTCGAGGACTTCAGATATCTCATATTATTGCTGGCAAGAAGTGAAATATGGGATACAAATAAAGGTAATGTTGGAACTTTGGCAACATGAGACATATGGTTACCTAAACTATAAAACCCAAACTTAAGGTTTTTGTTAGCATTGAATAATTACTGTCATTTTATCTCCTAAAGGAATTCCTGTTGAATTTAATATAAATTGTTGAATGTTTTTACTTTTTTTTGTGTTTTTGTTTTTAAAATTTAAACATCTGGAACCATATATTTTTATGGTCATTCAAATTCAACTACAAAATCCTATCCTAACAGTCGAGGCCAATGCATTTTACAATGTGTAGGGCCACACTAATAAAAAATACTTGTTACCATTGGTATGAATTCAACTGGGGTTGTGTTCTATTACATCTGTTCCCTTACAAATAATAATTGGCTTTACTAGAACCAGAATTGTAGAAGAGATACAGTTAATGTAACCACTTGCTAAGATTGGTTGGCAGAAACAACCAAATTCGCATTATCTAGTGCTGGGTACAATTTGTGAGTTTGAAGATCCAGTGTAAGAGTCGACTGAGGGCTAATGAATACTTGGAGAGAAGTTAGTTGTAACTTAAGTTAGAGTGTGTATATGATATTGAAAGGAGGAAGGGACTTGCATTCCATGTCAAGTCAAGTTGATAGATGTTCAAATAATCATAAATTCATGTTGAATAAAAAAAATGAATAGTCTAATGGACATTGATTACTAAATTTGATAGAAACAGCCAAATGATTCCTTTACATAGAAGATCCAAAATTTTATGTGTAGAGTTTGAATTTTATGAATTTTTTACCATGGCTTGAATATTTCAAAAAATCACAAAAAGAGGAGGATCACTCTTATGCTTGAAGTTCCTATTGATTTGCTCTCCAACTCCGAGTGTCTGTGTCACGGGGCTGGCTAGCTTGGTCGGGCTAGAACCGTGTGGCACTGTGTACTCTCTTTGAGTCAACCTCTTCGGACGAGACTTACCAAGAGCCATGGACTACACTTTCTTGTGTTTACCTGCACAAAGAAAAACACAACATAATGGTATTTTTGTATTTTCTATGGGGCAAACACAAACACTTACAATGAAAGGGAACCTACTCTAACAAGAGCATCCACACAAAGCAAGATACAATTGGGACAACAATGTATTCTTATTAATATGATAGGGCTTGTGACCCAAGATACACTAAGCTTTATCTGATAGGGCTTGTGACCCAAGATACACTAAATTTGGCATGATGCCACAACACACTCACACCAACTTAAAAGTCTAGAACTACATATTTTTATGGTCATGCTGGGAGGGCTAACTCAAGCACAGACTCGACGAGATTTTCAAAAACTTGCCACATTTGGTAACTGTGCTATCATGCATTGCTGCTTCGAGAACAAAACAGGAACCATCTGGTACTGATCTCAACATACTTTGTTATTCTCACCTTCTGAGTTTTTTGGTAGCCTTTGCCATTCGCTAGAGATTGCTCTTCCATAAATGGAACAGTTCGTAGGTTTGGATATAGCTCATAATGTATATTTCCTCTTACTCCTAGGTACATTCCATGGCTAAAATAGAGTGAGACATGAAATGCTTAAATAGTAAAATTTTGGTGGGAATTTTTACCTGTGTTGCATACCTATATTCCATGGGGACATGTTTGCATGTTGGGGGTTGTCTTGAAGACACGTCGTGATGTCCCAAAAAGCCGTCCTGATGTCCCAATTACACATCCTGTTGTCTTGTGTTGTCCCCATCTTAGAAACTTTGTGGAAGATAGGTTTTAGAAGGTTAGGTAGCTATAATACTAGATTATGAGTGGATGAGGCTTATTTTGCTCTGCATAGTTTTAGAAATTAGGTTTCAGTGAATGTGTACAGTCATTTTTACTATACATGGTTGGATGGGAATTAGCCAAGTTTGTTGTCTTATGGTTGACAGAACATCTTCTTGTGGTATTTTATACTCAATTTAAGTTTTTTCTGTGCAAAATAGCTCAAAAATTGTTATCATGTTTTATGTAATCTTCTCTGTACAAATTAGTAAATTACATTGTTTGTTGTAGATCCTTTTCTTCCATTCTTGTTTTATTGTTGTTATTAGATTGGTTTTCTTTATGACATTTTCATAATGGTATCTGGTACAAGTTGTGCATCTTTTCTTATTACTTTGGTTGTTGGTGATACTATTATCATTACTGTACTTGTTATTTTAAGCAAGGCAACTGACTGCGATTGTTTTGGACATTCTTGTTATTCTTAGTGTTTATTTTGAGGGTCAAAGCCAAGGGTTTGTATAGCATTATTAGTTTAATTACTAATATGATGGCTTGAGTAGCCATATTGGACTCAACTATAATTATGAGTTCATGGATGTAGGATCTTAACCACTCCAAAAAATTGAAATATTTGGTATTTCTCTTCTAGATAATGTAATTTAGCTATCAGATTGTAATATCCCCTTTCTAGCCAGTCAGCTTCGTAGTTTTGATTAGCCTACTCACGGGTTCTCGTAGGCTAAATTGGATGTGTGGGAACCCATGGTGATATTAATGAGGCCATTCTCAGCTTTCAGTTGCCAGTTTATATGGCTTATATGGGCAAGGAGATGGGACTTACTATTTATAGTAAGTCAATTCTGGGGTTTGAGTCAAAGCGGATGGTACCTTTGGATTGTTCGTCAAAATGGGTATCCAAATCCATGATCAGTTGGAAGATTTTTGGTTTTGTCGAGCTTACAAATTTTAATGCCCGAATATTATTTATATAAAATTAAAGTAATAATTTAATTTTATATAAGTTAAGACTTTATAATAAAGGGGGAGGATTAAATAGTCACTTAAGTTAAAATTATTTTATAAAGTGACTATTAGAATTGCAAAAATGGGACATCATTTATAATGAGGAAAAATAATTTCTAAAAGACATTTTAAATTGTCTTTTCCCTCCAAAAAGCCATCAACCCCTTGTGAGCTCTATAAAAGGAGATTTGTTCATTCATTTATCTCTCAGGCATCCAGGTTTATATGTTTGCTTTGGCATTTGGTGAAGAAGCTTGCAGAGAATCTTTGCAGGGTTTCGAGCTTATTGGGGACGACAACCTCCTATAGGGACATCTTCTTTGGGTATGAGAGATTACCCTTGGTGGATTAGGGAAGCGATTTCATACAGAGATTGCTCAAGTGTTGATTGTGGGGAGATTTGCAAAGTTTTTTTGAAATATTAAATAGAAGGTTCAAAGTGTTTTCAGAGGTGCTTGGCGAAGTTGCTGATTGTTGGTTGTACAACATAGGTCGTACAATTACCAGCCAGGCATGATATCTTTGGGGAATTGGGTGATCAGTCCATAAAACCCTATCTCCTCCTTCATTGGTGCCCAAGGATTGTGAGCTACTAGTACATCATTTCATGGGTGAATAAAGTTGCATTTTTGGAGCTAAGTGAATAAGTGGTATGTACAGATTTGCTAATCAAATAATACAAACTAAAAATTCTAGATCGATAAATCTTTGTGGTATTTGTGTGTTTCCTCGATTCCTTCACTGGATTTCTATCATTACATATGTAAAATATGCATCTCAAGTTTCGTTTGATTGGGTTGCATAGTTACAAAGTTGTGACAGTTGCAAATGGACTGATTTAGCATTTATCCAAGTTTTTTATTAATTTGAAAAAATACAAAAAATGTACATATTTGCAAAAAAATTTAAAAATATTTTAGCCAGATTGGGGAGGGTTGTTACATGGTATCAGAGCAAGGCTCAAAACTGCTATCGTATGGGAAATTGAGCTTTCATGAGTGATAGGGATAGAAGAGTAGCTGAAAGGGAGAAGAAAAAAGCAGAACAAGGTCACGGTGGTAAAGAGAAGGAACATAGTAACAACATGGGGGAAAGAAATGATGAAGAACCAAGTCTCAGACACATTCTTAATGCTCTAACCATAGCACAGTTGGATATTCATGTTGCATTGCAACGTAATCACCAGGAGATGATCGAAGTTCTAAGAGTAGTATCTGATAGGTTGAGGAGAACTCACATTGGTGGCCATAATGGGGAGGCTAGCACCTCCAACCATTCGGTTTTTACAAGAGGAAGCAATAATGTTCCTAGACCGACACAACCCACTTTCATTCCAAGAGAGGAGCCTATTGAGTAGGAGGAGCAGGCACATGGCCCATCAGATGATACAATAATAGCATGGTGGACTCAGTATTAGGCATTTCTGAAGGAATTTAAAGCTAGTTGGTCTTTTGAAAAATATTGTGCACAAAAGTAGGGACATCATTATGAACAAAAGAAGCAATCAACTCAAAAGGACTTGTAGCATGCCTTGAGTAAGATAACCATTCCTTAGTTTGAGGGAGTGGTAAGAGCACAAAAAGGGCATGGGTGGAAAAGCTGGACAAATTCTTATCACTGAGGCCTATGCAGGAGGAAGAGGCAATGAAATTTGCCACTCTTCACTTAGAGGGAGCAACTCATGATTGGTGGTTCCACGGTCTCAACACTTTGGGCCACGGAGCCATTAACACATATGATGAGTTCAACAACAAACTCATTGATATGTTCGACAAGAAAGATCTAGAATTGCACTTTAGAGAGCTAGCTCAGTTGAGGCATACAGGTTTAGTTGATGCCTACATTACAGATTTTAGGGGCTGTCAGTCAAGGTTCGATACATATCCAAAAGGAGGTTGGTAATTCTTTTCATTTAGGGATTTACTGAGCCACTTCGTGGATGGGTGAAGGCTTTTGAACCACAGACATTGTAGGAGGCCATGAAGAAGGCCCGAAGTATGGAGTTTGTTGTTCCAAATAATAAATCAACATTCAAACCATTCCAGGACAACAGGGACAAATATAAGAAGATTATCCACGAAGGTCTTTCACAACAGAAGCATGAATAAAAAATATTAGGATATGATGAGCTTAATGAGCTCAGAAATAAGAAGTTATGTTCCATTACAGGGATCCATGGGATTTGTCACACAAGTGCTCATAAAAGGCCCAGGCAAGGCAAATGGAGCATAAGGATTATTTTGAAGCGAAGGAGTCTGAATCTGAAAAATCAGACCAGCAAACTAATTCGGACACAAGTGATGATGATAGTTCATAATGAGAGCTAGAAAAAGATGTAACAATGACTCAACTATAAATTTTCCAAAAGGGGAGTTCATTCAAGGTTTGGGGTATCATAGAATGATAATGAGTCATCACTCTTATTGACACAGGTGCGACCCATAACTTTATTGATGAAAGGCTAGTCAATAAGCGAGGACTCAAGACAAAGGAGTTTGGGGGATTTTGGGTTATGGTAGCATATGGTTCATCTATCCAGTTTACTCACAAAATCTCCAATTTGCGGATAAGAATACGATCTCAATGATGAATTTTATGTGGTTAACATCGGAGACACTCATGTGATTTTGGGAATGCATTGGATGCAATCCCTTGGATAATTCACAATGAACCTGCATGTTATGGAAATGAAGTTTAAATCAATAGGTAAGAGGGTTGTATTGAGAGGCATATCTGATGGTGGTCCGAGAGTGGTTTCCCTCAAAAGCATGGAAAGGTTATTTAGACATGATGAAGTCGAGTGGGCAGCAGAGTACCTTATCATGCCAGCAAATGTGGAGACACAAAAGAACACTTACTATCCAGAGATCCAAAATATTTTGACCAAACATGCCAAGGTCTTCAGTGACATACCTCTAGGGAGACCTCCAGAGTGGGGCATTGAGCATATCATTGAGTTAGAGTATGGGGCGAAGGCCGTTATCACTACTCCTTACAAGCATCATAAATGGCATAAGGATGAGATCGAGAAGGCAATACGGGAGCTATTGAATATGGGACACATCCTTCCAAGTAAGAGTCCTTTTCCCTCTGTAGTAGTTTTGGTTAAGAAAAAATATGGTACTTGGAGAATGTGTGTGGATTACAAAGAGATGAACAAGAGGACTATAAAAAATAGGTATCCTATTCCCCGAATAGTTGAGTTGATCAATGAGCTGCACGACACCTTTACTTATCAAAGATTGATCTAAGGTTAGGTTATCACTAGATTAGAATGAGGGAGTAGGATATCGGGAAGATGAACTTCAGATGCCACTTCGGCCATTTTGAGTTCTTGGTTATGCCTTTTGGCTTAACAACGCCCCTGCCACTTTCCAGTCCTGTATGAACAGGACATTCAGCAGACAGTTGAGGAGATATGTTTTGATTTTCTTTGACGACATCCTAGTCTATAGTCATTCTTGGGAGGAGCACCTGTAGCATTTAGATGAGGTGCTGAGCATATTGGAACATGAGTCTTTCTATGCCAAGGAGTTGAAGTGTGACTGTGGTATGATCGAGCTTCTCTATTTAGGCCACATCATCAGTGTTAAGGGTGTGCGCATGGATTCTGAGAATATCAAGGCAATTATGGAGTGGCCTACTCCTATGAACCTTACTCAGCTCAAGGGGTTCTTCGAATTGTGCGGGTTTTACCTAAGGTTCGTTAAGGGATTTTTGTAGCTTGCAGCCCCACTCACAGATTTAACAAAGAAGGGGGCGTTCTCCTGGTTTGACACTACACATAAGTGTTTTGAACACTTCAAAAATGTTATGTGCTCCTACCTAGTGCTCTCCATTCTAGATTTCTCTCAACAATTTGAGTTGTAGTTTGATGCTTCAGGAGAGGGAATTGGATCAGTTCTAATGCAGAACAAACATCTCATAGCTTTTGAGAGTTGAAAAATTCATGGGATTGAGCAGAGTTATTTGATATATGACAAGAAAATGTTGGCCATCATGCACGCATTGGCCAAATTCAAGTAGTATTTAGTTAGGGGTAGGTTCACAGTAAATATTGATCACAATAGTCTTTGATACTTCCTCAAACAGAGAGATCTCAATGAACGGCAACAAAAGTGGGTTAGTAAGCTACAAGCTTACAACTTTGACATCGTCTATGTCAAAGGTAAGAAGAATGTCGTAGCAGATGCCTTATCCAGGAGGACGTTACTTGGGTGCTATGAAAAATGTTTTTGCAGCATGGAGGGATGAGATCTCAGCCGAGTATGCTAAGGACCCTTGGACATTTGGCTTGATTTATGGGACTACACTTGATGACAGGATTTTAGTGGTCCAGGGGTTGATATTGTATAAGGACCGTATGTTCGAAGTGTTTTCAAAGGTGTTGGGCGAAGTTACTGATTTTTGGCCATAAAATGAGCCCACAATCAGCACTTGAGCAATCTTACTTCGAACCTTCTATTTAATATTTTGAAAATTTTTTGCAAATCTCCCCACAATCAGCACTTGATCAATCTCTATATGAAATCCCCACCCTAATCCACCAGGGGTAATCTCTCATACCCAAAGAGGATGTCCCTATTGGAGGTTGTCGTCCCCAATAAGCTTGAAACCCTACAAAGATTCTCTACAATCTTCTTCACCAAATGCCAAAGCAAACATATAAACCTAGATGCCTGAAATGAATGACCAAATCTCCTTTTATAGAGCTCACAAGGGGTCGATGGTTGTTTGAAGGGAAAAGGCAACTTAAATGTCTTCTAGAAATTATTTTTCCTCATTATAAATGGTGTCCCATTTTTGTAATTCTAACAATCACTTTATAAAATAATTTTAATTTAAGTGACTCTTTAATCCTCCCCCTTTATTATAAAATCATAACTTATATAAAATTAAATTATTACTTTAATTTTATATAAATAATCTTCGAGCTTTAAAATTTGTAAGCTCCGCAAAACCAACCTTCCAATTGATAATGGATTTGGATACCCATTTCGACGAACAATCCAAACGTACCATCCGCTTTGACTCAAACCCCAGAATTGACTTACTATAAATAGTAAATGCCATCTCCTTGCCCAAATAATCCACAGAAACTGGCAACTAAAAGCTGAGAGTGGCCTGATTAAGATCACCATGGGTTACCACACATATTATTTAGCCTACAGGAACCCGTGAGTAGGCTAATCACAACTACGAAGCTAACTGGCTAGAAAGGGGACATTACAGTCCGCCCTTCCCGAAATTGCTTGTCCTCAAGCAATTTCAACTTTGGATGTTGTAATACCTCTTCATTCTCCCAAGTCACATCCTCTGCTGGTAAGTGCTTCCACTTAACTAAATACTCCATAATCACATTCCCCCTCAGAGTCCTTTCCCTAAAGTTAATGATGGCCTCGGGTACCATGATTAATTTCCCTTCCTCATCTAATGGTGGTAACTTTGTGGAAGGAACAAAATTTTTCCCAATCGCCTTTTTGAGGTGAGAAACATGGAAGACATTGTGGATTCTATTATCCGCTGGTAGCTCCAACTCATAAGCTACCTCTTATACCCGTCTGGTTACCCTAAAGGGTCCATAGAATCTCGACTTTAGCTTCTCCTTTCCACTCTTCTTGAGAGTGGATTTCCTGTATGGCTGTAGCCTGAGGTAAACCAGATCTCCAACATCGAAGCTACGCTCTATCTTGTGTTGATCGACATACATTTTTTGCCAATTTTGTGCTTGGTGTATGTTGTCCCTCAAAGCCCTCATAATATCCTGGTTGTCTTACAACAAGTCCTTGGCTCTGGGTACTCTGCTATCACCAAGCAATAATTCTATGAAGCTGGGAGCTTCATATCCATACAAGGCCATAAATGGAGTCATATTGGTGGTCATATGATGTGTGGTATTATAAAAAAACTCACTGATATGTAGCCACCTGATCCAAGCTCTCTACTAACCTGAGACATAGTTCCAAAGGTAACCCTCCAACCATTTGTTCACTATCTTTGTCTACCCGTCGGTTTGAGGGTGATAGCTAGTGCTGGGAGTAAGCTCAGTCCCCCCTAATCTAAATAGCTCCTACCAGAACATACTCATGAACCTTCTATCTTGATCACTAACAATCGTCTTGGGCATACCATGTAATCTGAATATCTCCCCAAAAATCAATTTGGCCACCTGAGTTGTTGTATAAGTGGCTGAGATAGCAAGGAAGTGTGCAAACTTCGTGATCTTGTCGACTACCATGTATATACAATCATTGCCCTGAACCGAGGGCAACCTGGTGATGAAATCCATGGATATTCCTTCCCATTTTTGGTTAGGAACTAGTAATGGCTGCAAAAATCCTGTTGGGTAGGTGTGCTCATCCTTATTTTGCTGGCAGATGGCACATTCCCGTACATACTGAAGGACTTCATTCTTAAGTCCTTTCCAAGTGAATCGCTCCTTGATGCTCCTGTATGTTTTGAAGAATCCAATGTGCCTTGTTTTAGGATCATCATGAAAGCACTGAAGAACCCTCCTCTTGAATTTGGAATTGTGAGGTAGGAAGATACGGTCCTTATAAAATATCAACACCTGGACCACTGAAAACCTGTCATCAAGTGTAGTCCCATAAATCAAGCCAAATGTCCAAGGGTCCTTAGCATACTCGGTTGAGATCTCATCCCTCCATGCTGTAGAAACATTTGTCATAGCACCCAAGTAACGTCCTCCTAGATAAGGCATTTGCTATGACATTCTTCTTACCTTTGACATAGATGATGTCAAAGTCATAAGCTTGCAGCTTACTAACCCACTTATGTTGTCGTTCGTTGAGATCTCTCTGGTTGATGAAGTATCAAAGACTATTGTGATCAGTATTTACTGTGAACCTACCCCCGACTAAAGACTGCTTGAATTTGGCCAACGCGTGCATGATGGCCAACATTTCCTTATCATATATCAAATAACTCCACTCAGCCCCATGAAGTTTTTGACTCTTAAATCTATGGGATGTTTGTTCTACATTAGCACTGATCCAATTCCCTCTCCCAAAGCATCACACTACATCTCAAATGGCTGAGAGAAATTTGGTATGGCGAGCACTGGGCATGAGCACATAACCTTTTTGAAGTGATCGAAACACTTATGTGCAGTGTCAAACTAGGAGAATGCCCCCTTCTTTGTTAAATCTATGAGTGGGGCTGCAAGCTACAAAAATCCCTTAACAAACCTTCGATAAAACCCGCACAATCCAAATAACCCCTTGAGATGAGTAAGGTTCATAGGAGTAGGCCACTCCATAATGGCCTTGATCTTCTCAGGATCCATGCGCACACCCTCAACACTGATGATGTGGCCTAAATAGAGAAGCTCGATCATACCAAAGTCACACTTTGACTCCTTGGCATAGAAAGACTCATGTTCCAATATGCTTAGCACATCATCTAAATGCTACAGTTGCTCCTCCCAAGAATGACTGTAGATTAAGATGTCATCAAAGAAAATCAAAACATATCTCCTCAACTGTCTGCTAAATGTCCTATTCATACAGGACTGGAAAGTGGCAGGGGTGTTGGTTAAGCTGAAATGCATAACCAAGAACTCGAAATGGCTGAAGTGGCATTTGAAGGCTGTCTTCTCGATATCCTGCTCCCTCATTCTAATCTAGTGATAACCTGACCTTAGAAAAATCTTCGAGAAGTAAAGGCGTCATGCAGCTCATTGATCAACTCAACTATGCGGGGTATAGGATACCTATTTTTTATAGTCCTCTTGTTCATCTCCCTGTAATCCATGCACATTCTCCAAGTACCATATTTTTTCTTAACCAAAACTACTACGAAAGCAAAATGACTCTTACTTGGATGGATGTGTCCCATATTCAACAGCTCCTGTATTGCCTTCTCGATCTCATCCTTATGCCATTTATGATGCCTATAAGGAGTAGTGATAACAGTCTTCGCCCCATCCTCTAACTCAATAATATGCTCAATGCCCTGCTTTGGAGGTCTCCTTGGAGGTATGTCACTGAAGACCTTGGCATGCTTGATTGAAATATTCTGGATCTCTGGATGGTAAGTGTTCTTTTGTGTCTCCACATTTGCTGGCATGATAAGGCACTCTGCTACCCACTCGACCTCATCATGTATAGATAACCTCTCCATGCTTTTGAGGGAAACCACTCTTGGACCACCATCAGATATGCCTCTCAATACAACCCTCTTACCTATTGATTTAAACTTAATTTCCATAACATGCAGGTTCATTGTGAATTATCCAAGGGATTGCATCCAATGCATTCCAGAAATCACATGAGTGTCTCCGATGTTAACCACATAAAATTCATCATTGAGTTCGTATTCTCCCAACCTTATCTGTAAATTGGAGATTTTGTGAGTAAACTGGATAGATGAACCATATGCTACCATAACCCAAAATTCCCCAAACTCCTTTGTCTTGAGTCCTCACTTATTGACCAGCCTTTCATCAATAAATTTATGGTTCACACCTGTGTCAATAAGAGTGATGACTCATTGTCCTTCTATGATACCCCGAACCTTGAATGAACTCCCCTTCTGGAAACTGTATAGTTGAGCCATTGTTACATATTTTTCTAGCTCTCCTTCTGAACTATCATCATCACTTGTGTCCGAATTAGTTTGCTGGTCTAATTTTTCATATTCGGACTCCTTCACTTCAAAATAATCCTTATGCTCCATTTGCCTTGCTTGAGCCTTTTATGAGCACTTGTGTGACAAATCCCATGGCTCCCTGCAATGGAACATAACTTCATCTTTCTGAGCTCATTAAGCTCATCATCTCCTAATATTTTTTATTCATGCTTCTACTATGGAATACCTTTGTGCATAATCTTCTTATATTTGTCCCTGTTGTCCTGGAATGGTTTGAATGTTGATTTATTCTTCGAAACAACGAACTCCATACTTTGGGCCTTCTTCATGGCCTCCTGCAATGTCTGTGGTTTGAAAGCCTTCACCCATCCATGAAGTGGCTCAGTCAATCCCTCAACAAAAAGAATTGCCAACCTCCTTTTGGATATGTCTCGAACCTTGACTGACAGCCCCTGAAATTCTAGAATGTAGGCATCAACTGAACCTGTATGCCTCAACTGAGCTAGCTCTCTAAAGTGCAATTTTGGATCTTTCTTGTCAAACCGATCAATGAGTTTGTTGGTGAACTCATCATATGTGTTAATGGCTCCGTGGCCCAAAGTGTTGAGATCGTGGAACCACCAATCATGAGTTGCTCCCTCTAAGTGAAGAGTGGAAAATTTAATTGCCTCTTCCTCCTGCATAGGCCTAAGTGATAAGAAGTTGTCCAAATTTTCCACCCACACCTTTTTTGTGCTCTTACCACTCCCTCAAACTAAGGAATGGTTATCTTACTCAAGGCATGCTACAAGTCCTTCTGAGTCAATTGCTTCTTCTGTTCATGATGGCGTCCCTGCTTTTGTGCACAATATTTTTCAAAAGACCAACTAGCCTTAAGTTCCTCCAAAAATTCTTGATACTGAGTCCACCATGCTATTATTGTATCATCTAATGGGCCATGTGCCTGATCCTCCTGCTCAATAGGCTCCTCTCTTGGAATGAAAGTAGGTTGTGTCGGTCTAGGAACATTATTGATTCCTCTTGTGAAAATCAAATGGTTGGAGGTGCTAGCCTCCCCATTATGGCTACCAATGTGAGTTCCCATCAACCTATCAGATACTACTCTTAGAACTTCGATCATCTCTTGGTGATTACATTGCAATGCAACCTGCATATCCAACTGTGCTCTGGTTAGAGCATTAATAATGTGTTCGAGACTTGGTTCTTCATCACTTCTTTCCCCCATGTTGTTACTGTGTTCCTTCTCTTTACCACCGTGACCTTGTTCTACTTTTTTCTTCTCCCTTTCAGATGCTCTTCTATCCCTATCACTCATGAAAGCTCAACTTCCCATAGGATGGCAGTGTTGAGCCTTGCTCTGATACCATGTAACAACCCTCCCTAATCTGGCTAAAATATTTTTTAATTTTTTTTGCAAATATGTACATTTTTTGTATTTTTTAAAATTAATAAAAAACTCATATAAATGCTAAATCATTCCACTCGCAATTGTCACAACTTTGTAACTATGCAACCCAATCAAACGAAACTTGAGATGCAAATTTTACATATGTAATGATAGAAACCCAGTTAAGGAATCGAGGAAACACACAAATACCACAAATATTTATCGATCTAGAATTTTTAGTTTGTATTATTTGATCAGCAAATCTGTACATACCACTTATTCACTTAGCTCCAGAAATGCAACGTTCTTCACCCACGAAATGATGTACTAGCAGCTCGTAATCCTTAGGCACCAATGAAGGAGGAGATAGGGTTTTATGGACTGATCGCCCAATTCCCCAAAGATATCATGTCTGGCTGGTAATTGTACAGCCTGTGCTGTATGGCCAGCAATCAGCAACTTCGCCAAGCACCTCTGAAAACACTTCGAACCTTCTATTTAATATTTTGAAAAAACTTTGCAAATCTTCCCACAATCAGCACTTGAGCAATCCCTATATGAAATCGTCACCCTAATCCACCAAGGGTAATCTCTCATACCCAAATAGGATGTCCCTATAGGAGGTTGTCATCCCCAATAAGCTCGAAACCCTGCAAATATTCTCTGCAAGCTTCTTCACCAAATGCCAAAGCAAACATATAAACCTGGATGCTTGAAATGAATGAACAAATCTCCTTTTATAGAGCTCACAAGGGGTTGATGGCTTTTTGGAGGGAAAAGGCAATTTAAAATGTCTTTTAGAAATTATTTTTCCTTATAAAAAATTAAATTATAAAGTCACTTTATAAAATGGCAATTCTAATAGTCACTTTATAAAATAATTTTAACTTAAGTGACTCTTTAATCCTCCCCCTTTATTATAAAGTCTTAACTTATATAAAATTAAATTATTATTTTAATTTTATATAAATAATCTTCGGGCATTAAAATTTGTAAGCTCCGCAAAACCAACAACCTTCCAACTGATCATGGATTTGGATACCCATTTCGACAAACAATCCAAATGTACCATCCACTTTGACTCAAACCCCAGAATTGACTTACTATAAATAGTAAGTCCCATCTCCTTGCTCGTATAAGCCACAGAAACTGGCAACTAAAAGCTAAGAATGGCCTGATTAAGATCACCATGGGTTGCCACACATCCAATTTAGCCTACGAGAACCCGTGAGTAGGCTCATCACTACTACAAAGCTGACTGGATAGAAAGAGGACATTACAATCTGCTAGCTAAATTAAATTATCTAGAAGAGAAATACCAAATATTTCAATTTTTTGGAGTGGTTAAGATCCTACATCCATGAACCCATAATTATAGTTGAGTCCAATATGGCTACTCAAGCCATCATATTAGTAATTAAACTAATAATGCTATACAAACCCTTGGCTTTGACCCTCAAAATAAACACTAAGAATAACAAGAATGTCCAAAATAACCACAGTCAGTTGCCTTACTTAAAATAACAAGTACAGTAATGATAATAGTATCACCAAAAACCAAAGGAATAAGAAAAGATGCACAACTTGTACCAGATACCATTATGAAAATGTCATAAATAAAACCAATCTAATAACAACAATAAAACAAGAATGGAAGAAAAGGATCTACAACAAACAATGTAATTTACTAATTTGTACAGAGAAGATTACATAAAACATGATAACAATTTTTGAGCTATTTTGCATAGAAAAAACTCCCTATCTCATTTCATATGTTCCTGAAGTAGGTACATGCATAGAAACACCAGGGTATATATGTAAACATCCTGAAAACGTCATAGCCACTTCCAGCTACGGGCATAGAAACAACAGGGTATATTTGCAAACGTTCTGAAACATCACAACCATTTCCAGATACGTACTAGAATTATGGATCGATGTGTGCACATTTGTACCTTACAAAAAACACATTGGCCCACCCTTACCCTTCAAACCCATAGCCAGATCAACCTAAAAATACATTGAAAACCTAAAATCTCATTTCTACTGTTTGATATTTTAATAGCTATGTTTACTTTGTTTAGGTTTAGTTTTATTTTTTAACCTCTAAATATCTATAATTTAACTCTATGTTGTGTGAAATGAGAAAATTGAAACATAACAACAACAAAAACACGATGGAAAATAGATCATAACAAAGGTTGAGCATAAGAAATGGATTAGGCGTGGGAAGCAAATGTTATATGAGGTTCAAACTTTAACCCTTTCTAACATAAAGCCTACTCATCTGTCCATTTTCTGGCCCCAAAAATGCACAACATAGGCAAAACACCATTAATTGGATGAAAAATACACAAAACAAACCATGTTATAAGCCCTATCAATGCCATTTTCAAGGTCAAGTCTTGCATCCAGACACAAGCGAAGAAAAACCCCAATAGGTGCTTCAGTTGTGTTGACATCATAGACATGAAAAACAAGAAAAACAACCCCCTGTCACATTTTTGGTAGCATAGCTTTAAATTTAAATAGATAGATCTACTTCTAATAATTCAATATCATGTTTTTATATTTTTCTGCACATAAAATCTAAAAACAATGTGTTTTTTTTGTTTGCATAATATGAAACAATATATTGCAATACATATGAATGTGTATTTGGAAACAATAGTATACACTCTGCAATATGAATGGATCCTTTTATGACAATTTATGTGGTAATTTTAACCCTCACATCTCCACAGCTTCAAAAAAAATTGCCATAGTAAATTCTAGAAGATATGCATCAAGAATTAAACGTGTAAGAAAATTACGAAAAAAAAGTGCAAACAAGACATCTCCCCTAGAACTAAAAGACAAAGTGTACCTAGAACTAAACCAATAGACCTTATACTGAACCTAGATTTACCCCACACCCTCTGCTACATCATCAAAAGCATTCTAGAATCCTCATGATACCAACTTGCATTGGAATCAATATTGGCTAACTCTGGTTTTGAAAACCTTTCCTAGTCAAAAAAAATTAAATAGCTAAACATTTTGATTGCAAAATAGTTTTTGGATTCTAAATGTGAATTGGAAAAAAATTCCATGCAACAGCAACATCTCTGCCTAAAAAATGATGAAGAAAAAAGGGCAAATGGGGGTCTACAAGCATAAGAGCCCAGCTTTTCATTTCTTCTTACCTCTGAAAAAATCAATAAAGAAGAGGGTTAAAAAAATTGTTCTTATGAAAATGATCTAGAGATAGTCGATTAACCCTACAAGCAAAGGCTACTTCCATTGACAAATATCTATAGCTTAAATTGAGTATAAAATACCACAAGAAGATGTTCTGTCAACCATAAGACAACAAACTTGGCTAATTCCCATCCAACAGTGTATAGTAAAAATGACCGTACACATTCACTGAAACCTAATTTCTAAAACTATGTAGAGCAAAATAAGCCTCATCCACTCATAATCTAGTATTATAGCTACCTAACCTTCTAAAACCTATCTTCCACAAAGTTTCTAAGATGGGGACAACACGAGACAATAGGATGTGTAATTGGGACATCAGGACGACTTTTTGGGACATCACGACATGTCTTCAAGACAACCCTCAACATGCAAACATGTCCCCATGGAACATAGGTATGCAACACAGGTAAAAATTCCCACCAAAATTTTACTATTTTAGCCATGGAATGTACCTAGGAGTAAGAGGAAATACACATTATGAACTATATCCAAACCTACGAACTGTTCCCTTTGTGGAAGAGCAATCTCTAGCGAATGGCAAAGGCTGCCAAAAAACTCAGAAGATGAGAATAACAAAGTATGCTGAGATCAATACCAGATGGTTCTTGTTTTGTTCTCGAAGCAGCAATGCATGATAGCACAGTTACCAAACTTGGTGAGTTTTTGAAAATCTCGTTGAGTCTGTGCTTGAGTCGGCCCTCCCAACATGACCATAAAAATATGTAGTTCCAGAATTTTAATTTGGTGTGAGTGTGTTGTGGCCTCATGCCAAATTTAGTGTATCTTGGGTCACAAGCCCTATTAGATAAAACTTAGTGTATCTTGGGTCACAAGCCCTATCAGATTAATAAGAATACATTATTGTCCCAATTGTATCTTGCTTTTTGTGGATGCTCTTGTTAGAGTAGGTTCCATTTCATTGTAAGTGTTTGTGTTTGCCCCATAGAAAATACAAAAATACCATTGTGTTGTGTTTGTCTTTGTGCAGGTAAACATAGGAAAGTGTAGTCCATGTCTCTTGGTAAGTCTCATCCGAAGAGGTTGAATCAAAGAGATTACACAGTGCCACATGGTTCTAGCCCAGCCAAGCTAGCCAACCCCGTGACACAGACACTAGGAGTTGGAGAGCAAATCAACAGGAACTTTAAGCATAAGAGTGATCCTCCTCTTTTTGTGATTTTTTGAAATATTCAAGCCATGGTAAAAAATTCATAAAATTCAAACTCTACACATAAAATTTTGGATCTTCTATGTAAAGGAATCATTTGGCTGTTTTTATCAAATTTAGTAATCAATGTCCATTAGACTATTCATTTTTTTATTCAACATGAATTTATGATTATCTGAACATCTATCAACTTGACTTGACATGGAATGCAAGTCCTTTCCTCCTTTCAATATCATATACACACTCTAACTTAAGTTACAACTGACTTCTATCCAAGTATTCATTAGCGCTCAGTCGACTCTTACACTAAACTCGTCCACACTGTTGCCACAATAGTTTTCAAAAACATTCTTATTCCTTGTAAAGGAGTTTCTCTTGACACTAAACTGTACTGTGTGCCAATATCAAGCAAATATTGTAGAAGTCGAAGGCCTGCCCAAGTTATGAACACACTAAGCATCTTAATTTGTGTATCTTATTTTTTCAACTCTTTCCAAGGAATCCCTTTGCCTTCCCAGGCTACAAGAATTATAGCTTGTAGGAAAAGGATATACATAATCTAGAGTCGATCAAAACTACGAAAAATATTCCAAAAGGAGCGTTGCTCTACAAAACCTGTCTTTCCTACCTTCTGTTTTCGCAGCATAGCAATGAACCTCTACAATCCAGCCGCTTGTTGTTGCTGATTATCCAGATTCAGCAGAACAAGGAAATTACTACTCAACTTAAGAGGCCATCTCAATTGATCAAAGCACCTGTTGCTCCAAAAATACTCATTCATGTCATCATAATTTCTCTAGGAAGAATGAGGCTCCTTACCGCCATAGCTCGATTCTGCCTTCGCTTTGACAGTATGATACAAAGGAGTGACAACCTTTTGCAAAAATGCATTTTCTCCCATATAAGCAGGCAATGTTGGCTGTCCTATATTTTCATCCAAATAATCCTCTAAGATTCTATTCAGCTCCATAGCCATATTGTGGAAAATATAGCACAAACACTCTGGCATAAACTTCAAATTTGCAGCCTCCCCCAAAATAAGAAGATACAAAGAAATATACAACTCCCTACGGGCATCAATCGACGCTCTCCTGCGGTTTGGGATCCAAACATTAGACTTCCTTGCCATAAATGCACACCAATTCTCATAGTTTTTAAGAATTTTCTTTCTCGATTTTCGAACAACGTTGGGTTCAAGTTGATCTATGATATTAGTAGGCGGTTGCAATCGCATCTGGCTGTTAGCCAAAAGTAGTATGAGATGCTCTCACTGATTACAGAAATTATCTCTTTGGAAACCAAAGAAGATGCCAAGCCAATCAAGAAGATCCATATTAGAATACCATTCAACATAGGGAGGACTCCAAAGCTCGCCTACAGTTTTCAATGCAGCAGCCACTGCTCAAACCTCTGGAAACCATAGGGTAGCATGATCTGCCAACATGTTATGCACAGGAAGGATGTTGTAGACTTCATTCTCACTACTACTTGCTGAGGCCCCTCTGTACTGCCCTGATCACCTATGCGTGAGACTCATTTCCACCAAAATGCTAGACGTCCTTTCTCACAGTGATTTTACCAAAAAAATTCCCGTATTTGAATCTAAAACCCGATGATCATGACCCCTCAGGTTATTCCCCCATTTCTAGACAGTTTCAAAATCAGTTCAAATGATGCAAGTGAACCATACGAACACATAGCAGTATAATCTCCTACCTTACATAAAATAGAGAACAAACTCTCGCTTCTCGTGATTTCCCCAAGATTCCACTCTACTAAATCAAAACGCTTCGAAAACAAAATTTTGGCCGTTATTGAGACCGATTGTGAATAAAAAAACTGTCGGATTCAAATCCAAATATCTTTTCCTATGCTCAACAAGTTCTTTGCTGCAATCCCAACTAATTTCTTAAACAAATATTCGCCACATTTAAATCTGAAATATGTTTCCTCTCCTCTCTTAGGTTTTGACAAAGTTTTTAACACAAATTTATCTTATACAACTACAAAATTTTCAATCAAATGCTCTAAAAAGCTAAAGCGTAGGCATCCCTTACTTGCCAGATAAATGCTTCGAGGATTTCACCAAACTCCGACCCTACGAGACGAGACGAGACGAGACGATCCCTGTACTCGAACCTAAAATTGGCACATCATGTTTTTCTCAATCCCACCGCTCCGTGTTTTAGTCTAAAATTTAACTTAAACAAAACTTAAAATCCAAACCAAAATTGCTCAAAATAAAGTCATTGAATCACGCACCTTCAATAGAATTCCCGATAGAATCCTCAGATCATTTCGATCGATTCCTTCAAAAATTTCAACCATAGAGCCCAATGACTAAACAAAACCCGATTTAAACCTGAAACCAAACGATTTTCAGTCAGCATTTGAACTCTAGTCTTCTAAAAATAGCAAATAATGCCAACGAGACCACGCATGGGAACATCACTAGACAAACTCACAGAAAGCATCCAAAATTCCTGGGACCTATCTTTCGCCCTCAAATTTGAATCAAAATACAAGAAAATAAAATCTCACTTATTTTTTCCAAATTTAGCAAACAAAATCCACACCTTCACAACCCCTCGACTAAGTTCGCCTCGTCCATCGTTCACTGTGACGCTCCGAAAAACCGCTATTGCGATTTTGAAAATGCCTCAAACAAAAATCAAGAAAAAGGATATTGTTAAGTTTGAAAACCGCCTATCGTAAAATCACTTATCGTAAACCCCCTCTTAAGTTAGAAACCTTGGTGGGGAACAGAACGTTAATTAGCTTATTGGTAGGGAAAACGCATTAATTAGCTTTTGCTTTTGATTTTGTTGTCATCGGGATTTGTAGTCTTGAAATCGTGGCGGTCAAAACCTCCCGCGAAGTTCCCACGATGACTTCTTCGTGACTTGCGCATACATAGCATGTCGAGTATGCGTAGTTTTGAAGTAACAGTAATCTCATAACGCTAGCCTTTGAAGGCTATGATATCTTTTTCTTTAAGTTTTAAATGTTTTTTCTCGAAATGTTAAATTATTTCTTTTGAAAAGGTTGTCAATGCATGTGCCGAAGCCAACGGAGGCCCATCGTTAAATTTTGTGCAATTGCGGGTGGTCACGTGGTTAGGGGTATGATATATTTGGGGACCAGTTTGTCGTTTGTGATCTAACCATGGTTTTCCAAGGAGTAGATTTGGGTGGAATAAATATTAGGGATTGCTAAGACTCGACTAATTTGACTTTAGACTTCAAAAGTATTTTATTTTGAAAATATTTTGGATGAGAAAGCCATTATATTAATAAAATAATGTTTAATCATACAAAAAATGGTGGGTGGGATTAGCACACACTGTAAACCAATACAATAAACATTGTGGTTAAGAGTATACAAGAGTGTCAGAAACAGCGCACAAACGCCAATAACAACTGCCAAAACAGTATTAAATATGCATTCGGAAAGAAAGAAGCCAAGAAATTACTGCCACCTGGAAGGGGAAGGAAGATGCACATGACTCATAATGTAGGGTGCATTCCCCCAATGATCCATGAGGGTATGCAAGTACTGCAGCTCCACCTGTACTTTTTTAACTTGTACTTGAATCTGTAACCAGCAATCAAAAAATATATCATATTTATCAGCAAAATAGCAACAGAGAAGACATGTTCGACATCTTGCTAAGAAAAAATAGCTCTGTTCTTGGACTTCCATAGATAAAACAAGGTACCAATTCTAAAAATATTCCAAACAACATCCAATTTGAAGGAAAAAGCAATAGGGTCACCCAAAATAGCATTCATCCAAGTAAAATCCTCCTGCATAAAATGTCTAAAAACTTCTAGAAGCCACTCCCAAGTTGACTGAGCCCGATCACAAGACCAAAAAACATGCAGTAAATCTTTCGCTTGTCCACAAACCAGGAAAATGAGATTATGAACACCCAGATGCTTGAGCATGCTGCCAACAGGTAACCCTTGATGTAAGACACTCCAAGCAAAAAAACTCTGTTTAGGTTCAATATAAGTAGCCTTGATGAAAGATTTTATTTTGAAGATTATAAATGTAGAAACTAAAAATCAAATTAAACTATTCAAGCTCAGATTTTGAATAATGTATATTAGTTATAAATTAACCATATATATTTAATATAAATTTTAACATTTAAGATAATAAAAAATCTATTGTAATTTTAAATTTATTGGTATCAGAATGTTTATAAATATAATATTTTAATTTTTATAATAATTTTTTTTTAAAGTAATGTGAATTACAAGGAGGTTATATTTTCTTAGGGGTATAGCAACAGGGGCCTCTTTCCCTGCAATTCAAACTTAGGTCATCGAGATGAAACACCACGACTTACAATAAAATTAAGAATTACATTTATCTAAGCTCTTGATGGAATGATGAGCAAGATGACTAGTCTCTTCATATTAAAGGCCCTTGGTGTATATATATATACCTTAAAACATGAATAACAAAAAAAAAAATTATTAAGTAAATAAGATTAATAAGAGCTCAAAAGACATACCAACTCTTTGGACCCAGTAGACCAAGTTCAAACCACTCAAAAGATGGCCCTCGTTGTACCTTGCATCCTACTTCAATAAAAATATAAATATAAATTAAACATAGGTCATCGAGATGAAACGCGAAGACTTACAATAAAATTAAGAATTACATTTATTTAAGCTCTTGATGGAGTGGTGAGCAAGATGACTAGGTCTCTTCGTATTAAAGGCCCTTGAAAACAAAACAACAAAAATTATCAAGTAAATAAGATTAATAAGACCCCAAAGGACATACCAACTCCTTGGACCTAGTGGACCAAGTTCAAACCACTCAAAGGATGGCCCTAGTTGTGCCCCTAGTTGTACCCTACATCTTACTACAGTAAAAATATAAATATAAATTAAAAATTAATTATATCAAATATAAAAAAATAAGACCTCGAGGGCTAGGTGGATTGGTAAAAGTTTTTCTGGTTAGGAACTTATCAAGAAGACACCTAGGTTCAAACCTCGAGGGTAGTCTGTTTGCAAAGGTAATTGTCTAATCTCAATCCTTTACGTGCATGTCAAACCAATGATGATGGTACGAATCCTGAGCGATCAGGTCCCCTTCACATTAGGTCAACAACAACAAGGCAAAATAGGTTTGGTGGGAGCAACCCCTACAATTTTAGGAGTTCATGAGCATGTATTCACGGGTTCTGTATCTTCTCTTGCTTGGTTTATGTCTACTCAAGAAATAAGTTTTGTAACCCTTGTCCAAATTATTCTGGAAAACCCTCTAAAGATAAGGATGCA
Source organism: Wollemia nobilis (assembly GCA_028583015.1). Lineage (NCBI taxonomy): Eukaryota > Viridiplantae > Streptophyta > Pinopsida > Araucariales > Araucariaceae > Wollemia > Wollemia nobilis. The sequence goes on along the minus strand of JAQPPZ010005376.1, from coordinate 197,100 downwards.
CTATGGTCATCCTGATATATTTGATCGCTTATGGTTCTTGAGTAGGGGAGGTCTCAGTAAAGCTTCACGGGTAATAAACATCAGTGAGGACATATTTGCTGGCTTTAATTGTACACTGCATGGAGGAAATGTCACACATCATGAATATATCCAAGTTTGCAAAGGACGATATGTTGGTTTGAACCAGATATCTATGTTTGAAGCTAAGGTTGCTAGTGGAAATGGGTAACAAGTTTTGCGTCGGGATGTGTATCGCTTGGGTCATCACTTAGATTTTTTTCGTATGCTCTCCTTCTACTATTCAACTATTGGATTCTATTTTGGTACTAAGCTGGTAGTCTTGAAAGTTTATGCATTTCTTTGGGGTCAAGTTTATTTGATTCTCAGTGGACTTGAAAAAGTTATTATGACTGAAGTCGTTAATACAGACAACAAGGCACTTGGAGCAGTTCTTAATCAGCAGTTCATCATTCAACTTGGACTCTTCATAGCTCTACCAATGATTGTTGAAAATTCTCTAGAGCATGAATTCCTAAAAGCCATATGGGATTTTATAACTATGTAGTTGCAGTTAGAATCTGTTTTCTATACTTTTTCAATGGGTACACGTACTCACTACTTTGGTCGAACAATACTTCATGGGGGTGCAAAGTATCGGGCTACAGGTCGTGGCTTTGTTGTACATCACAAGAGATTTGGTGAAAATTACAGACTATATGCTCGTAGTCATTTTGTGAAGGCTATTGAGCTTGGGATACTACTGATAATATTTGCATCATACAGTATTCTCAAGACCAAAACATTCTTCTATATTATGTTGACCATATCAAGTTGGTTTCTTGTTTTCTCATGGATCATGACTCCCTTCTTATTAAACCCATCCGGATTTGATTAGTTGAAAACAGTCTATGACTTTGATGATTTCATGAATTGGATATGGCACAAAGGTGGGATTTTGACAAAATCAGATCAGAGCTCGGAAGTCTGGTGGAATGAGGAAGCTGACCACTTACGAACGATAGGACTATGGGGAATGGTTATAGAGATTATCCTAGATATTTTCTTTTTCCTTTTCCAGTATGGAATTGTTTACCAGCTAGGAGTTGCTGGTGGTAGCAAAAGTATTCTTGTGTATATTCTTTCATGGATCTATGTGGTTGTGGTGCTTTCTATTTATATTATGATTTCATATGCTCATGAGAAGTATGCAGCAAAGCAACATATCTACTACTGTGCGATTCAAGCCTTTGTCATCACTCTGACCATTTTGGCAATTATATTGTTGTTGCAATTCACTAGCTTTAAATTTACAGATTTGTTCTCAAGTATGCTTGCATTCATACCAACTGGCTGGGGTCTGATTTCAATTGCTCAAGTTTTGAAGCCTTTCCTAAAGGCCTCTATAGTCTGGGAAATAGTCGTTGCGGTGGCTTGCTCGTATGATATTACATTTGGTATTATAGTCATGATTCCTATGGCTATTCTTTCATGGTTACCTGGCTTTCAGTCAATGCAGACACGTATATTGTTCAATGATGCATTTATTTAGGGACTTCATATATCTCGTATTATTGCTAGCAAGAAGTGAAATCTGGGATACAAATACAGGTAATGTTGGAGCTTTGGCAACATGAGACATATGGTTACCTAAACTATAAAACCCAAACTTAAGGTTTTTGTTAGCATTGAATAATTTGTTGCATAACTTTATTATTATTAGCATAAACCATTCACCAATATGCAAAAATATCAAATCATTCATCCACAATACATTATCCACAATAAAAATCCACAAATGAGAGAGAGATAGATAATACCCTTAAGGCAGGGAAACACCAATAATAATCCTTAAGGAAGGAATAACTCCACAAGATCTCCCAAGATGAGAGGCCACTTCGTGGGCACGACGATTACATAAGATTCTTCTTCAATGATATGAAATATCCTTACAATGACAAATATCTCTTCTTTATATATCCATATTCTTATTCTACTTTGGAGAGCCTACTACTAATATTATATTATATGAAAATATAATATAATATTATAATACAATCAACCTTGGGTTATGTGTGGCCCATGCCAACCCTTATACAATATAGTAATATATCCCCAAATATCTATTCCTATGTACCCTACCATAATTACTGTCATTTGATCTCCTAAAGGAATTCCTGTTGAATTTAATATAAATTGTTGAATGTTTTTTTTTTTTTTTAAATTTAAACATCTGGAACCACATATTTTTATGGTCATTCAAATTCAACTGCAAAATCCTATCCTAACATTCGAGGCCAATGCATTTTACAATGTGCAGGGCCACACTAATAAAAAATACTTGTTACCATTGGTATGAATTCAACTGGGGTTGTGTTCTGTTACATCTGTTCCCTTACAAATAATAATTGGCTTTACTAGAACCAAAATTGTAGAAGACATACAGTTATTGCAACAGATGTAACCACTTGCTAAGATTGGTTGGTAGAAACAACCAAATTCACGTTATCTAGTGCTGGGTACAATTTGTGAGTTGGAAGATCCAGTGTAAGAGTCGACTGAGCGCTAATGAATACTTGGAGAGAATTCAGTTGTAACTTAAGTTAGAGTGTGCATATGATATTGAAAGGAGGAAGGGACTTGCATTCCATGTCAAGTCAAGTTAATAGATGTTCAAATAATCATAAATTCATGTTGAATAAAAAAAATGAATAGTCTAATGGACATTGATTACTAAATTTGATAGAAACAGCCAAAATGATTTCTTTACATAGAAGATCCAAAATTTTGTGTAGAGTTTGAATTTTATGAATTTTTTACTATGGCTTGAATATTTCAAAAAATCACAAAAAGAGGAGGATCACTCTTATGCTTGAAGTTCCTGTTGATTTGCTCTCCAACTCCGAGTGTCTATGTCACGGGGCTGGTTAGCTTGGCCGGGCTAGAACCGTGTGGCACTGTGTACTCTCTTTGAGTCAACCTCTTCGGACGAGACTTACCAAGAGCCATGGACTACACTTTCCTATGTTTACCTGCACAAAGACAAACACAACACAATGGCATTTTTGTATTTTCTATGGGGCAAACACAAACACTTAAAATGAAAGGGAACCTACTCTAACAAAAGCATCCACACAAAGCAAGATACAATTGGGACAACAATGTATTCTTATTAATATGATAGGGCTTGTGACCCAAGATACATTAAGTTTTATCTGATAGGACTTGTGACCCAAGATACACTAAATTTGGCATGAGGCCACAACACACTCACACCAACTTAAAAGTTTGGAACTACATATTTTTATGGTCATGTGGGGAGGGCCGACTCAAGCACAGACTTGGTGAGATTTTCAAAAACTTGCCAAGTTTGGTAACTGGGTTATCATGCATTGTTGCTTCGAGAACAAAACAAGAACCATCTGGGACTGATCTTAGCATACTTTGTTATTCCCACCTTCTGAGTTTCTTGGCAACCTTTGCCATTAGCTAGAGATTGTTCTTCCACAAAGGGAACAATTTGTAGGTTTGGATATAGTTCATAATGTGTATTTCCTCTTACTCCTAGGTACATTCCATGGCTAAAATAGAGTGAGACATGAAATGCTTAAATAGTAAAATTTTGGTGGGAATTTTTACCTGTGTTGCATACCTATGTTCCATGGGGACATGTTTGTATGTTGGGGGCTATCTTGAAGACACGTCATGATGTCCCAAAAAGTCGTCCTGATGTCCCAATTACACATCCTGATGTCTCGTGTTGTCCCCATCTTAGAAACTTTGTGGAAGATAGGTTTTAGAAGGTTAGGTGGCTATAATACTAGATTATGAGTGGATGAGGCTTATTTTTCTCTACATAGTTTTAGAAATTAGGTTTCAGTGAATGTGTACAGTCATTTTTACTATATATGGTTGGATGGGAATTAGCCAAGTTTGTTGTCTTATGGTTGACAGAACATCTTCTTGTGGTATTTTATACTCAATTTAATCTATAGATCTTTGTCAATGGAAGTAGCCTTTGCTTGTAGGGTTAATCGACTATCTCTAGATCATTTTCATAAGAACAATTTTTTTAACCCTCTTCTTTATTGATTTTTTCAGAGGTAAGAAGAAATGAAAAGCTGGGCTCTTATGCTTGTAGACCCCCATTTGCCCTTTTTTCTTCATCATTTTTTAGGCAGAGATGTTGCTGTTGCATGGAATTTTTTTCCAATTCACATTTAGAATCCAAAAACTGTTTTGCAATCAAAATGTTTAGCTATTTAATTTTTTTGACCAGGAAAGGTTTTCAAAACTAGAGTCAACCAACATTGATTCCAATGCAAGTTGGTATCATGAGGATTCTAGAATGCTTTTGATGATGTAGCAGAGGGTGTGGGGTAAATCTGATAACATAGATGAATTTGTTATTTCCTTGATTTCCTGGAGATAGCTTGATACATTTTCCAATGTATAAGGTCTACTGGTTCAGTGCTAGGTACACTTTGTCTTTTAGTTCTAGGGGAGATGTCTTTTTTGCACTTTTTTTAATAATTTTCTTACACGTTTAATTCTTGATGCATATCTTCTAGCATTTACTATGACAATTTTGTTTGAAGTTGTGGAGGTGTGAGGGTTAAAATTAACACATAAATTGTCGTAAAAGGATCCATTCATATTGCAGAGTGTATACTATTGTTTCCAAATACACATTCATATGTATTGCAATATATTGTTTCATATTATGCAAACAAAACAAACACATTGTTTTTAGATTTTATGTGCAGAAAAATATAAAAGCATGATATTGAATTATTAGAAGTAGATCTATCTATTTAAAGTTAAAGCTATGCTGCCAAAAACATGATAGGGGGTTGTGTTTCTTGTTTTTCATGTATATTATGTCAACACAACTGAAGCACCTATTGGGGTTTTTCTTCGCTTGTGTCTGGATGCAAGACTTGACCTTGAAAATGTCATTGATAGGGCTTATAACATGGTTTGCTTTGTGTATTTTTCATCCAATTAATGGTGTTTTGCCTATGTTGTGAATTTGTGGGGCCATACAATGGATAGATGAGTAGGCTTATGTTAGAAAGGGTTATTGTTTGAACCTCATATAACATTTGCTTCCCACGTCTAATCCATTTCTTATGCGCAACCTTTGTTACGATCTATTTTCCATCGTGTTTTTGTTGTTGTTATGTTTCAAGTTTCTCGTTTCACGCAACATAGAGTTAAATTATAGATATTTAGAGGTTAAAAAATAAAACTAAACCTAAACAAAGTAAACATAGCTATTAAAATATCAAACAGTAGAAATGAGATTTTAGGTTTTCAATGTATTTTTAGGTTGATTTGGCTGTGGGTTTGAAGGGTAAGGGTGGGCCAATGTATTTTTTGTAAGGTACAAATGTGCACACATCGATCCAAAATGCTAGTACGTATCTGGAAATGGTTGTGACATTTCAAGATGTTTGCAGATATACCCTGTTGTTTCTATGCCCATAGCTGGAAGTGGTTGTGACATTTTCAGGATGTTTGCAGATATACCCTGGTGTTTCTATGTCTGTACCTACTTTAGGAACATAGGAAATGAGATAGGGAGTTTTTTATGTGTAAAATAGCTCAAAAATTGTTATCATGTTTTATGTAATCTTCTCTGTACAAATTAGTAAATTACATTGTTTGTTGTAGATCCTTTTCTTCCATTCTTGTTTTATTGTTGTTATTAGATTGGTTTTATTTATGACATTTTCATAATGGTATCTGGTACAAGTTGTGCATATTTTCTTATTCCTTTGGTTGTTGGTGATACTATTATCATTACTGTACTTGTTATTTTAAGCAAGGCAACTAACTGCGGTTATTTTGGACATTCTTGTTATTCTTAGTGTTTATTTTGAGGGTCAAAGCCAAGGGTTTGTATAGCATTATTAGTTTAATTACTAATATGATGGCTTGAGTAGCCATATTGGACTCAACTATAATTATGATTTCATGGATGTAGGATCTTAACCACTCCAAAAAATTGAAATATTTGGTATTTCTCATCTAGATAATGTAATTTAGCTATCATATTGTAATGTCCCCTTTCTAGCCAGTCAGCTTCGCAGTTGTGATTAGCCTACTCACGAGTTCCTATAGGCTAAATTGGATGTGTGGGAACCCATGGTGATCTTAATGAGGCCATTCTCAACTTTCAGTTGCTAGTTTTTATGGCTTATATGGGCAAGGATATGGGACTTCCTATTTATAGTAAGTCAATTCTGGAGTTTGAGTCAAAGCGAATGGTACCTTTGGATTGTTCATCGAAATGGGTATCCAAATCCATGATCAGTTGGAAGGTTGTTGGTTTTGCGTAGCTTACAAATTTTAATGCCCGAAGATTATTTATATAAAATTAAAGTAATAATTTAATTTTATATAAGTTAAGACTTTATAATAAAGGGGGAGGATTAAAGAGTCACTTAAGTTAAAATTATTTTATAAAGTGACTATTATAATTGCAAAAAGGGGATGTCATTTATAATGAGGAAAAATAATTTCTAAAAGACATTTTAAATTGCCTTTTCCCTCCAAAAAGCCATCAACCACTTGTGAGCTCTATAAAAGGAGATTTGTTCATTCATTTCAGGCATCCAGGTTTATATGTTTGCTTTGGCATTTGGTGAAGAAGCTTGCAGAGAATCTTTGTAGGGTTTCGAGCTTATTGGGGACGACAACCTCCTATAGGGACATCCTCTTTGGGTATTAGAGATTACCCTTGGTGGATTAGGGTGTCGATTTCATACAGAGATTGCTTAAGTGCTAATTGTGGGGAGATTTGCAAAGTTTTTTTGAAAGATTAAACAGAAGGTTCAAAGTGTTTTCAGAGGTGCTTGGCAAAGTTGCTGATTGTTGGCCATACAACATAGGTCATACAATTACCAGCCATGCATGATATCTTTGGGGAATTGGGTGATCAGTCCATAAAACCCTATCTCCTCCTTCATTGGTGCCCAAGGATTGCGAGCTGCTAGTACATCATTTCATGGGTGAAGAAAGTTGCATTTCTGGAGCTAAGTGAATAAGTGGTATGTACAGATTTTCTGATCAAATAATACAAACTAAAAATTCTAGATCGATAAATCTTTGTGGTATTTGTGTGTTTCCTTGATTCCTTCACTGGGTTTTTATCATTACATATGTAAAATCTGCATCTCAAGTTTTGTTTGATTGGGTTGCATAGTTACAAAGTTGTGAAAGTTGCAAATGGACTGAATTAGCATTTATCTGAGTTTTTTATTAATTTGAAAAAATACAAAAAATGTACATGGTATCAAAGCAAGGCTCAACACTGCCATCCTATGGGAAATTGAGCTTTCATGAGTGACAGGGATAGAAGAGCAGCTGAAAGGGAGAAGAAAAAAGTAGAACAAGGTCACGGTGGTAAAGAGAAGGAACACAGTAACAACATGGGGGAAAGAAGTGATGAAGAACCAAGTCTCAGACACATTCTTAATGCTCTAACCAGAGCACAGTTGGATATGCAGGTTGCATTGCAATGTAATCACTAGGAGATGATCGGAGTTCTAAGAGTAGTATCTGATAGGTTGAGGGGAACTCACATTGGTGGCCATAATGGGGAGGCTAGCACCTCCAACCATTCGGTTTTTACAAGAGGAAGCAATAATGTTCCTAGACCGACACAACGCACTTTCATTCCAAGAGAGGAGAGTATTGAGCAGGAGGAGCAGGCACATGGCCCATCATATGATACAATAATAGCATGGTGGACTCAGTATCAGGAATTTTCAAAGGAACTTAAGGCTAGTTGGTCTTTTGAAAAATATTGTGCACAAAAGCAAGGACATCATCATGAACAGAAGAAGCAATCGACTCAGAAGGACTTGTAGCATGCCTTGAGTAATATAACCATTCCTTAATTTGAGGGAGTGGTAAGAGCACAAAAAGGGTGTGGGTGGAAAATCTGCACAACTTATTATCACTGAGGCCTATGCAGGAGGAAGAGGCAATTAAATTTGCCACTCTTCACTTAGAGGGAGAAACTCATGATTGGTGGTTCCACGGTCTCAACACTTTGGGCCACGAAGCCATTAACACATATGATGAGTTCACCAACAAACTGATTGATCCATTCGACAAGAAAGATCCAGAATTGCACTTTAGAGAGCTAGCTCAGTTGAGGTAGACTGGTTCAGTTGATGCCTACATTACAGAATTTTAGGGGTTGTCAGTCAAGGTTCGAGACATATCCAAAAGGAGGTTAATTCTTTTCATTTAGGGATTGACTGAGCCACTTCATGGATGGGTGAAGGATTTTGAACCACAGACATTGCAAGAGGCCATGAAGAAGGCCCGAAGTATGGAGTTTGTTTTTTCGAAGAATAAATCAACATTCAAACCATTCCAAGACAATAGGGACAAATATAAGAACATTATGCACAAAGGTCTTCCGGAGTAGAAGCATGAATAAAAAATATTAGGAGATGATGAGCTTAATGAGCTCAGAAAGAAGAAGTTATGTTCCATTACAGGGAGCCATGGGATTTGTCACACAAGTGCTCATAAAAGGCTCAGGCAAGGCAAATGGAGCATAAGGATTATTTTGAAGTGAAGGAGTCCGAATCTGAAAAATCAGACCAACAAACTAATTCGGACACAAGTGATGATGATAGTTCAGAAGGAGAGCTAGAAAAAGATGTAACAATGACTCAACTATACAATTTCCAAAAGGGGAGTTCATTCAAGGTTTGGGGTATCATAGAAGGATAATGAGTCATCACTCTTATTGACACAGGTGCGACCCATAACTTTATTGATGAAATGTTGGTCAATAAGCGAGGACTCAAGACAAAGGATTTTGGGGGATTTCGGGTTATGGTAGCATATGGTTCATCTATCTAGTTTACTTGCAAAATCTCCAATTTGCGGATAAGGTTGGGAGAATACGATCTCAATGATGAATTTTATGTGGTTAACATTGGAGACACTCATGTGATTTTGGGAATACATTGGATGCATTCCCTTAGATAATTCACAATGAACCTGCATGTTATGGAAATGAAGTTTAAATCAACAGGTAAGAGGGTTGTATTGATAGGCATATCTGATGGTGGTCCGAGAGTGGTTTCCCTCAAAAGCATGGAGAAGTTATTTAGACATGATGAGGTCGAGTGGGCAAAAGAGTGCCTTATCATGCCAGTAAATGTGGAGACACAAAAGAACACTTACCATCCAGAGATCCAGAATATTTTGACCAAGCATGCCAAGGTCTTCAGTGACATACCTCTAGGGAGACCTCTAGAGCGGGGCATTGAGCATATCATTTAGTTAGAGGATGGGGCGAAGACCGTTATCACTACTCCTTACAGGCATCATAAATGGCATAAGGATGAGATCGAGAAGGTAATACAAGAGCTGTTGAATATGGGACACATCTATCCAAGTAAGAGTCCTTTTGCCTCCGCAGTAGTTTTGGTTAAGAAAAAATATTGTACTTGGAGAATGTGTGTGGATTACAAGGAGATGAACAAGAGGACTAAAAAATAGGTATCCTATTCCCTGAATAGTTGAGTTGATCAATGAGCTACACGATGCCTTTACTTCTCAAAGATTGATCTAAGGTCAGGTTATCACTAGATTAGAATGAGGGAGCAGGATATCGAGAAGACGGCCTTCGGATGCCACTTCGACCATTTCGAGTTCTTGGTTATGCCTTTCGGCTTAACCAATGCCCCTGCCACTTTCCAGTCCTGTATGAACATGACATTCAGCAAACAGTTGAGGAGATATGTTTTGATTTTCTTTGACGACATCTTGGTCTACAGTCATTCTTGGGAGGAGCACTTGTAGCATTTAGATGAGGTGTTGAGCATATTGGAACATGAGTCTTTCTATGCCAAGGAGTTGAAGTGTGACTTTGGTATGATCAAGCTTCTCTATTTAGGCCACATTATCAGTTCTGAGGGTGTGCGCATGGATTTCTAGAATATCAAGGCCATTATGGAGTGGCCTACTCCTACGAACCTTACTCAGCTCAAGGGGTTCTTCAGATTGTGCGGATTTTATCGAAGGTTTGTTAAGGGATTTTTGCAGCTTTACGCCTGACTGGTAATTGTATGGCCAACAATCAGTAACTTCGCCAAACACCTCTAAAAACACTTCGAACCTTCTGTTTAATCTTTTGAAAAAACTTTGCAAATATCCCCACAATTAGCACTTGAGCAATCTCTGTATGAAATAGCCACCCTAATCCACCAAGGGTAATCTCTCATACCCGAAGAGGATGTCCCTATAGGAGGTTGTCATCCCCAATAAGCTCGAAACCCTACAAATATTCTCTGGAAGCTTCTTCACCAAATGCCAAAGCAAACATATAAACCTAGATGCTTGAAATGAATGAACAAATCTCCTTTTATAGAGCTCACAAGGGGTTGATGGCTTTTTGGAGGGAAAAGGCAATTTAAAATTTCTTTTAGAAATTATTTTTCCTCATTATAAATGACGTCCCATTTTTGCAATTCTAAGAGTCACTTTATAAAATAATTTTAACTTAAGTGACTCTTTAATCCTCCCCCTTTATTATAAAGTCTTAACTTATATAAAATTAAATTATTACTTTAATTTTATATAAATAATCTTCGGGCATTAAATTTTGTAAGCTCCGCAAAAACAACAACCTTCCAAATGATCATGGATTTGGATACCCATTTCGACGAACAATCCAAAGGTACCATCCGCTTTGACTAAAACCCCATAATTGACTTACTATAAATAGTAAGTCCCATCTCATTGCCCATATAAGCCATAGAAACTGGCAACTAAAAGCTAATAATGGCCTAATTAAGATCACCATGGGTTCCCACACATCCAATTTAGCCTACGGGAACCCATGAGTAGTCTAATCACAATTGCGAAGCTGACTGACTAGAAAGGGGACATTACAATATTATAGTTAAATTACATTATCTAGAAGAGAAATACCAAATATTTCAATTTTTTGGAGTGGTTAAGATCCTACATCCATGAACTCATAATTATAGTTGAGTCCAATATGGCTACTCAAGCCATCATATTAGTAATTAAACTAATAATGCTATACAAACCCTTGGCTTTGACCCTCAAAATAAACACTAAGAATAACAAGAATGTCCAAAATAATTGCAGTCAGTTGCCTTGCTTAAAATAACAAGTATAGTAATGATAATAGTATCACCAACAACCAAAGGAATAAGAAAATATGCACAACTTATACCAGATACCATTATGAAAATGTCATAAAGAAAACCAATCTAATAACAGCAATAAAACAGGAATGGAAGAAAAGGATCTACAACAAACAATGTAATTTACTAATTTGTACAGAGAAGATTACATAAAACAGGATAATAATTTTTGAGCTATTTTGCACAAAAAAAACTCCCTATCTCATTTCCTATGTTCCTGAAGTAGGTACAGGCATAGAAACACCAGGGTATATTTGTAAACATCCTAAAAATGTCACATCCACTTCCAGCTACGGGCATAGAAACAACAGGGTATATCTGCAAATGTCCTGAAACATCACAGCCATTTCCAGATACGTACTAGCATTTTAAATCGATGTGTGCATATTTGTACCTTACAAAAAACACATTGGCCCACCCTTTTCCTTCAAACCCACAGCCAGATCAACCTAAAAATACATTGAAAACCTAAAATCTCATTTCTACTGTTTGATATTTTAATAGCTATGTTTACTTTGTTTAGGTTTAGTTTTATTTTTTAACCTCTAAATATCTATAATTTAACTCTATGTTGCGTGAAACGAGAAACTTGAAACATAACAGCAACAAAAACACGATGGAAAACAAATCATAGCAAAGGTTGTGCATAAGAAATGGATTAGGTGTGGAAAGAAAATGTTATATGAGGTTCAAACTTTAACCCTTTCTAACATAAATCCTACTCATCTATCCATTGTCTGGCCCCAAAAATGCACAACATAGGCAAAACACCATTAATTGGATGAAAAATACACAAAACAAACCATGTTATAAGCCCTATCAATGCCATTTTCAAGGTCAAGTCTAGCATCCAGACACAAGCGAAGGAAAACCCCAATAGGTGCTTCAGTTGTGTTGACATCATAGACATGAAAAATAGAAAACACAGCCCCCTATCACATTTTTGGCATCATAGCTTTAACTTTAAACAGATAGATCTACTTCTAATAATTCAATATCATGTTTTTATATTTTTCTGCACATAAAATCTAAAAACAATGTGTTTGTTTTGTTTGCATAATATGAAACAATATATTGCAATACATATGAATGTGTATTTGGAAACAATAGTATACACTCTACAATATGAATGGATCCTTTTACGACAATTTATGTGTTAATTTTAACCCTCATACCTCCACAACTTCAAACAAAATTGTCATAGTAAATGCTAGAAGATATGCATCAAGAATTAAACGTGTAATAAAATTACGAAAAAAAAGTGCAAAAAAGACATCTCCCCTAGAACTAAAAGACAAAGTGTACCTAGCACTGAACCAGTAGACCTTATACATAGGAAAATGTATCAAGCTATCTCCAAGAAATCAAGGAAATAACAAATTCATCTATGTTATCATATTTACCCCACACCCTTTGCTACATCATCAAAAGCATTCTAGAATCCTCATGATACCAACTTGCATTGGAATCAATGTTGGTTGACTCTGGTTTTGAAAACCTTTCCTGGTCAAAAAAATTAAATAGCTAAACATTTTGATTGCAAAATAGTTTTTGGATTCTAAAAGTGAATTGGAAAAAAATTCCATGTAGTACCAACATCTCTGCCTAAAAAATGATGAAGAAAAAAGGGCAAATGGGGGTCTAGAAGCATAAGAGCCCAACTTTTCATTTCTTCTTACCTCTGAAAAAATCAATAAAGAAGAGGGTTAAAAAAATTGTTCTTATGAAAATGATCTAGAGATAGTTGATTAACCCTACAAGCAAAGGCTACTTCCATTGACAAAGATCTATAGCTTAAATTGAGTATAAAATACCACAAGAAGATGTTCTGTCAACCATAAGACAGCAAACTTGGCTAATTCCCATCCAACCCTTTATAGTAAAAATGACTGTACACATTCACTGAAACCTAATTTCTAAAACTATGTAGAGCAAAATAAGCCTCATCCACTCATAATCTAGTATTATAGCTACCTAACCTTCTAAAACCTATCTTCCACAAAGTTTCTAAGATGGGGACAACACGAGACAGTAGGATGTGTAATTGGGACATTAGGACGGCTTTTTGGGACATCACGATGTGTCTTCAAGACAGCCCCCAACATGCAAACATGTCCCCATGGAAAATAGGTATGCAACACAGGTAAAAATTCCCACCAAAATTTTAATATTTAAGCATTTCATGTCTCACTCTATTTTAGCCATGGAATGTACCTAGGAGTAAGAGGAAATACACATTATGAACTATATCCACACCTACGAACTGTTCCCTTTATGGAAGAGCAATCTCTAGTGAATGGCAAAGGCTGCCAAGAAACTCAGAAGGTGGGAATAACAAAGTATGTTGAGATCAGTCCCAGATGGTTCTTATTTTGTTCTCGAAGCAACAATGCATGATAGCACAGTTGCCAAACTTGGCGAGTTTTTGAAAATCTCACCGAGTCTGTGCTTGAGTCGGCCCTCCCAGAATGACCATAAAAATATGTAGTTCTAGACTTTTAAGTTGGTGTGAGTGTGTTGTGGCCTCATGCCAAATTTAGTGTATCTTGGGTCACAAGCCCTATCAGATAAAACTTAGTGTATCTTGGGTCACAAGCCCTATCATATTAATAAGAATACATTTTTGTCCCAATTGTATCTTGCTTTGTGTGGATGCTCTTGTTAGAGTAGGTTCCCTTTCATTATAAGTGTTTGTGTTTACCCCATAGAAAATACAAAAATACCATTGTGTTGTGTTTGTCTTTGTGCAGGTAAACACAGGAAAGTGTAGTCCATGGCTCTTGGTAAGTCTCGTCCGAAGAGGTTGACTCAAAGAGAGTACACAGTGCCACACGATTCTAGCCCGACCAAGCTAGCTAGCCCCGTGACACAGACACTCGAAGTTGGAGAGCATATAAACAGGAACTTCAAGCACAAGAGTGATCCTCATCTTTTTGAGATTTTTTGAAATATTCAAGCCATGGTAAAAAATTCATAAAATTCAAACTCTACACATAAAATTTTGGATCTTCTATGTAAAGGAATCATTTGGCTGTTTCTATCAAATTTAGTAATCAATGTCCATTAGACTATTCATTTTTTTTATTCAACATGAATTTATGATTATTTGAACATCTATCAACTTGACTTGACATGGAATGCAAGTCCCTTCCTCCTTTCAATATCATATACACACTCTAACTTAAGTTACAACTGACTTCTCTCCAAGTATTCATTAGCACTCAGTCGACTCTTACACTGGATCTTCCAACTCACAAATTGTACCCGACACTAGATAATGTGAATTTGGTTGTTTTTGCCAACCAATCTTAGCAAGTGGTTACATCTGTTACAATAACTGTATGTCTTCTACAATTCTGGTTCTAGTAAATCCAATTATTATTTGTAAGGGAACAGATGTAACATAACACATCTCCAGTTGAATTCATACCAATGGTAACAAGTATTTTTTATTAGTGTGGCCCTGCACATTGTAAAATGCATTGGCCTCGACTGTTAGGATAGGATTTTGCAGTTGAATTTGAATGACCATAAAAATATGTGGTTCCATATGTTTAAATTTTAAAAACAAAAACATAAAAAAAAAAAAAAACATTCAACAATTTATATTAAATTCAACAGGAATTCCTTTAGGATATCAAATGACAGGAATTCCTTTAGGAGATCAAATGACAGTAATTATTCAATGCTAACAAAAACCATAAGTTTGGGTTTTATAGTTTAGGTAACCATATGCCTCATGTTGCCAAAGCTCCAACATTACCTGTATTTGTATCCCATATTTCACTTCTTGCCAGCAATAATACGATATATCTGAAGTCCCCGACTAAATGCCTCATTGAACAATATAAGTGTCTGCATTGACTGAAAGCCAGGTAACCATGAAAGAATAACCATAGGAATCATGACTATAATACCAAATGTAATATCATACGAGTGAGCCATCGCAACAACTATTTCCCAGGCTGTAGAGGCCCTCAGGAAAGGCTTCAGCACTTGAGAAATTGAAATCAGACCCCATCTAGTTGGTATGAATGCAAGCATACTTGAGAACAAATCTGTAAATTTAAAGCTAGTGAATTGCAGCAACAATACAATTGCCAAAATGGTCAGAGTGATGACAAAGTCTTGAATCACATGGTAGTAGATATGTTGCTTTGCTGCATACTTCTCACAAGCATATGAAATCACAATATAAATAGAAAGTGTCACAACCACATAGATCCATGAAATAAGATACACAAGAATACTTTTGCTACCACCAACAATTCCTAGCTGGTAAACAATTCCATACTAGAAAAAGAAAAAGCGAATATCTAGGATAATCTCTATAACAATTCCCCATAGTCATGTCGTTCGTAAGTGGTCAGCTTCCTCATTCCACCAGACTTCCCAGCTCTGATGTAATTTTGTCAAGATCCCACCTTTGTACCATATCCAATTCATGAAATCATCAAAGTCATAGACTGTTTTCAACCAATCAAATCCGGATGGGTTTAATAAAAAGGGAGCCATGATCCATGAGAAAACAAGAAACCAACTTGATATGGTCAACATAATATAGACAAATGTTTTAATATTGAGAATATTGTATGATGCAAAGATTATCAGTAGTATCCCAAGCTCAATAGCCTTCACAAAATGACTACGAGCATATAGTCTATAATTTTGACAAAATCTCTTGTGTTGTACAACAAATCCACGGCCTGTAGCCCGATACTTTGCACCCCCATGAAGTATTGTTCGACCAAAGCAGTGATTACATGTACCCATTGAAAAAGTATAGAAAACAGATGCTAACTGCAACTACATAGTTATAAAATCCCATATGGCTTTTAGGAATCCATGCTCTAGATAATTTTCAACAATCATTGGCAGAGCTATGAAGAGTCCAAGCTGAATGATGAACTGCTAATTAAGAACTGCTCCAAGTGCCTTGTTTTTTGTATTAACAACTTTACTCATAATAGCTTTTTCAAGTCCACTAAGAATCAAATAAACTCGACCCTAAAGAAATGCATAAACTGTCAAGACTACCAGCATAGTACCAAAATAGAATCGAATAGTTGAATAGTAGAAGGAGAGCATACGAAAAAAATCTAAGCGATGACCCAAGCGATACACATCCCGGCTCAAAACTTGTTCCCCATTTCCACTAGCAACCTTAGCTTCAAACATAGATATCTGGTTCAAACCAACATCTTGTCCTTTGCAAACTTGGATATATCGATGATGTGTGACATTTCCTCCATGCAGTGTACAATTAAAACCAGCAAATATTTCCTCACTGATGTTTATTACCTATGAAGATATACTGAGACCTCCCCTACTCAAGAACCATAAGCGATCAAATACATCAGGTGACCATAGTGCATCCTTATCTTTAAATGGTTTTCAAGAACACATTGGCCAAGGGTTACAAAACTTGTTTCTTGAGCAGACATAAACCAAGCAAGAGAAGATACAGAACTCATGAATACATTCTCATGAACTCCTAAAATTGTAGGCTTTTTGATGCCATAGTATCTTGTAAACTCTTGCAATAGATTGCGCATTTTCAAAGCCTCTTCAAAATAATTATCTTGATTCATATCAATTGTCTGCATTGCATCCCCCCTTGTAAAAATCAGAGCATGATTTTGATTTTCAGGTTTTCCTTCACCAAGTTTTAATGGGCCAGGTAGCTTCACCCTGTAAATCTCCACCTCTTTCTGTAGGTTCGGATCATACTTAAAAAGAACAAAAAAATATTCCTTATCATTCCTTTCTACAGAGACCTCATCAACATAAGCAATCCGGAGAGCCTCATTATTCTTCATTAGATACAAGATATCCTCAGCATGGGGATATTTCTTTGTCTTTTGAGTACCATAAATCTGGCAAGCAACAACATAAGTAAATTTCATGAGTGTTGTGGCATGTTCATGGTCTTTGAATAGCAATCCTACTCTGCTGCTTTCGGTGTTATTGCTTCGTCCAGATGGAAAACTCCGAGATCTCAATCCATTGGCATCTTCCCTGTTCCTCGAAGCTGTGGCAACAAGTTCCTTGAAGCCATTACGAATATCCATATCTAATGCTGAATCAAGAAAATCCAACATTTGGAGAGCTTTATAATAGTACATCATGCCCCTGACAGTACAACTCAGTGTCTATCCTCTGAGTGAGGCCCACAATCTAAGTTCCTTGACATGATTAGTCCATAGTTCAGAATCCTTTACCCCTTCTTTGTGCATCCGCTCTAAGAAATTTTCCCATTCATCAGGAAATATCTTCTAAAGATAAAATATAATTGAAACACCATCTTCATTTGGTGTACGCAATTTTTCTTTATTGTAAATAACATCCTCATCATAGTAGGGAGTCAAGACACTAAAAGCCAACATCTTCTCCACCTGTGGAGCATGAGGCATATTCATAAAGAGGGAGTTGCTAAAAAATGCTATGTGACGCCTTGCTTCCAAATTTCTTGGGATATTGTGCATAGAATCTCTTGAAGTAAAAATGGTATGCAAGCGACGTAATTGACGATAGAAGGATTCATCTTCTGTATCAGGTAATTCTACAGCATCCTCAAATAACAGTCTACCATCACTTGTTTGAGGAATACGTCCATCTTGCCTCAGTTGCTAAATACTTCATCCTTCTTTAGGAAAATCCCTAAGGACAATATCATAGAGGTTTTGCAAAGCATTGACTACCTTCTGTTGGTCCTTCATAGATGGCTTTCCCAAAAGAATCTTGACCAATGCTATTAATTTAGAATGAATTTCAGGCAGCTCGCTCATCCTATAATTCTCAATAAAATTCTCCATCTAAAGTGACTTCTCAATTACAACAAACAAACTGTCAATAATGGAGTGTTCTTCAATAACTTCCTTAATAATTCTCAAAATCAAATGCTTGACACTATCATATGTTTCTATCACTGCACATCGACGGTACTCATTTTTGTTGATATTTCTCCACAATGTCTTGTAAGTACATCCTAATTCCCTATCTTGGCTTAATGCAAGCAACAATTCATTACAAAACAACAAGCATGGCCATCGTATGACACGTATATTCCACGAGTTTGAGGGAACCTCCAAAAATTCCACTTCCAAGTCACTGACAATGTCCTCTTCTCTAAATATCCTCACAATTTCATTCCAAATAAGAGCAAACCTTCCTGCTTCAACCTGATTAGACTCAATTTTCTTATATGGTTTGCCCAAACCATATCTGAGTTGCAAACACCTTATAGCGTCCCTTAGTTTAACTCATAGATTCCCCTGGGTTCTGAAAAGTGGTTCTTTTGGCATCAAATTGAACTGGATAGCACTGGCAAAGAACTGAAACCGCAGCCTTAGCTGTTGAATGTTCTGTATCTCTCCCATATGGGAAAACAATCCCACCAATGCTTCAACTATAGATGATAGTATTGAATACCATATCTGTGTGTCCATAAAGTAGATCAAGATAACTGGCGCCAACAATACTCCAACACCGAATCGGTTAGTCTTTTTGAAAAACTCATGCCACTTGTATGGAATTGTTTTGATATTAAATGCTTTCTTAGTTGGCTCCACCATAGGTCTAATCTGCATGAAGTAGTAGAAGGTGAACTTTACAGCCAACAACACCACCCAAAATAGACTATAAGAGAGGTTATCAAAAATTCCCTCTCGAAGCCCACAACCAACAAATGTTCTTGACTGAATCCACCATGTTAGAAGATGAAAAATACTCCAATTGCTTTTCTCCACAAAATTTTTGACACACGGAATTATGAAAAGCAATAAATCCAGGAGCTCAGGGACAATGAATACAATAGCAGCCTTGACATAGTTAATCAACATTTTGTTTGCCTTACTTGACCAAGCGAAATCATGATTTCTTTGTTTCCACATCCGAATATAGAGCACAACAAAAAAGATCGTCCACACTGTTGCCACAATAGTTTTCAAAAACATTCTTATTCCTTGTAATGGAGTTTCTCTTGACACTAAACTGTACTGTGTGCCAATATCAAGCAAATATTGTAGAAGCCGAAGGCCTGCCCAAATTATGAACACACTAAGCATATTAATTTGTGTATCTTATTTTTTCAACTCTTTACAAGGAATCCCTTTGCCTTCCCAGGCTACAAGAATTACAGCTTGTAGGAAAAGGATATACATAATCCAGAGTCGATCAAAACTACAAAAAATATTCCAAAAGGAGTGTTGCTCTACAAAACCTGTCTTTCCTACCTTCTGTTTCCGCAACATAGCAATGAACCTCTGCAATCTGACCGCTTGTTGTTTGCTGGTTATCCAGATTTAGCAGAACAAGGAAATTACTACTCAGCTTAAGAGGCCATATCAACTGATCAAAGCACCTGTTGCTCCAAATATACTCATTCATGTCATTATAATTTCTCCAAGAAGAATGAGGCTCCTTACCGCCATAGCTCGATTTTGCCTCCGCTTTGACAATTTGATACAAAGGAGTGACAACCTTTTGCAAAAATGCATTTTCTACCATATAAGCAGGCAATGCTGGCTGTCCTGTATTTTCATCCAGATAATCCTCTAAGATTCTATTCGGCTCCATTGCCATATGGTGGAAAATATAGCACAAACACTCTGGCATAAACTTTAGATTTGCAGCCTCCCCCCAAATAAGAAGATACAAAGAAATATACACCAACTCCCTGTGGGCATCAATCGACGCTTTCCTGCGATTTGGGATCCAAACATTAGACTTCCTCTCTAGAAATGCACACCAATTATCATAGTTTTTAAGAATTTTCTTTCTCAATTTTTGAACAATGCTAGGTTCAAGCTGATCTATGATATCAGGAGGCGGCTGCAATCGCATTTGGATGTTAGCCAAAAGCAATATGAGATGCTCCCGCTGATTGCGGACATTATCTCTTTGGAAACCAATGAAGATGCCAAGCCAATCAAGAAGATCCATATTAGAATCTCATTCAACATAGGGAGGACTCTGAAGCTCACCTACAGTTTTCAATGCAGCAGCCGCTACTCGAACCTCTAGAAACCGTAGGGCAGCATGATTTGCTAGCATGTTGTGCACAGGAAGGATGTTGTAGACTTCATTCTCGCTACTACTTGCTGAGGCCCCTCTGTACTGCCCTGATCATCTGTGCATGAGACTCATTTCCACTAGAATGCCAGATGTCCTTTCTCATAGTAATTTTACCATAATTTTGCTCGTATTTGAACCTAAAACCCGATGATCATGACCCCTCAGGTTATTCCCCCATTTCTAAATAGTTTCAAAATCAGTTCAAATTATGCAAGTGAACCATATGAACACATAGCAGTATAATCTCCTACCTTACAGAAAATAGAGAACAAACTCTCGCTTCTCGTGATTTCCCCAAGCTTCCACTCTGCTAAATTAAAACGCTCTGAAAACAAAATTTTTGCCGTTATTGAGATTGATTTTGAATAAAAAAACTTTCAAATTCAAATCCAAATATCTTTTCTTATGCTCAACAAGTTCTTTGCTGCAATCCCAACCAATTTCTTAAACAAATATTCGCCACATTTAAATATGAAATATGTTTCCTCTCCTCTCTTAGGTTTTGACAAATTTTTTAACACTAATTTATCTTATACAACTACAAATTTTTAAATCAAATGCTCTAAAAAGCTAAAGTGCGGGATCCCTTACTTGCTAGACAAATGCTTCGAGGATTTCACCAAACTCTGACCCTACGAGACGAGACGAGACGAGACGAGACCCGTACTGGAACCTGAAACCGACACATCATGTTTTTCTCAATCCCACCGCTCCGTGTTTTAGTCTAAAATTTAACTTAAACAAAACTTAAAATCCAAACCAAAATCGCTCAAAATAAAGTCATCGAATCACGCACCTTCAACAAAATGCCCGATAGAATCCTCAGATCATTTTGATTGATTCCTTCAAAACTTTCAACCACAGAGCCCAATGACTAAACAAAAACCGGATTTAAACCTAAAACCATATGATTTTCAGTCAGCATTTGAACTCCAGTTTTCTAAAAACAGAACATAATGCCAACGAGACCACGTGCAGGAACATCACTAGACAAACTCACAGAAAGCATCCAAAATTCTTGGGACCTATCTTCCATCCTCAAATTTGACTCAAAATACGAGAAAATAAAATCTCACTTATTTTCACAAAATTTAGCAAACAAAATCCACACCTTCACAACCCCTCGACTAAGTTTGCCTCGTCCATCGTTCACTGTGATGCTCCGCAAAACCGCTCTTGCAATTTTGAAAACGCCTCAGACAGAAATCAAGAAAAAGGATATCGTTAAGTTCGAAAACCGCCTATCGTAAAACCACTTATCGTAAACCCCATCTTAAGTTAGAAACCATGGTGGGGAACAGAACGTTAATTAGCTTATTAGCAAGGAAAATGCATTAAGCAGCTTTTGCTTTTGCTTTTGTTGTCGTCGGGATTTGTAGTCTTGAAATCGCGGTGGCCGAAACCTCCCGCGAAGTTCCCCTAGTGACTTCTTCGGGACTTGCACGTACATAGCGTGTTGAGTATGCGTAGTTTTGAAGTAACGGTAATCTCGTAACGTTGGCCTTCGAAGGCTACGATATATTTTTCTTTAAGTTTTAAATGTTTTTTCTCGGAATGTTAAATTATTTCTTTCGAAAAGGCAGTCAATGCATGTGCCGAAGCCAATGGAGGCCCATCGCTAAATTTTGTGCAATTGCGGGTGGTCACATGATTAGGGGTATGAAATATTTGGGGACCAGTTTGTCGTTGGTGATCTAACCATGGTTTTCCAAGGAGTATATTTGGGTGGAATAAATATTAGGGATTTCTAAGACTCGACTAATTTGACTTTAGACTTCAAAAGTATTTTATTTTGGAAATATTTTGGATGAAAAAGCCATTATATTAATAAAATAATGTTTAATCATACAAAAAAGGGTGGGTGGGATTAGCACACACCGTAAACCAATACATTAACCATTGTGGTTAAGAGTATACAAGAGTGTCAGAAACAGCCCACAAACTGCCAATAACAACTGCCAAAACAATATTAAATATGCATTCGAAAAGAAAGAAGCTAAGAAATTACTGCCACCTGGAAGGGGAAGGAAGATGCACATGACTCATAATGCAGGGTGCATTCCCCCAATGATCCATGAGGGTATGCAATTACTATAGCTCCACCTATACTTTTTTAACTTGTACTTGAATCTGTAACCAACAATCAAAGAATATATCATATTTATCAGCAACAGAGAAGACGTGTTCGACATCTTGCTGAGAAAAAACAGCTCTATTTCGGGACTTCCATAGATAAAACAAGGTACCAATTCTAAAAATATTCCAAACAACATCCAAGTTGAAGGAAAAAGCAATAGTGTCACCCAAAATAGCATGCACCCAAGTAAAATCCTCCTGCATAAAAGGTCTGAAAATTTCAAGAAGCCACTCCCAAGCTGACTGAGCCCGATCACAAGACCAAAAAACATGCAGTAAATCTTTCACTTGTCCAGAAACCGAGCAAATGAGATTATGAACACCCAGATGCTTGAGCCTGCTGCCAACAGGTAACCCTTGATGTAAGAGACTCCAAGCAAAAAAAATCTGTTTAGGTTCAATATAAGTAGCCTTGATGAAAGATTTTATTTTGAAAATTATAAATGTAGAAACTAAAAATAAAATTAAACTATTCAACCTCAGATTTTGAATAATGTATATTAGTTATAAATTAATCATATATATTTAATATAAATTAACATTTAAGATAATAAAAAATCTATTGGAATTTTAAATTTATTGGTATTAGAACGTTTATAAATATAATATTTTAATTTTTATAATAATTTTTTTTAAAGTAATGTGAAGTACAAGGAGCTCATATTTTCTTAGGGGTATAGCAACAGTGGCCTCTTTCCTTGCAATTTAAACTTAGGTCATCGATATGAAACACCACGACTTACAATAAAATTAAGAATTACATTTTTCTAAGCTCGTGATGGAATGGTGAGCAAGATGACTAGTCTCTTCATATTAAAGGCCCTTAGTGTGTGTATATATATATACCTTAAAACATGAATAACAAAAAAAAAAATATTAAGTAAATAATATTAATAAGAGCTCAAAAGACATACCAACTCTTTGGACCTAGTAGACCAAGTTCAAACCACTCAAAAGATGGCCCTCATTGTACCTTGCATCCTACTTCAATAAAAATATAAATATAAATTAAATTTAGGTCACCGAGATGAAACGTGAAGACTTACAATAAAATTAAGAATTACATTTATTTAAGCTCTTGATGGAGTGGTGAGCAAGATGACTAGGTCTCTTCGTATTAAAGGCCCTTGAAAACAAAACAACAAAAATTATCAAGTAAATAAGATTAATAATACCCCAAAGGACATACCAACTCCTTGGACCTAGTGGACCAAGTTCAAACCACTAAAAGGATGGCCCTAGTTGTGCCCCTAGTTGTACCTTACATCTTACTACAATAAAAATATAAATATAAATTAAAAATTAATTATATCAAATATAAAAAAATAAGCCCTCGAGGGCTAGGTAGATTGGTAAAAGTTTGTCTGGTCAGGAACTTATCAAGAAGACACATAGGTTCAAACCTCGAGGGTAGTCTGTTTGCTTAGGTAATTGTCTAATCTCAATCCTTTACGTGCATGTCAAACCAATGATGATGGTATGAATCCCTAGCGATCAGGTCCCCTTCACATTAGGTCAACAATAACAAGACAAAATAGGTTTGGTGGGAGCAACCCCTATGGTTTGAACCTTGCGCTTGTCAATTACTAAAAATAGTGTGGTTGTGACCAACTCTTCTATGTAACAAAAAAAAAATTATAAAAAAATAATCCATTATGTTAATGTTCTTTAATTTACTATCAAATGGCATTTAGTTTAAATGGTCAGATTCATCAACATTCCATAATCTTGTCAAATGATACATGGATAGTATCCAAGCTACTTGAATATCATACTTCTTAATGGTGATAATGTAATACATGTGGGGTGTTTCAATTCCATATAACTAATTCAAAAAATGTTCTCTACATTATTTGACAAATAATTCAATAAAAATATTTTTTAATAAATTTGAAACAATAATTAATTGAAAAAATGTTCTTAAAAATATTGATAAAAAATTTAATAAAATATTTTCTAATAGATTTGAAACAAGTGTTGAAAGTGAGGATTTTACACACTAATAATTTCAAACTCCAAATAAAAGGTCTAAGGTTCGAATCTAAGAATAGAGTTGTACATTATACTTTGATAATTGGAGTTCAGTTGAAATAGTTGTACACTATGCTTTGATAATCAAAGTTTAGTTGAAAATATAACTTGTGAACCTTAAAAACTACTTTTATTTTACTTTATTGTTTTAATACCTAACGATTTGGTCGACCTAACTATTGATCAAGGAGCTATGAATATTGTGGGTAGATTTATGGGAGATCGATCAAACCTTGATGCAATCAAGAAATGGATTGCTACTAAATAGTGATCCCATGGCCATATGGAGATTGTGGTAATGTCAAAAGGGGTTCTTTATAGTTAATTTTAACTAAATGGAAGACTCTAATTGAATACTCTAGGGAGGTCCATGGTTTTATGGATGTCAGGGGCTTTTCGTGCGATGGTGGAGCCCAGAATTTGATTTTGAAACCCAAAGCTTCACCTAGGCACCAATTTGGGCGAGATTACCAAACCTACCTTTACAATACTAGAACAATAAAAAAAATTTAAGTATCACGAGGAAATAGGGCACCTTATTACTATTGATCCTACCACCAAGTCTCGCTCACAACTTATTTATACGAGCATTTGCATAAATGCGGATATGGATGAGTTACCCAATTCAATCAAATTGGTTTCAAAGCTTGGGGTATGGAATCAGACTATATAATAAGAAAACACCCTGATCAAATGCGAAAGTTGCAAGAAATTAGAGCACTCAACCAATGCATGCTCCACTTTTTAGTATTTGGGTGTTTGTAGTTTGTTTTAAGTGTCTAATGCTTTCATTGTATTTTGGGTTTGTGTTAGTCAAAAAGTGACTAACTACAAAAAACAACTGATGCATTTTTTTTGCATATTTTCCAAGAAGACCGAAGTGGCCCATATGCTAAATATCAAAGGAAAAGTAAAATACCGCAAAGAAGAAAAAGTGTCATGATATCGCGACATGTTGCATTTTCGCGGTCCAAAGCAAGGAGAAAGAGCAAGAAGGAAAAAGTGTCGCGATATCATGACATGTTGCATTTTTGCGGTCCAAAGCAAGGAGAAAAAGCAAGAAGGAAAAAGTGTCGCGATATCGCGACATGTTGCATTCTCGTGACCAAAATAGAAAAAGTGTCGCGATATCGTGACATGTTTCATTTTCGCGGTCCAAAGCAAGGAGAAAAAAAGCAAGAAGAAAAAAG
Source organism: Wollemia nobilis (assembly GCA_028583015.1). NCBI lineage: Eukaryota > Viridiplantae > Streptophyta > Pinopsida > Araucariales > Araucariaceae > Wollemia > Wollemia nobilis. The sequence goes on along the minus strand of JAQPPZ010005376.1, from coordinate 171,461 downwards.
TGTCGCGATATCGCGACATGTTGCATTTTCACGACCAAAAGAGAAGAGAAGGGGTAAGAAAGAAAAATTGTCGCGATATCGCGACATGTTGCATTCTCGCGGCCAAAAGAGAAGAGAAGGGGTAAGAAAGAAAAAGTGTCACGATATCGCGACATGTTGCATTCTCATGACCAAAAGAGAAGAGAAAGGGTAAGAAATAAAAAGTGTCACGATATCACGACATGTTGCATTCTCACGACCAAAAGAGAAAAAATGTCGCGATATCGCAACATGTTGCATTCTCGCGACCAAAAGAGAAAAAGTGTCGCGATATTGCGACATGTTGCATTCTTGCGACCAAAAGAGAAAAAGTGTCACGATATTGTGACATGTTGCATTCTCGCAACCAAAGCAAATATTTTTCATTAATATTGGATTGGAAGGATCGTACTACATGTCCCTTGCAAGGATGGGTAGTCATCCCCAAGGTCCAAGAAATCAAAAGTAAAGCCAAATCCTAGATTATGGGGTTAATCTCCATCGGGGGTATAGACGCCTGACTGGTAGTGTAGTACGCTCACGTGTGGCAACATGTCTTGTCTAAAAGCAATACCACTGACTGCTCAAACGGACGAGGCTAGCTCGACAGTTTCATCCATAACAGGTTAAATCATTTTGTCCAAGATGAGGTAATGAACTCCAAATCAGAGTATTAAGGATAGGTTTGAATTTCCATCTCGCTTAGGTTGGGAATCCTATTCCCCAAAGCTCTGATTTCACTTACACTTGCACATGGGTTCAAGATGGTAGTGACACATAACCAGATTTGGGATCTAGTAAATTAATTCAGTATTCACATATTTGGTCCTAAGAGGGTTTGACAGTTTTAATATGTTTGTTAATGGTACTAGAAATTTTGAGCCTTTGCAAAACATGGTTGTTATATCTCTAACATAGTTGTCATGCATTAAATCCTACACAAATCATTCATAACCTTGCATATGCATTCAGGTAAAACTAACAATGGAAAGTTGAATGAGTTTCAAATGATAGAGAATGAAGCACACTGCACACACCCAGCTGATGCTTAACGATTCAAATGCTTCATGTATTTCTCGTCTAGGTTTATTCTTTGGATATTTGTTGACGCTTGTGTTTGAGTTTTGTAATTTTTTACGTTGGGTTCTCACCGAAATGCTTAGGAGCATTTCCTAGCTGAGTCGCCATTTGTTGTGGCTACTCCACAACGTACCCCAAAAATGGGGACCCACCTTTTTATTTTTAGTATTTGGGTGTTTGCAGTTTTTTTTAAGTGTCTAATGCTTTCGTTGTAATTTGGGTTTGTTTTAGTCAAAAAGTGACTAACTACAGAAAAAAATTGATGCATTTTTTTTGCATATTTTCCAAGAAGACCGAAGTGGCCCATATGCTCAAGATCAAAGGAAAAGCAAAATACCAAAAAGAAGAGTTGTATATTTCTTTGTATCTTCTTATTTAGGGGAGGCTAAAAATCTGAATTTTATGCTAGAGAGTTTGTGCTATGTTTTCCACCATATGGATATGGAGCTGAATAGAATCTTAGAGGATTATCTGGATGAAAATACAGGACAGCCAACATTGCCTGCTTATATGGGAGAAAATGCATTTTTGCAAAACGTTGTCACTCCTTTGTATCAAACTGTCAAAGCGAAGGCATAATCAAGCTATGGCGGTAAGGAACCTCATTCTTCCTGGAGAAATTATGATGACATGAATGAGTATTTTTGGAGCAACAGGTTCTTTGATCAGTTGGGATGGCCTCTTAAGCTGAGTAGTAATTTCCTTGTTCTGTCGAATCCAGATAATCAGCAACAACAAGCGGTCGGATTGCAGAGGTTCACTACTATGCTGTGGAAATAGAAGGTAGGAAATACAGGTTTTGTAGAGCAACGCTCCTTTTGGAATATTTTTTGTAGTTTTGATCGACTCTGGATTATGTATATCCTTTTCCTGCAAGTTGCAATTCTTGTAGCCTGGGAAGGCAAAGGGATTCCTTGGAAAGAGTTGAAAAAAAAAGATACACAAATTAAGATACTTAGTGTGTTCGTAACTTGGGCAGGCCTTCGGCTTCTACAATATTTGCTTGATATTGGCACACAGTACAATTTAGTGTCAATAGAAACTCCTTTACAAGGAATAAAATTTTTTTGAAAACTGTTGTGGCAACAGTGGACGATCCTGTTTGCTGTGCTCTATAGTCGGATGTGGAAACAAAGAAATAATGATTTTGCCTGGTCAAGTAAGGCAAACAAAATATTGATTAACTATGTCGAGGCTGCTATTGTATTCATTGTCCCTGAGCTCCTGGCTTTACTACTTTTCATAATTCCGTGGGTCAGAAATTTTGTGGAGAAAAGCAATTGGAGGATTTTTCATCTTCTGACATGGTGGTTTTAGTCAAGAACATTTGTTGGCTGTGGGCTTCGAGAGGGAATTTTTGATAACCTCTCTTATATTTTGTTTTGGGTGGTGTTGTTGGCTGTAAATTTCACCTTCATCTACTTCATGCAGATCAAACCTATGGTGGAGCCAACTAAGAAAACATTGAATATCAAAACAATTCCATACAAGTGGCATGATTTTTTCAAAAAGACTAACCGATTCGGTGTTGGAGTATTGTGGGCGCCAGTTATCTTGATCTACTTTATGGACACATAGATATAGTATTCAATACTATCATCTATAGTTGGAGCATTGGTGGGACTATTTTCCCATCTAGGAGAGATACGAAACATTCAACAACTGAGGCTACGGTTTCAGTTCTTTGCCAATGCTATCCAGTTCAATTTGATGCCAGAAGAACCACTTTTCAGAACCCAGGGGAATCTACGAGTTAAAACGTTATAAGGCGTTTGCAACTCAGATATGGTTTGGACACACCATATAAGAAAATTGAGTATAATCAGGTTGAAGCAGGAATGTTTGCTCTCATTTGGAATGAAATTGTGAGGACATTTAGAGAAGAGGACATTGTCAGTGACTTGGAAGTGGAATTGTTGGAGGTTCCCTCAAACTCGTGGAATATACGCGTCATACGATGGCCATGCTTGTTGCTTTGTAATGAATTGTTGCTTGCCTTAAGCTAGGCTAGGGAATTAGGAGGTACTGACAAGACATTGTGGAGAAATATCAACAAAAATGAGTACCGTCGATGTGTAGTAATAGAAACATATGATAGTGTCAAGCATTTGCTTTTGAGAATTATTAAGGAAGGTACTAAGAATTATCATTAATTACATCGCTTGCATACCATTTTTACTTCAAGAGATTCTATGCACAATATCCCAAGAAATCTGGAAGGAAGGTGTCACATAGCATTTTTCAGCAACTCCCTCTTTATGAATATGCCTCATGCTCCACAGGTGGAGAAGATTTTGGCTTTTAGTGTCTTGACTCCCTACTATGATGAGGATGTTATTTACAATAAAGAACAACTACTTACACAAAATGAAGATGGTGTTTCAATTATATTTTATCTTCAGAAGATATTTCCTGATGAATGAGAAAATTTCTTAGAGCGGATGCACAAAGAAGGGGTAAAGGATTCTAAACTGTGGACTAATCATGTTAGGGAACTTAGATTGCGGGCCTCACTCAGAGGACAGACACTTAGTCGTACTATCAGGGGCATGATGTACTATTATAAAGCTCTCTAAACGTTGGCTTTTATTGATTTAGCATCAGAGATGGATATTCGTAATGGCTTCAAGGAACTTGTTGCCACAGCTTCAGGGAACAGGGAAGATGCCAATGGATTGAGATCTCAGAGTTTTCCATCTGGACGAAGCAATAGCACCGAAAGCAGCGAAGTAGGATTGCTATTCACAGACCATGAACATGCCACAGCACTCATGAAATTTACTTATGTTGTTGCTTGCCAAATTTATGGTACTCAAAAGGCAAAGAAAGATCCCCGTGCTGAGGATATCTTGTATCTAATGAAGAATAATGATGCTCTCCGGATTGCTTATGTTGATGAGGTCTCTATAGGAAGGAATGATAAGGAATATTTTTTTGTTCTTGTTAAGCATGATCCGGACCTACAGAAAGAGGTGGAGATTTACAGGGTGAAGCTACCTGGCCCATTAAAACTTGGTGAAGGAAAACTTGAAAATCAAAATCATGCTCTGATTTTTACAAGGGAGGATGCAGTGCAGACAATTGATATGAATCAAGATAATTATTTTGAAGAGGCTCTGAAAATGCGCAATATTTTGCAAGAGTTTACAAGATACTATGGCATCAGAAAGCCTACAATTTTAGGAGTTCGTGAGCATGCATTCACGGGTTCTGTATCTTCTCTTGCTTGGTTTATGTCTGCTCAAGAAACAAGTTTTGTAACCCTTGGCCAACGTGTTCTTTCAAACCCTCTAAAGATAAGGATGCACTATGGTCATCCTGATGTATTTGATCGCTTATGGTTCTTGAGTAAGGGAGGTCTCAGTAAAGCTTCACGGGTAATAAACATCAGTGAGGACATATTTGTTGGCTTTAATTGTACACTACGTGGAGGAAATGTCACACATCATGAATATATCCAAGTTTGCAAAGGACGAGATGTTGGTTTGAACCAGATATCTATGTTTGAAGCTAAGGTTGCTAGTGGAAATGGGGAACAAGTTTTGAGCCGGGATGTGTATCGCTTGGGTCATTGCTTAGATTTTTTTTGTATGCTCTCCTTCTACTATTCAACTATTGGATTCTATTTTGGTACTATGCTGGTAGTCTTGACAGTTTATGCATTTCTTTGGGGTCGATTTTATTTTATTCTCAGTGGACTTGAAAAAGCTATTATGACTGAAGCCGTAATACGGACAATAAGGCACTTGGAGCAGTTCTTAATCAATAGTTCATCATTCAGCTTGGACTCTTCACAGCTCTGCCAATGATTGTCTTTACTAGAACCAGAATTGTAGAAGACATACAGTTATTGCAACAGATGTAACCACTTGCTAAGATTGGTTGGCAGAAACAACCAAATTTACATTATCTAGTGTTGGGTACAATTTGTGAGTTGGAAGATCCAGTGTAAGAGTCGACTGAGTGCTAATGAATACTTGGAGAGAAGTCAGTTGTAAATTAAGTTAGAGTGTGTATATGATATTGAAAGGAGGAAGGTACTTGCATTCCATGTCAATTCAAGTTGATAGATGTTAAAATAATCATAAATTCATGTTGAATAAAAAAAATGAATAGTCTAATGGACATTGATTACTAAATTTGATAGAAACTGCCAAATGATTCCTTTACATAGAAGATCCAAAATTTTATGTGTAGAGTTTGAATTTTATGAATTTTTTACCATGGCTTGAATATTTCAAAAAATCACAAAAAGAGGAGGATCACTCTTATGCTTGAAGTTCCTATTGATTTGCTCTCCAACTCCGAGTGTCTGTGTCACGGGGTTGGCTAGCTTGGCCGGGCTAGAATCGTGTGGCACTGTGTACTCTCTTTGAGTCAACCTCTTCGGACGAGACTTACCAAGAGCCATGGACTACACTTTCCTATGTTTACCTACACAAATACAAACACCACACAATGGTATTTTTGTATTTTCTATGGGGCAAACACAAACACTTATAATGAAAGGGAACCTACTCTAACAAGAGCATCTGCACAAAGTAAGATACAATTGGGACAATAATGTATTATTATTAATCTAATAGGGCTTGTGACCCAAGATACACTAAGTTTTATCTGATAGGGCTTGTGACCCAAGATACACTAAATTTGGCATGAGGCCACAACACACTCACACCAACTTAAAAGTCTGGAACTACATATTTTTATGGTCATGCTGGGAGGGCCGACTCAAGCACAAACTCGATGAGATTTTCAAAAACTCGCCAAGTTTGGTAATTGTGCTATCATGCATTGCTGCTTCGAGAATAAAACAAGAACCATCTGGGACTGATCTCAGCATACTTTGTTATTCCCACCTTCTAAGTTTTTTGGCAGCCTTTGCCATTCGCTAGATATTGCTCTTCCATAAAGGGAACAGTTCATAGGTTTGGATATAGTTCATAATGTGTATTTCCTCTTACTCCTAGGTACATTCCATGGCTAAAATAAAGTGAGACATGAAATGCTTAAATAGTAAAATTTTGGTGGGAATTTTTACCTGTGTTGCATACCTATGTTCCATGGGGACATTTTGCATGTTGGGGGTTGTCTTGAAGACACGTCGTGATGTCCCAAAAAGCCGTCCTGATGTCCCAATTACACATCCTGCTGTCTCGTGTTGTCCCCATCTTAGAAACTTTGTGGAAGATAGGTTTTAGAAGGTTAGGTAGCTATAATACTAGATTATGAGTGGATGAGGCTTATTTTGCTCTTCATAATTTTAGAAATTAGGTTTCAGTGAATGTGTACAGTCATTTTTACTATACATGGTTGGAGGGGAATTAGCCAAGTTTGTTGTCTTATGGTTGATAGAACATCTTCTTGTGGTATTTTATACTCAATTTAAGCTATAGATCTTTGTCAATGGAAGTAGCCTTTGCTTGTAGGGTTAATCGACTATCTCTAGATCATTTTCATAAGAACAATTTTTTTAACCCTCTTCTTTATTGATTTTTTCAGAGGTAAGAAGAAATGAAAAGCTGGGCTCTTATGCTTGTAGACCTCCATTTGCCATTTCTTCTTCATCATTTTTTAGGCAGAGATGTTGCTGCTGCATGGAATTTTTTTCCAATTCACATTTAGAATCCAAAAACTGTTTTGCAGTCAAAATGTTTAGCTATTTAATTTTTTTGACCAGGAAAGGTTTTCAAAACTAGAGTCAACCAACATTGATTCCAATGCAAGTTGGTATCATGAGGATTCTAGAATGCTTTTGATGATGTAGCAGAGGGTGTGGGGTAAATCTGATAACATAGATGAATTTGTTTTTTCCTTGATTTCTTGGAGATAGCTTGATACATTTTCCAATGTATAAGGTCTACTGGTTCAGTGCTAGGTACACTTTGTCTTTTATTTCTAGGGGAGATGTATTGTTTGCACTTTTTTTTCGTAATTTTCTTACACGTTTAATTCTTGATGCATATCTTCTAGCATTTACTATGACAATTTTGTTTTAAGCTGTGGAGGTGTGTGGCAGCTTCTGGGGCGAACATCGTAGAATACTGTGGCAGCCATAAAAAGATGGAAAGCCTGCTCGGATTCATGGCGGCTACCAATTCCACCATGTAAACTAAAAAAAAGGACATTTTAAATTGCCTTTTCCATCCAAAAAGCCATCAACCCCTTGTGAGCTCTATAAAAGGAGATTTGTTCATTCATTTCAGGCATCCAGGTTTATATGTTTGCTTTGGCATTTTGTGAAGAAGCTTGAAGAGAATATTTGCAGGGTTTCGAGCTTATTGGGGATGACAACCTCCTATAGGGACATCCTCTTCAGGTACGAGAGATTACCCTTGGTGGATTAGGGTTGCGATTTCATACAGAGATTGCTCAAGTGTTGATTTTGGGAAGATTTGCAAAGTTTTTTCAAAATATTAAACAAAAGGTTTGAAGTATTTTCAAAGGTGCTTGGCGAAGTTGCTGATTGTTGGCCATACAGAACAGGTCATAAAATTACCAGCCAGGCGTGATATCTTTGGGGAATTGGGCGATTAGTCCATAAAACCCTATCTCCTCCTTCATTGATGCCCAAGGATTGTGAGCTGCTAGTACATCATTTTGTGGGTGAAGAAAGTTGCATTTCTAGAGCTAAGTGAATAAGTGGTATGTAAAAATTTGCTGATCAAATAATACAAAATGAAAATTCTTGATCGATAAATCTTTGTGGTATTTATGTGTTTCCTCGATTCCTTCACTAGGTTTCTATCATTACATATGTAAAATCTACATCTCATGTTTCGTTTGATTGGGTTGCATAGTTACAAAGTTGTGGCAGTTACGAGTGGACTGATTTAGCATTTATCTGAGTTTTTTATTAATTTGAAAAAATATAAAAAATGTACATATTTGCAAAAAAATTTAAAAAAAAATTTAGCCAGATTGGGGAGGGTTGTTACATGGTATCAGAGCAAGGCTCAACACTGCCATCCTATGGGAAGTTGAGCTTTCATGAGTGACAGGGATATAAGAGCAGCTAAAAGGGAGAAGAAAAAAGCAGAACAAGGTCACGGTGGTAAAGAGAAGGAACACAGTAACAACATGGGGGAAAGAAGTGATGAAGAACCATGTCTCGGACACATTCTTAATGCTCTAACCAGAGCATAGTTGGATATGCAGGTTGCATTGCAACGTAATCACCAAGAGATGATCGAATTTCTAAGAGTATTATCTGATAGGTTGATGGGAACTCACATTGGTGGCCATAATGGGGAAGCTAGCACCTCCAACCATTCAGTTTTTACAAGAGGAAGCAATAATGTTCCTAGACTGAAACAACCCACTTTCATTCCAATAGAGGAGCCTATTGAGCAAGAGGATCAGGCACATGGCCCATCAGATGATACAATAATAGCATGGTGGACTCAGTATCAGCCATTTTCAGAGGAACTTAAGGCTAGTTGGTCTTTTAAAAAATATTGTGCACAAAAGTAGGGATGTCATCATGAACAGAAGAAGCAATCGACTCAAAAGGACTTGTAGCATGCCTTGAGTAATATAACCATTCCTTAGTTTTATGGGAGTGGTAAGAGCACAACAAGGGCGTGGGTGGAAAATCTTGACAACTTCTTATCACTGAGGCCTATGTAGGAGGAAGAGGCAATTAAATTTGCCACTCTTCACTTAGAGGGAGCAACTCATGATTGGTGGTTCTACGGTCTCAACACTTTGGGCCACAGAGCCATTAACACATATGATGAGTTCAAAAACAAACTCATCAATCGGTTCCACAAGAAAGATCCAAAATTGCACTTTAGAGAGCTATCTCAGTTGAGGCAGACCGGTTCAATCGATGCCTACATTGCAAAATTTTAGGTGTTGTCAGTCAAGGTTCGAGACATATCCAAGAGGAGGTTGGTAATTCTTTTTGTTGAGGGATTGACTGAGCCACTTCATGGATGGGTGAAGGCTTTTGAACCACAGACATTGCAGGAGGCCATGAATAAGGCCCTAAGTATGGAGTTTGTTGTTCCGAAGAATAAACCAACATTCAAACCATTCTAGGACAACAGGGACAAATATAAGAAGATTATGCACAAAGGTCTTCCGTAGCAAAAGCATGAATAAAAAATATTAGGAGATGAAGAGCTTAATGAGCTCAGAAAGAAGAAGTTATGTTCCATTGTAGGGAGCCATGGGATTTGTCACACAAGTGCTCATAAAAGGCTCAAGCAAGGCAAATGTAGCATAAGGATTATTTTGAAGTGAAGGAGTCCGAATCTGAAAAATTAGACCAGCAAACTAATTCAGACACAAGTGATGTTGATAGTTCAGAAGGAGAGCTAGAAAAAGATGTAACAATGGCTCAACTATACAGTTTCTAGAAGGGGATTTCATTCAAGGTTCAGGGTATCATAGAAGGATAATGAGTCACCACTCTTATTGACACAGGTGCAACCCATTACTTTATTGATGAAATGTTGGTCAATAAGCGAGGACTCAAGACAAAGGAGTTTGGGGAATTTTAGGTTATGGTAGCATATGGTTCATTTATCCAGTTTACTCATAAAATCTCCAATTTACGGATAAGTTTGGGAGAATATGAACTCAATGATGAATTTTATGTGGTTAACATCGAAGACACTCATATGATTTTTGGAATGCATTGGATGCAATCCCTTGGATAATTCACAATGAACCTACATGTTATGAAAATGAAGTTTAAATTAACAGGTAAGAGGTTTGTATTGAGAGGCATGTCTGATGGTTGTCCGAGATTGGTTTCCATCAAAAGCATGGAGAGGTTATTTAGACATGATGAGGTCGAGTGGGCAGCAGAGTGCCTTATCATGCCAAAAAATGTGGAGACACAAAAGAACACTTACCATCCAGAGATCCAGAATATTTTGACCAAGCATGCCAAGGTCTTCAGTGACATACCTCTAGGGAGACCTCTAGAGCGTGGCATTGAGCATATCATTGAGTTAGAGGATGGGGCGAAGACCGTTATCACTACTCCTTACAGGCATCATAAATGGCATAAGGATGAGATCAAGAAGGCAATACAGGAGCTATTCAATATGGGACACATCCATCCAAGTAAGAGTCCTTTTGCCTCCGTAGTAGTTTTGGTTAAGAAAAAATATGGTACTTGGAGAATGTGCGTGGATTACAGGGATCTGAACAAGAGGACTATAAAAAATAGGTATCCTATTCCCCGCATAGTTGAGTTGATCAATGATTTGCACGACACCTTTACTTCTCGAAGATTGATCTAAGGTCAGGTTATCACTAGATTAGAATGAGGGAGTAGGATATCGATAAGATGGTCTTTGGATGCCACTTCAGCCATTTTGAGTTCTTGGTTATGCCTTTCGGCTTAACCAATGCCCCTGCCACTTTCCAGTCCTGTATGAATAGGACATTCAATAGACAGTTGAGGAGATATGTTTTGATTATCTTTGATGACATCCTGGTCTACAGTCATTCTTGGGAGGAGCACCTGTAGCATTTAGATGAGGTGTTGAGCATATTGTAACATGAGTCTTTCTATGCCAAGGAGTTGAAGTGTGACTTTGGTATGATTGAGCTTCTCTATTTAGGCCACATTATCAGTGCTAAGGGTGTGCACATGGATTTTGAGAATATCAAGGCCATTATGGAGTGGCCTACTCCTATGAACCTTACTAAGCTCAAGGGGTTCTTCGGATTGTGCTAGTTTTATCGAAGGTTTGTTAAGGGATTTTCGTAGCTTGCAGCCCCACTCACAGATTTAACAAAGAAGGGGGCATTCTCTTGGTTTGACATTGCACATAAGTGTTTCGAACACTTCAAAAAGGTTATGTGCTCCTGCCCAGTGCTCACCATACCATATTTCTCTCATCCATTTGAGTTGTAGTGTGATGCTTCGAGAGAGGGAATTGGATCAGTGCTAATGCAGAAAAAATATCCCATAGCTTTTGAGAGTCAAAAACTTCATGGGGCTGAGCGGAGTTATTCGATATACGATAAGGAAATGTTGGCCATCATGCACGCGTTGGCCAAATTCAGGCAGTATTTAGTTGGGGGAAGGTTCATAGTAAAGATTGATCACAACAATCTTCGATACTTCCTCAACCAGAGAGATCTCAACGAATGACAATAGAAGTGGGTTAGTAAGCTGCAAGCTTATGAATTTGACATCGTCTATGTCAAAGGTAAGAAGAATGTCATAGTAGATGCCTTATCCAGGAGGACCTTACTTGGGTGTTATGACAAATGTTTCTGCAGCATGGAGGGATGAGATCTCAGCTGAGTATGCTAAGGACCCTTGTACATTTGGCTTGATTGATGGGACTACACTTGATGACAGGTTTTCAGTGGTCCAAGGGTTGATATTGTATAAGGACCGTATCTTCCTACCTCACAATTCCAAATTCAAGAGGAGGGTTCTTCAGTGCTTTCATGATGATCCTACAATAGGGCACATTGGATTCTTCAAAACATACAGGAGCATCAAGGAGCGATTCACTTGGAAAGGACTCAATAATGAAGTCCTTCAGTATGTACGAGAATGTGCCATCTTCCAAAAAAATAAGGATGAGCACACCTACCCAGCAGGATTTTTGCAGCCATTACTAGTTCCTAACCAAAAATGGGAAGGAATATCCATAGATTTCATCACCAAGTTGCCCTTGGTTCAGGGCAATGATTGTATATACATGGTAGTCGACAGGCTCACAAAGTTTGCACACTTCCTTGCTATCTTAGCCACTTATACAACAGCTCAGGTGGTCGAATTATTTTTTAGGGAGATATTCAAATTACATGGTATGCCCAAGATGATTTTCAATGACTGAGATAGCAGGTTCATGAGTATGTTTTGGAAGGAGCTATTCAAATTAGGGGGGACTGAGCTTACTCCTAGCACTAGCTATCACCCTCAAACCGACGGGTAGACGGAGATAGTGAACAAATGGTTGGAGGGTTACCTTTGGAACTATGTCTTAGGTCAGTAGAGGGCTTGGATCAGGTGGCTACATCTTAGTGAGTTTTATTATAATACCATACATCATATGACCATAAATATGACTCCATTTATGGCCTTGTATGGATATGAAGCTCCCAACTTCATAGAATTATTTCTTGGTGATAGCAGAGTACCCAGATCCAAGGACTTGTTGCAAGATAGCTAGGATATTATGAGGGCTTTGAGGGACAACATACACCAAGCACAAAATTGGCAAAAAATGTATGCCGATCAACACAGGATAGAGCATAGCTTCGAGGTTGGAGATATGGTTTACCTCAGGCTACAACCATACAAGAAATCCACTCTCAAGAAGAGTGGAAAGGAGAAGCTAAATTCGAGATTATGTGGACCCTTCAGGGTAACCAGACGGGTAGGAGAGGTAGCTTATGAGTTGGATCTACCAGCGGACAACAGAATCCACAATGTCTTCCATGTTTCTCGCCTCAAAAATGTGATTGGGCAGAATGTTGTTCCTTCCACAAAGTTACCACCATTAGATGAGGAAGGGAAATTAATCCTGGTACCCGAGGTCATCATTAACTTTAGGGAAAGGACTCTTAGGGGGAAGGTGATTATGGAGTATTTAGTTAAGTGGAAGCACTTACCAGTAGAGGATGCGACTTGGGATAATGAAGACGTATTACAACATCCAGAGTTGAAATTGCTTGAGGACAAGCAATTTCAAGAAGGGCAGACTGTAATGTCCCCTTTCTATCTAGTCAGCTTCGTAGTTGTGATTAGCCTACTCACGGGTTCCTGTAGGCTAAATTAGATGTGTGGGAACCCATGGTGATCTTAATCATGCCACTCTCAGCTTTTAGTTGCCAATTTCTATGGCTTATTTGGGCAAGGAGATGGGACTTATTATTTATAGTAAGTCAATTCTAGGGTTTGAGTCAAAGCGGATGGTACCTTTGGATTGTTTGTCAAAATGGGTATCCAAATCCATGATCAGTTGGAAGGTTGGTTTTGTGGAGCTTACAAATTTTAATGCTCGAAGATTATTTATATAAAATTAAAGTAATAATTTAATTTTATATAAGTTATGATTTTATAATAAAGGGGGAGGATTAAAGAGTCACTTAAGTTAAAATTATTTTATAAAGTGATTGTTAGAATTGCAAAAATGGGACGCCATTTATAATGACGAAAAATAATTTCTAGAATACATTTAAGTTGCCTTTTCCCTTCAAAAAACCATCGACCCCTTGTGAACTCTATAAAATGATATTTGGTCATTCATTTCAGGCATCTAGGTTTATATGTTTGCTTTGGAATTTGGTGAAGAAGCTTGCAAAGAATCTTTGTAGGGTTTCAAGCTTATTGGGGACGGAAACCTCCAATAGGGACATCCTCTTCGGGTATGAGAGATTACCCCTGGTGGATTAGGGTGGTGATTTCATACAGAGATTTCTCAAGTGCTGATTGTGGGGAGATTTACAAAGTTTTTTCGAAATATTAAATAGAAGGTTTGAAGTAAGATTGCTCAAGTGGTGATTATGGGCTCATTTTATGGCTAGAAATTAGTAACTTCACCTAGCACCTTTGAAAACACTTCGAAGATACGGTCCTTATACAATATCAACCCCTGGACCACTAAAAACCTGTCATCAAGTGTAGTCCCATCAATCAAGCCAGATGTCCAAGGGTCCTTAACATACTTGGCTGAGATCTCATCCCTCCATGTTGCAGAAACATTTGTCATAGCACCCAAGTAATGTTGGATGTGTCTCATTCTTTTCCAAAAAATAATTGTACGACAGGCACTACAGCGCAAAAGACGACAGGTAGGGGGGGTCCGGGGGAGCCGCTACTTTTCACCTACTTTTATCGCTACTTTTCACCTACTTTTATCACTAATTTTGGAGCGACCCTCGGGATTCCCATGGTTGGTGGGTGGTTGGTGGGTGTGGGTGGTTTAGACCATGGTTTTGTATCCACGGTACCCTAATACCACTTGGTGGTTTAGGGTTGTAAGAGTTTCTTTATATAATTATTGTAATGTCCTGTTTTAGGGACAAGAGAGAGAATAATATATCAAGGAGGATAGACTCTTGTTTGCTGGACTAGCCCAAATTGGGTGAACCAGGGTAAATCTTGTGTGTCATATGTGCATTGAATTGTGTTATTATTTCCTTGGTTACTTTTCTGCTTTATTTCTAGAATATGTTTCTATAAATTCTCTTCAAGTAAGGTCCTCTTGGATAAGGCATCTACCACTACATTCTTCTTACCTTTGACATAGACGATGTCAAAGTCGTAAGCTTGCAGCTTACTAACCCACTTATGTTATCGTTCGTTGAGATCTCTCTGTTTGAGGAAGTATCAAAGACTGTTGTGATCAGTCTTTACTGTGAACCTACCCCTGACTAAATATTGCCTAAATTTGGCCAACGCATGCATGATGGCCAACATTTTCTTATCGTAAATCGAATAACTCCGCTCAGCCCCATGAAGTTTTCAACTCTCAAAAGCTATAGGATGTTTTTTCTGCATTAGCACTGATCCAATTCCCTATCCCGAAGCATCACACTACAACTCAAATGGCTGAGAGAAATCTGGTATGGCGAGCACTGGGCAGGAGCACATAACCTTTTTGAAGTGTTCGAAACACTTACGTGCAGTGTCAAATCAGGAGAATGCCCCCTTCTTTGTTAAATCTATGAGTGGGGCTGTAAGCTACGAAAATCCCTTAACAAACCTTCGGTAAAACCTGCACAATCCAAAGAACCCCTTGAGCTGAGTAAGGTTCATAGGAGTATGCCACTCCATAATGGCCTTGATATTCTTGAAATCAATGCGCACACCCTTAGCACTGATGATGTGGCCTAAATAGAGAAGCTCGATCATACCAAAGTCACACTTCAACTCCTTGGCATAGAAAGACTCATGTTCCAATATGATCAACACCTCATCTAAATGCTATAGGTGCTCCTCCCAAGAATGACTATAGACCAGGATGTCGTCAAAGAAAATCAAAACATATCTCCTCAATTGTCTGTTGAATGTCCTATTCATATAGGACTAGAAAGTGGCAGGGGCGTTGGTTAAGCCGAAAGGCATAACCAAGAACTCGAAATGGCCGAAGTGGCATCCGAAGGTCATCTTCTCGATATCCTACTCCCTCATTCTAATCTGGTGATAACCTGACCTTAGATCAAGATTTGAGAAGTAAAGGCATCGTGCAGCTCATTGATCAACTCAACTATTCGGGGAATAGGATACCTATTTTTTATAGTCGTCTTGTTCATCTCCTTGTAATCTACACACATTATCCAAGTACAATATTTTTTCTTAACCAAAACTACTATGGAGGCAAAAGGACTCTTACTTGGACGGATGTGTCCCATATTCAATAGCTCCTGTATTGCCTTCTCGATCTCATCCTTATGCCATTTATGATGCCTATAAGGAGTAGTGATAATGGTCTTCACCCCATCCTCTAACTCAATGATATGCTCAATGCCCCACTTTGGAGGTTTCCCTAGAGGTATGTCACTGAAGACCTTGGCATGCTTGGTCAAAATCTTCTGGATCTCTGGATGGTAAGTGTTCTTTTATGTCTCCACATTTAATGGCATGATAAGGCACTCTTCTTCCCACTCGACCTCATCATGTCTAAATAACCTCTCCATGTTTTTGAGGGAAACCACTCTCGGACCACCATCAGACATGCCTCTCAATACAACCCTCTTACCTGTTGATTTAAACTTCATTTCCATAACATGTAGGTTCATTGTGAATTATCCAAGGGATTGCATCCAATGCATTACCAAAATCACATGAGTGTCTCCGATGTTAACCACATAAAATTCATCATTGAGCTCGTATTCTCCCAACCTTATCCGCAAATTGGAAATTTTACTAGTAAACTGGATAGATGCACCATATGCTACCATAACCTGAAATCCCCCAAAATCCTTTGTCTTGAGTCCTCGCTTATTGACCAGCATTTCACCAATAAAGTTATGGGTCACACCTGTGTCAATAAGAGTGATGACTCTTTATCCTTCTATGATACCCCGAACCTTGAATGAACTCCCATTATGGAAACTGTATATTTGAGCCGTTGTTACATCTTTTTCTAGCTCTCCTTCTGAACTATCATCATCACTTGTGTCCGAATTAGTTTGCTGGTCTGATTTTTCAGATTCGGACTCCTTCAAAATAATCCTTATGCTCCATTTGCCTTGCCTGATCCTTTTATGATCACTTGTGTGACAAATCCCATGGCTCCCTGTAATGGAACATAACTTCTTCTTTCTGATATCATTAAGCTCATCATCTCCTAATCTTTTTTATTCATGCTTTTGCTATGGAAGACCTTTGTGCATAATCTTCTTATATTTGTCCCTATTGTCCTGGAATGGTTTGAATGTTGATTTATTCTTTGGAACAACAAACTCCATACTTCGGGCCTTCTTCATGGCCTCCTACAATGTCTTTGGTTCAAAAGCCTTCACCCATCCATGAAGTGGCTCAGTCAATCCCTAAATGAAAAGAATTACCAACCTCCTTTTGGATATGTCTCGAACCTTGACTGACAACCCCTGATATTCTTTAATGTAGGCATCAACTGAACCAGTCTGCCTCAACTGAGCTAGCTCTCTAAAGTGCAATTTTGGATCTTTCTTGTTGAACCGATCGATGAGTTTGTTGGTGAACTCATCATATGTGTTAATGGCTCTGTGGCCCAAAGTGTTGAGACCATGGAACCACCAATCATGAGTTGCTCCCTCTAAGTGAAGAGTGGCAAATTTAATTGCCTCTTCCTCCTGCATAGGCCTCAGTGATAAGAAGTTGTCCAGCTTTTCCACTCATGCCCTTGTTGTTCTCTTACCACTCCCTCAAACTGAGGAATGGTTATCTTCCTCAAGGCATGATGCAAGTCCTTCTGAGTCGATTGCTTCTTTTGTTCATGATGACGTCCCTGCTTTTGTGCACAATATTTTTCAAAAGACCAACTAGCCTTAAGTTCCTCCAAAAATGCCTGATACTGAGTCCACCATGCTATTATTGTATCATTTGATGGGCCATGTGCCTCCTCCTCCTGCTCAATAGGCTCCTCTCTTGGAATTAAAGTGGGTTGTGTCGGTCTAGGAACATTATTGCTTCCTCTTGTAAAAACCAGATGGTTGGAGGTGCTAGCCTCCCCATTATGGCCACCAATTTGAGTTCCCCTCAACCTATCAGATACTACTCTTAGAACTCTGATCATATCCTGGTGATTACATTGCAATGCAACCTGCATATCCAACTGTGCTCTGGTTAGAGCATTAAGAATGTGTCTGAGACTTGGTTCTTCATCACTTCTTTCCCCCATGTTGTTATTGTGTTCCTTCTCTTTACCATCATGACCTTGTTTTGCTTTTTTCTTCTCCCTTTCAGCTGCTCTTATATCCTTGTCACTCATGAAACCTCAACTTCCCATAGGATGGCAGTGTTGAGCCTTGCTCTGATACCATGTAACAACCCTCCCCAATCTGGCTAAAATATTTTTTTAATTTTTTTGCAAATATGTACATTTTTTGTATTTTTTCAAATTAATAAAAAACTCAGATAAATGCTAAATCAGTCCATTTGCAACTGTCACAACTTTGTAACTATGCAACCCAATAAAACGAAACTTGAGATGCAAATTTTACATATGTAATGATAAAAACCCAGTGAAGGAATCGAGGAAACACACAAATACCATAAAGATTTATCGATCTAGAATTTTTAGTTTGTATTATTTGATCAACAAATCTGTATATACCACTTATTCACTTAGCTCCAGAAATGCAACTTTCTTCACCCATGAAATGATGTACTAGCAGCTCGCAATCCTTGGGCACCAATGAAGGAGGATATAGGGTTTTATGGACTGATCATCCAATTCCCCAAAGATATCACTCATGGATAGTAATTGTATGACCTATGTTGTACGGCCAACAATCAGCAACTTCGCCAAGCACCTTCGTCAAGTCTTAACTTATATAAAATTAAATTATTACTTTAATTTTATATAAATAATCTTCGGGCATTAAAATTTGTAAGCTCCATAAAACCAAAAACCTTCCAACTGATCATGGATTTGGATACCCATTTCGATGAACAATCCAAAGGTATCATCCGCTTTGACTCAAACCCCAGAATTGACTTACTATAAATTGTAAGTCCCATCTCTTTGCCCATATAAGCCACATAAACTGGCAAGCGAAAGTCGAGAATGGCCTGATTAAGATCACCATGGGTTCCCACACATCCAATTTAGCCTACAGGAACCCGTGAGTAGGCTAATCACAACTTCGAAGCTGACTGGCTAGACAGGGGACATTACAATCTTATAGCTAAATTACATTATCTAGAAGAGAAATACCAAATATTTCAATTTTTTGGAGTTGTTAAGATCCTACATTCATGAACTCATAATTATAGTTGAGTCCAATATGGCTACTCAAGCCATCATATTAGTAATTAAACTAATAATGCTATACAAACCCTTGGCTTTGACCCTCAAAATAAACACTGAGAATAACAAGAATGTCCAAAATAACCGCAGTCAGTTGCCTTGCTCAAAATAACAAGTACAGTAATGATAATAGTATCACCAACAACCAAAGGAATAAGAAAATATGTACAACTTGTACCAGATACCATTATGAAAATGTCATAAAGAAAACCAATCTAATAACAACAATAAAACAAGAATGGAAGAAAAGGATCTACAACAAACAATGTAATTTACTAATTTGTACAGAGAAGATTACATAAAACATGATAACAATTTTTGAGCTATTTTGCACAGAAAAAACTCCCTATCTCATTTCCTATGTTCTTGAAGTAGGTACAAGCATAGAAACACGAGGGTATATCTGCAAACATCCTGAAAACGTCATAGCCACTTCCAGCTACGGGCATATAAACAACAGGGTATATCTGCAAACATCACAGCCATTTCCAGATACGTACTAGAATTTTGGATCGATGTGTTCACATTTGTACCTTACAAAAAACACATTGGCCCACCCTTTTCCTTCAAACCCACAGCCAGATCAACCTAAAAATACATTGAAAACCTAAAATCTCATTTCTACTATTTGATATTTTAATAGCTATGTTTACTTTGTTTAGGTTTAGTCCCCTTTTTTAACCTCTAAATATCTATAATTTAACTCTATGTTGCGTGAAATGAGAAACTTGATACATAACAGCAACAAAAACACGATGGAAAACAGATCATAACAAAGGTTGCGCATAATAAATGGATTAGGCGTGGGAAGCAAATGTTATATGAGGTTCAAAATTTAACCCTTTCTAACATAAAGCCTACTCATCTATCCATTGTCTTGCCCCACAAATGCATAGCATAGGCAAAACACCATTAATTGGATGAAAAATACACAAACCAAACCATGTTATAAGCCCTATCAATGCCATTTTCAAGGTCAAGTCTTGCATCCAGACACAAGCGAAGAAAAACCCCAATAGGTGCTTCAGTTGTGTTGACATCATAGACATGAAAAATAGGAAACACAGCCCCCTGTCACATTTTTGGCAGCATAGCTTTAACTTTAAACAGATAGATCTACTTCTAATAATTCAATATAATGTTTTTATATTTTTCTGTACATAAAATCTAAAAAGAATGTGTTTGTTTTGTTTGCATAATATGAAACAATATATTGCAATACATATGAATGTGTATTTGGAAACAATAGTATACACTCTGCAATATGAATGGATCCTTTTATGACAATTTATGTGTTAATTTTAACCCTCACACCTCCACAGCTTGAAATAAAATTCTCATTGTAAATAATAGAAGATATGCATCAAGAATTAAACGTGTAATAAAATTACGAAAAAAAAGTGCAAACAATACATCTCCCCTAGAACTAAAAGACAAAGTGTACCTAGCACTGAACCAGTAGACCTTATACATTGGAAAATGTATCAAGCTATCTCCAAGAAATAAAGGAAATAACAAATTCATCTATGTTATCAGATTTACCCCACACCCTCTGCTATATCATCAAAAGCATTCTAGAATCCTCATGATACCAACTTGCATTGGAATCAATGTTGGTTGACTCTGGTTTTGAAAACCTTTCCTGGTCAAAAAAATTAAATAGCTAAACATTTGGACTACAAAATAGTTTTTGGATTCTAAATGTGAATTGGAAAAAAATTCCATGCAGTAGCAACATCTCTGCCTAAAAAATGATGAAGAAAAAAGGGCAAATGGGGGTCTACAAGCATAAGAGCCTAGCTTTTCATTTCTTCTTACCTCTGAAAAAATCAATAAAGGAGAGGGTTAAAAAAATTGTTCTTATGAAAATGATCTAGAGATAGTCGATTAACCCTACAAGCAAAGGCTACTTCCATTGACAAAGATCTATAGCTTAAATTGAGTATAAAATACCACAAGAAGATGTTCTGTCAACCATAAGACAACAAACTTGGCTAATTCCCATCCAACCATGTATAGTAAAAATGACTGTACACATTCACTGAAACCTAATTTCTAAAACTATGTAGAGCAAAATAAGCCTCATCCACTCATAATCTATTATTATAGCTACCTAACCTTCTAAAACCTATCTTCCACAAAGTTTCTAAGATGGGGATAGCACAAGACAACAGGATGTGTAAACATCAGGACGGCTTTTTGGGACATCATGATGTGTCTTCAAGACAGCCCCCAACATGCAAACATGTCCCCATGGAACATAGGTATGCAACATAGGTAAAAATTCCCACCAAAATTTTACTATTTAAGCATTTCATGTATCACTTTATTTTAGCCATGGAATGTACCTAGGAGTAAGAGGAAATACACATTATGAACTATATCCAAACCTACGAACTGCTCCCTTTGTGGAAGAGCAATCTCTAGCGAATGGCAAAGGCTACCAAGACACTCAGAAGGTGGGAATAACAAAGTATGCTGAGATCACCAGATGGTTCTTGTTTTGTTCTCGAAGCAGCAATGCATGATAGCACAGTTACCAAACTTGGCGATTTTTTGAAAATCTCGCCAAGTCTGTGCTTGAGTCGGCCCTCCTAGCATGACCATAAAAATATGTAGTTCCAGACTTTTAAGTTGGTGTGAGTGTGTTGTGGCCTCATGCCAAATTTAGTGTATCTTGGGTCACAAGCCCTATCAGATAAAACTTAGTGTATCTTGGGTCACAAGCCCTATCAGATTAATAAGAATACATTGTTGTCCCAATTGTATCTTGCTTTGTGTGGATGCTCTTGTTAGAGTAGGTTCCCTTTCATTGTAAGTGTTTGTGTTTGCCCCATAGAAAATACAAAAATACCATTATGTTGTGTTTGTCTTTGTGTAGGTAAACATAGGAAAGTGTAGTCCATGGCTCTTGGTAAGTCTCATCCGAAGAGGTTGACTCAAAGAGAGTACACAGTGCCACATGGTTCTAGCCCGACCAAGCTAGCCAGCCCCGTGACACAGACACTCGGAGTTGGAGAGCAAATCAACAAGAACTTCAAGCAGAAGAGTGATCCTCATCTTTTTGTGATTTTTTGAAATATTCAAGCCATGGTAAAAAATTCATAAAATTCAAACTCTACACATAAAATTTTGGATCTTCTATGTAAAGGAATCATTTGGCTGTTTCTATCAAATTTAGTAATCAATGTCCATTAGACTATTCATTTTTTTTATTCAACATGAATTTATTATTATTTGAACATAGAATCTCTTGAAGTAAAAATGGTATGCAAGCGACGTAATTGACGATAGAAGGATTCATATTCTGTATTAGGTAATTCTACAGCATCCTCAAATAACAGTCTACCATCACTTGTTTGAGGAATAAGTCCATCTTGCCTTAGTTGCTAAATACTTTATATTTCTTTAGGAAAATCCCTAAGGACAATATCATAGAGGTTTTGCAAAGCATTGACTACCTTCTGCTGGTCTTTCATAGATGGCTTTCCCAAAAGAATCTTGACCAATGCTATTAATTTAGAATGAATTTTAGGCAGCTCGCTCATCCTATAATTCTTAGTAAACTTCTCCATCTGAAGCGACTTCTCAATTACAACAAACAAACTATCAATAATGGAGTGTTATTCAGTACCTTCCTTAATAATTCTCAAAAGCAAATGCTTGACACTATCATATGTTTCTATCATTGCACATCGATGGTACTCATTTTTGCTGATCTTTCTCCACAATGTCTTGTCATACCTCCTAATTCCCTATCCTGGCTTAAGGCAAGAAACAATTCATTACAAAGAAACAAGCATGGCCATCGTATGACGCGTATATTCCACGATTTTGAGGGAACCTCCAAAAATTCCACTTCCAAGTCACTGACATTGTCCTCTTCTCTAAATGTCCTCACAATTTCATTCCAAATAAGAGCAAACCTTCCTGCTTCAACCTGATTAGACTCAATTTTCTTATATGGTGTGCCCAAACCATATTTGAGTTGCAAACACCTTATAGCATCCCTTAGTTTAACTCGTAGATTCCCCTGGGTTCTGAAAAGTGGTTCTTCTGGCATCAAATTGAACTGGATAGCACTGGGAAAGAACTGAAATCGAAGCCTCAGCTGTTGAACGTTCCGTATCTCTCCCAGATGGGAAAACAGTCCCACCAATGCTCCAACTATAGATGATAGTATTGAATACCATATCTATGTGTCCATAAAGTAGATCAAGATAACTGACGCCCACAATACTCCAATACCGAATCGGTTAGTCTTTTTGAAAAACTCATGCCACTTGTATGGAATTGTTTTGATATTCAATGTTTTCTTAGTTGGATAGGTCTGATCTGCATGAAGTAGTTGAAGGTGAACTTTACAACCAACAACACCACCCAAAACAAACTATAAGAGAGGTTATCAAAAATTCCCTCTGGAAGCCCACGACCAACAATTGTTCTTGACTGAAACCACCATGTCAGAAGATGAAAAATCCTCCAATTGCTTTTCTCCACAAAATTTCTGACCCACAAAATTATGAAAAGTAGTAAATCCAGGAGCTCAGGGACAATGAATACAATAGCAGCCTCGACATAGTTAATCAACATTTTGTTTGCCTTACTTGATCAGGCGAAATCATGATTTCTTTGTTTCCACATCCGAATATAGAGCACAACAAACGAGTATCATCCACACTTGTTGCCACAACGAGTTTTCAAAAACATTCTTATTCCTTGTAAAGGAGTTTCTCTTGACACTAAACTGTACTGTGTGCCAATATCAAGAAAATATTGTAGAAGCCGAAGGCCTACCCAAGTTATGAACACAGTAAGCATTTTAATTTGTGTATCTTTGTTTTTCAACTCTTTCCAAGGAATCCCTTTGCCTTCCCAGGCTACAAGAATTGCAGCTTACAGGAAAAGGATATACATAATATAGAGTCGATCAAAACTACAAAAAATATTCCAAAAGGAGCGTTGCTCTACAAAACCTGTCTTTCCTACCTTCTGTTTCCACAGCATAGCAATGAACCTCTGCAATTCGACTGCTTGCTGTTGCTGATTATCCGAATTCAGCAGAACAAGGAAATTACTACTCAGCTTAAGAGGCCATCTCAACTGATCAAAGCACCTTTTGCTCAAAAAATACTCATTCATGTCATCAAAATTTCTCCAGGAAGAATGAGGCTCCTTACCGCCTCAGACAAAAATCAAGAAAAAGGATATCGTTAAGTCTGAAAACCGCCTATCGTAAAACCGCTTATCATAAACCCCATATTAAGTTAGAAACCATGGTGGGGAATAGAACTTTAATTAGTTTATTGGTAGGGAAAACGCATTAAGTAGCTTTTTCTTTTGCTTTTGCTATCATCGGGATTTGTAGTCTTGAAATAGCGACGATCGGAAACTCCCACGAAGTTCCCCCGGTGACTTCTTCGGGACTTGCGTGTACATAGCGTGTCGAGTATGCGTAGTTTTGAAGTAACGATAATCTCGTTACGTTGGCCTTTGAAGGCTACGATATCTTTTTCTTTAAGTTTTAAATGTTTTTTCTCGGAATGTTAAATTATTTCTTTCAAAAAGGTAGTCAATGCATGTGCTGAATCCAACGGAGGCCCATCGCTAAATTTTGTGCAATTGCGGGTGGTCACGTGGTTAGGGGTATGAGATATTTGGGGACCAATTTATCGTTGGTGATCTAACTATGGTTTTACAAGGAGTAGATTTGGGTGGAATAAATATTAGGATTTCTAAGACTCGACTAATTTGACTTTAGACTTCAAAAGTATTTTATTTTGGAAAGATTTTGGATGAAAAAGCCATTATATTAATAAAATAATTTTTAATCATACAAAAAAGGGTGGGTGGGATTAGCACACATCGTAAACCAATACATTAACCATTGTGTTTAAGAGTATACAAGAGTGTCAGAAACAACCCACAAACTACCAATAACAACTGCCAAACAGTATTAAATATGCATTCAGAAAGAAAGAAGCCGAGAAATTACTACCACCTGGAAGGGGAAGGAAGATGCACATGACTCATAATGCAGGGTGCATTCCCCCAATGATCCATGAGGGTACGCAAGTACTAAAACTCCACCTTTACTTTTTTAACTTGTACTTGAATCTGTAACCAGCAATCAAAGAATATATCATATTTATCAGCAACAGAGAAGACATGTTCGATATCTTGCTAAAAAAAAATAGCTCTATTCCGGGACTTCCATAGATAAAACAAGGTACCAATTCTAAAAATATTCCAAACAACATCCAACTTGAAGGAAAAAGCAATAGGGTCACCCAAAATAGCATGCACCCAAGTAAAATCCTCCTTCATAAAAGGTCTGAAAAATTCAAGATGCCACTCCCAAGCTGACTGAGCCCGATCACAAGACCAAAAAACATGCAGTAAATCTTTCACTTGTCCACAAACTGGGAAAATGATATTATGAACACCCATATGCTTCAGCCTGCTGCCAACAGGTAACCCTTGATGTAAGATACTCCAAGCAAAAAAACTTTGTTTGGGTTCAATATAAGTAGCCTTGATGAAAGATTTTATTTTGAAGATTATAAATGTAGAAACTAAAAATCAAATTAAACTATTCCAGCTCAGATTTTGAATAATGTATATTAGTTATAAATTAATCATATATATTTAATATAAATTTTAACATTTAAGATAATAAAAAATCTATTGGAATTTTAAATTTATTGGTATCAGAATGTTTATAAATATAATATTTTAATTTTTATAATAATTTTTTTTTAAAGTAATGTGAAGTACAAGGAGGTCATATTTTCTTAGGGGTATAGCAACAGGGGCCTCTTTCCCTGCAATTCAAACTTAGGTCATCGAGATGAAACACCACGACTTACAATAAAATTAAGAATTACATTTTTCTAAGCTCATGATGGAATGGTGAGCAAGATGACTAGTCTCTTCATATTAAAGGCCCTTAGTATATATATATATATATATATATATATATATATATATATATATATATATATATATATATATATATATATATATATATAACACTAAGGGCCTTTAATATGAACGAGGGCCTGAAGTAGGATGCAAGGTACAACGAGGGCCATCTTTTGAGTGGTTTGAACTTGGTCTACTAGGTCCAAAGAGTTGGTATGTCTTTTGAGCTCTTATTAATCTTATTTACTTAATAATTTTTTGTTTTTTGTTATTCATGTTTTAAGATATATATATATATATATATATATATATATATCTTAAAACATGAATAACAAAAAAACAAAAATTATTAAGTAAATAAGATTAATAAGAGCTCAAAAGACATACCAACTCTTTGGACCTAGTAGACCAAGTTCAAACCACTCAAAAGATGGCCCTCGTTGTACCTTGCATCCTACTTCAATAAAAATATAAATATAAATTAAACTTAGGTCACCGAGATGAAACGTGAAGACTTACAATAAAATTAAGAATTACATTAATTTAAGCTCTTGATGGAGTGGTGAGCAAGATGACTAGGTCTCTTCGTATTAAAGGCCCTTGAAAACAAAACAACAAAAATTATCAAGTAAATAAGATTACTAAGACCCCAAAGGACATACCAACTCCTTGGACCTAGTGGACCAAGTTCAAACCACTCAAAGGATGGCCCTAGTTGTGCCCCTAGTTGTACCTTACATCTTACTACAATTAAAATAAAAATATAAATTAAAAATTAATTATATCAAATATAAAAAAATAAGCCCTCGAGGGCTAGGTGGATTGGTAAAATTTTGTCTGGTCAAGAACTTATCAAGAAGACACCTATGTTCAAACCTCGAGGGTAGTCTATTTGCAAAGGTAATTGTCTAATCTCAATCCTTTACGTGCATGTCAAACCAATGATGATGGTATGAAACCCGAGTGATCAGGTCCCCTTCACATTAGGTCAACAATAACAAGACAAAATAGGTTTGGTGGGAGCAACCCCTATGGTTTGAACCTTGGGCTTCCCAGATTACTAAAAATAGTGTGGTTGTGACCAACTCTTCTATGTAACCAAAAAAAAATTATAAAAAAATAATCCATTATTTTAATGTTCTTTAATTTATTATCAAATGGCATTTAGTTTAAATGGTCAGATTCATCAACATTCCATAATCTTGTCAAATGATACATGGATAGTATCCAAGCTACTTGAATATCATACTTCTTAATGGTGATAATGTAATACATGTGGGGTGTTTCAATTCCATATAACTAATTCAAAAAATGTTCTCTACATTATTTGACAAATAATTTAATAAAAATATTTTTTAATAAATTTGAAACAATAATTAATTGAAAAAATGTTCTTAAAATTATTGATAAAAAATTTAATAAAATATTGTCTAATAGATTTGAAACAAGTGTTGAAAGTGAGGATTTTACACACTAATAATTTCAAACTCCAAATAAAAGGTCTAAGGTTCGAATCTAAGAATAGAGTTGTACATTATACTTTGATAATTGAAGTTCAGTTGAAAGAGTTGTACACTATGCTTTGATAATCAAAGTTTAGTTGAAAATATAACTTGTGAACCTTAAAAACTACTTTTATTTTACTTTATTGTTTTAATACCTAACGATTTGGTCGACCTAACTATTGAGCAAGGAGCTATGAATCTTGTGGGTAGATTTATGGGAGCTCGATCGAACCTTGATGCAATCAAGAAATGGATTGCTACTAAATAGTGATCCCATGGCCATATGGAGATTGTGGTAATGTCGAAAGGGGTTCTTTATAGTTAAGTTTAACTAAAGGGAAGACTCTAATTGAATAATCTAGGAAGGTCCATGGTTTTATGGACGTCAGGGTCTTTTCTTGCGATGGTGGAGCCCAGAATTTGATTTTGAAATCCAAAGCTTCACCTAGGCACCAATTTGGGCGAGATTACCAAACCTACCTTTACAATACTAGAACAATAAAATTTTTGTAAGTATCATGAGGAAATAGGACACCTTATTACTATTGATCCTACCACCAAGGCTCATTCACGACTTATTTATACAAGAATTTACATAAATGCAGATATGGATGAGTTACCTGATTCAATCAAATTGGTTTCAAAGCTTGGGGTATGGAATCAGACTATATAATATGAAAACACCCTGATCAAATGCGAAAGTTGCAAGAAATTAGAGCACTCAACCAATGCATGCTCCACTCGCAATAAATCGATCTGTTGTGGCTACTCGACAACGTACCCCAAAATTGGGGACCCACCTTTTTATTTTTAGTATTTGGGTTTTTGCGGTTTGTTTTAAGTGTCTAATGCTTTCGTTGTATTTTGGGTTTGTGTTAGTCAAAAAGTGACTAACTACAGAAAAATAGCTGATGCATATTTTTTGCATATTTTCCAAGAAGACCGAAGTGGCCCATATGCTAAAGATCAAAGGAAAAGCAAAATACCGCAAAGAAGAAAAAGTGTCGCGATATTGCGACATGTTGCATTTTCGTGACCAAAAGAGAAGAGAAACGGTAATAAAGAAAAAGTTTTGCGATATCGTGACACTTCTGCCTCTTTGTCCTCTTTTGTTGCTTTTGGCCTTGAAAATGCAACATGTCGTGATATCATGACACTTTTTCTCTTTTGGTCGCGAGAATGCAACATGTCGCGATATCGCGACACTTTTTCTTCTTTGCGGTATTTTGCTTTTTCTTTGATCTTTAGCATATGGGCCACTTCGGTCTTCTTGGAAAATATGCAAAAAAAATGCATCACTGTTTTTTTCGTAGTTAGTCACTTTTTGACTAACACAAACCCAAAACACAACGAAAGCATTAGACACTTAAAACAAACTACAAACACCCAAATACCAAAAATAAAAAGGTGGGTCCCCAATTTTGGGGTACGTTGTGGAGCAACCACAACAAATGATGACTCTGCTGGGAAATGCTCCTAAGCATTTTGATGAGAACCCAACCTGAAAATTTACAAAACTCAAACACAAGCGTCAGCAAATATCCAAAGAATAAACCTAGACGAGAAATACATGAAGCATTTGAATCGTTAAGCATCAGCTCGGTGTGTGCAGTGTGCTTCATTCTCTATCATTTGAAACTCATTCAACTTTCCATTGTTAGTCTTACCCGAATGCATATGTGAGGTTATGAATGATTTGTGCAGGATTTAATGCATGAAAACTATGCTAGAGATATAACAACCATGTTTTGCAAAGGCTCAAAATTTCTAGTACCATGAACAAACATATTAAAACTGTCAAACCCTCTTAGGACCAAATATGTGAATACTAAATTAATTTACTAGATCCCAAAGCTGGTTATGTGTCACTACCATCTTGAACCCATGTGCAAGTGTAAGTGAAATCAGAGCTTTGGGGAATAGAATTCCCAAACTAATCGAGATGGGAATTCAAACCTATCCTTACTACTACGATCTGGAGTTCATTACCTCATATTGAACAAAATGATTTAACCTGTTATGGATGAAATTGTCAGGCTAGCCTGTCCGTTTGAGCAGTCAGTGGTATTTCTTTTAGACAAGACATGTTGCCATGCGTGTGCGTACTCCACTGCCAGTCAGGTGTCTATAGCCCCAGTGGAGATTAACCCCATAATCCAGGATTTGGCTTTACTTTTTATTTCTTGGACCTTGGGGATGACTACCCATCCTTGCAAGGGACATGTAGTACGATCCTTCCAATCCAATATTAATGAAAAATATTTGCTTTGGAATTTCATGTTTTTGAGTAGGCAACATAGAAGCTTTGGGGAATCGGATTCTCAACCTAAGCAAGATGAGAATTAGACCCTATCCTTACTACTCCATGAAGGTCAAATCAGAGCTTTCGGGAGTTGGATCCTCAACCTAAGTTTGATGGGGATTTAACCCTATCCTTACTACTCTGATTTTAGGCTTTAAGCTTTATGGGAGTGGTAAAAACCATTGTTTAAGGATTACGTTGCATGATAGGAAAAACACGAAATATTCCTTTCACCTCACCTTTTCTTCCAAGTATGGTTTTGACCATTTTTCTCAAGATCCTCTTTAATATGTGTAGAACGTGCTTGATTCAAGATAGTTCAGGCATCAGTTCCCAACCTCAGGATCCTTTTAATATATGTTATGTAATGACCCTAAGAGGATTTGACACCTTTCCAATGATTGTATTTGAAATGTAGATGCAATATGGAATGTAACATGAGACATGTATGAATGCATTGCTCTTTTTGAAATGCGGATGGAGTCTACCACCTACTTTGCCATAATTTGTAAAACTGACAACTTCATTCATCACAAGTTCCAAACGATATTCTTTAATGTGTTTGTGATACTCGTGGAGCTTTCTGCAATACAATTCCAATGTTTCATATTCTCCTCCTATTAGTCAACATTCATAAGGACAAAAGCTGACATCTCGCTTTTTTTTTTTTTTCAAGACAAACCGAACATGTCCAAAGAACCAACACACAAAACTTAAAACCAAAACTGAAATGCAAAACCAACATCAAAACACGAACAATAAAAGTATATACAAATGTACAATATAATACAAGATGGTGCAAAGTTTGGATTATCATTTTCCCGAATCCCAAACCTGATTAGGATTCTTTAAAAGACATATGACGTGATACACATACCAAGTTTTGTAGGCATCCAACAAAAACAAGATTAAAACAAACAAGGAAACAAACTTCAAATTGCCCCTCTCACCATACCAATTTGGGTTAGTTCCATTAGTATTCTCATAGGTGAGATTCAAATTACCAAATTGATTAGACAATGGTTGATTTTCAATTCTTTCTTGTGTATTATTTAAGGTGTAAATTTCATAATTCCATTCATGATTTAGAACTAGGCCTTCTTTATTCAAAATGAAATTCTATAAGCAAGGGCCTATTTCTAAAAATTTCAAAGCTAATTCATTTTCATTCAATAAATCCATAACATTAATAATATTTGAATCAAACCATTCATTAGGCAAACCTTCATTTGAATTTTGCATGGTGAAACCAAAAAGATGAGATTTTACCTTTGACATGTTTTCATTTAGCCTTACTTGAAGAGGATTTGAAAATTCCTCTTTTCTCTCATGACATTCATCATCGTGTAGCACTTGCTCTTTCTCCATGACTTGTTTATCAAAGGCACCGAACTTAGGTACCCAATTGAAAACATGTCCATCCCTTTCAAACCATAAGTCTTGTCTATCTAGGAGTGGATTAACTAACATATTTCCATGATCAATCACTTGGGTTGTTTTGGGTAACGTGATATTTTCAATTGGATCATCAATGATATCAAACCCAAATGATTTAGGTTTTGTAATTTTCTCATTTTAAAAAGGCATAGTCATTGTAGCACAAGTAAGTGGATCAAGATTTTTTATTTCTTTTCTTTCAAAGGAATCTAAAGCAAATGACTCTCTTTCTTGATTCATGGTTGTAGAATCCTTATCATGTTCCAAAATTTTATGAGATTCAAATTCCTCTTCCAAAGCTTTCTCAAATTGTATAGGATTTATAGTATCCTCATGTGAGGAAGCAATTGAGTTATTATGCATATTAATTGACACAACAAGTTTATTAGAAGATTTATATTGATAATATTCTTCCCATTTCTTCCACGAATAATAGTAATCATCTTCCAAGTTCAAGTCGTGACGCTCAAGTACTTCTGCTTCATTTGTTGATTCATTAACATGTTCCTCACCCAATTCATCTTCACCTTCCTTAGATGGTTCAATTATTTCCAAAAGTGGGTTCTCTCTTGAATTCAAATAG
The DNA here is from genome assembly GCA_028583015.1 of Wollemia nobilis. Lineage (NCBI taxonomy): Eukaryota > Viridiplantae > Streptophyta > Pinopsida > Araucariales > Araucariaceae > Wollemia > Wollemia nobilis. The sequence continues at coordinate 140,168 of JAQPPZ010005376.1, read as the reverse complement.
GTAAAGCTATCATAATCCAAATTTGTAACCCATGATTCAATTTTATCGCAATTTGGAAGGTGTGAATCCTCTTGGTCATCGCTTTCAATAACATCATCCAACGTGTCTTTTGAGAACAAGTGGTGAAATTCGATTATGTCTTCAACTTCATTTGTTGATTTTATCTCAAATTCATTTTCAGCCACTTGTGATGGCTTAGGAGCTTCTATAATGGGATCGATTTTTGAATTTCGTGTCATATAGTTGCTCCAATCCTTTGCAAGTACATCTGACCAAATCCTATCCACATAAGCTTGTTCAACCAAATCCTCATTTTTGTGTAATGATTCTAGATATTTATTTTCCAAAACAAGATGGTGATCATTTGATTCCAAATTCTTGTTACCCGTCCATAGAATTTCTTCTCCAAAATCTTCATTCTCTTCAAGACATTTCGAATAGGTATTTACTTCATCGTAAGTCACCTCAAAATTTCTTGTATCACTTGAAGAAGCATAACATGAAACATCATTAAGATCGACATTATGAATTTTCTTCCTAGGATTATTTGGATGCATACATTGACGTGCTCGTTTTTATGGTGGAACATGCCTACATACCTTCTTAACCACTTTCTTTTGCTCTTTTACTTCTGATACAAACTCTTTGGGTTGAGTGGTAGAAGTAGTAGAGTTAGTTGGATTGATATCCACAGACAAATCTTGAACATTTGTTGCAATGGTTCCATGAGTGACCACATGATTCTCTAATTGAGGCATAGTTGGATGGATGGAAGCACTTGTATAAGCACATGTGGGAGCATAAGTTGGTATGGTAGGATAGAGTTGATTGTAGGGAAAAATATTTGATATCAAATTTTGTTGTGCCCATGCTTGATTTACCCTCAAGGTTTGATAGCAAGCCTCTAGTTGTCCTAGCATAGTTGATTGCTCCATTCCATAACCTTGTGGCCTCAATTGTTGATCTACAATCATAGCTTCTGTGTAGGCCGATGAAAGATCAGTAACCAAGGGATTCATCCTAACAAACACGAAAAACAATGGATCCAATGCTCGAAAGTATATTTGAAGAGCACCCCTTTCATAAATAGTATAGGGAGAAATTAATCTCGCATAAAGCTTTCGAAACCTGAAGTTGAAACTTCTCACTGGCTCATTAGGTTCTCTTTTGCAAGAAGCAAATTGTTGATATATCGTGAGAGGATCAATGAGTAACCTAAATTGATTGATAAACTCATATTTCAATTGAGTCCAATATGTAATAGAACCAGTGGGTAAATTGATGTACCAATCATATGCCACCTCATCTAGAGTTCCTGAAAACATTCTACATGCCACATCCTCATGTTCAACATTCCATCTAACTAGGATATCCACATAGGCTTGAATATGTTCCTCGGCTAATGTTGGACCATTGTGTTTAAACTTGGGCAAATGTTTTTTTATGTTTTTGGGTAAATCATGAAAATCTCCACTAATGTTCAAAGTATTAACATGTATCCCATACCACGTTCCTGCAGTTGTAGCCATTAATGAAACTCAAAGAATAACTTCAAAACCAATTTGTTAGTCATGAATAAAAGAAGGAACCATGACAAAGCAATATTCTAAAATGTAAATTAGTTTCTGATTCACCAGATCGCATATGCGCAAGTGAAGAGCATACTCCTAGTGTTGTAGGCTTTATGATTCACAAGATCGCATTACACGCAAGTGAAGAGCATAATACCGACAACAAATACATTTTAGACAAAATAATTCCTTACAAATAAGCATAAAATGACTAGCAAATATCAAACATGTAACGCATGAATAATCATGTTAGCATCAACCAAGAGATGTATCCATTAAAATCAAATGAAAGTAATTGCATGGAGACAACCTCGTTAGTCAAGACCAATTTTTTTTTTAAATTAAATCAAACACATTATTCTTGTATGAACAATCAAAGCGTTAGAACCATGCATAGCAATTCATGTCCTCCTTTTAACACTACAAGGTTGTATTTTTAAAAGAGGGCTAAAGATAATAATCAATAGGGCATGAAATATTCAAAATTTAAATCCCTATAGCATTTAAATCACACTGAAATAAACCAATTCAGGCCCTCCTTCTAGCGCCAAAATGTTGAGTGGTATTTTCACACAATTGTGAAAGCATACTCTTCCTTAGGATTTGGTCTCCAAATCCCCTCTTGCAAAGAAGTTAAACAAACAACTTCTCCAAGGTCTCCGCTATATTAGTTTTTGCATATGTGTATTAGTAATATCAAATAAAGATATTCAATTTAAATGCTTGGAACACCTTAGTGATTGCAAGTAACTGTAAACAAGGGGCAATGTTGGTTTATTTTATCATGAAACTTTAGTGATTTTTCATTGAACCAAAATAAAGCAAATGTGATTTGGCCCTCATATGACCACGATGTAGCACTTAAATTACCCCTATTTCGTAAAATTAAAGTTTTTATGAAGAGAGGGCAATTTTAGGCTCAAAAATGAAAATTTGTGAAATGCCATAAAACATAACTCCTTCAATGAAATTGGAATTTTCATGAAGGGAATGTCATCATAGGCTCATGAGTGCAAAATAGAATTGAAAAAATGAAATTTGACCTTAAAATGGAAATTTTCTATTTTCGAATTTTTTAAAATCTGCAATAAAACAACTTCGGTGAATTTTTAAAAATACTAAACAACTCCGAAAATGAAATTTTAAAATGCGTATTGGAATTCTGCAGTATAACCTACGCAATGGTGAAACTATTTTTGGATTTTGAAATTTTTTAAATGTTTATTTTAATTGAACAAAAGTTAAAATTTCTGAAAAAATAAAATGCAAAAAAATTTGAAAGAAAATGTAGAAAATTGAAAATAAAATGCATTCAGTGTGATGCTATCCTATTTCGAAAAAATTGAAGATATGAGGTTTCCATGCATGCAACCTAACCTATTGGACTTGCAAAACAAGCACAATATGGATAAGCTAAGTGCTGGCTCCTAGGGTTTTAAATGGGGTTTTCAGATTTAAACATTCGCATGAAGCAATCAAGTAACTTGTATAAACTTCATTTACAAGCCTAAAATCTAAAAGGGGAAAAATAGACATTTAATCTTGCATGCAGAAAATAACTCCTCCTTTCTTGCCCATAAGATGCAACTTTTTGAAATTTTCTGTGTTAAAGATTTGTCATTTTACAATAACAAAATTTTTTGGTTTTCCAGTCCATGGAAGAAAAATAGCCCAAACAGGTCCAGAATGGCCCTCTTGCCTTCAAATCTGCAACCCCGCTTGGAGCGGTTTCCAATCCCCTGTGCATGCCTTTGCTTCCCCTTTTAAAATTCTTGGTGTGACTCTCCGTTTTTGTTTTGTGGCCCTTCATTTCATTTCCCATAGCCTGTCGTTTCACTTTCCCATTCCTTTTCATTGTTTTGGCTCTTTGTTTAGGGTCTCGAAACATTTTTTCTTTTCGACTCTTGGTCTTCATCTACCATGTGGTTGTGCTGATCCATCGCAAGTAAGCCTTCGTCGCTGACTGTAACCGTTTGCATGGAACATTACACCATAAACCTTACACCTTGGTGCCACGTTTTGTTTAGTGCTGCCACTATAGACTTTGTCTGCCTGTCAACCAACGATGACGTTTGGTATATCCATCGCTCGATGATTTTTGTTGACTGTCACACTTCTTATTTCAGCTGCCTGTCTACCCTTTTTGAGTCACGAAAAAGCAACATGTCACGAAATCGTGACATTTCTATGTCTTCAGCTTGGTTCTTCTTCTTGCATCGCGAAAATGCGACATGTCGCGATATCGCGACACTTTTGCCTCTGTACTCTTTTGTTGCTTTTGGCCACGAAAATGCAACATGTCACGATATCGCGACACTTTTTGTCTTTTGGTTGCGAGAATGCAACATATCACGATATCGCAACACTTTTTCTCTTTTGGTCGCGAGAATGCAACATGTCGCGATATCGCGACACTTTTTCTCTTTTGGTCGTGAGAATGCGACATGTCGCGATATCGCGACACTTTTTCTCTTTTGGTCATGAGAATGCAACATGTCGTGATATCGTGACACTTTTTATCTTTTGGTCACGAGAATCCAACATGTCGCGATATCGCGACACTTATTCTTTCTTACCCTTTCTCTTCTCTTTTGGTCATGAAAATGCAACATGTCGCGATATCATGACACTTTTTCTTTCTTACCCTTTCTCTTCTCTTTTGGTTGCGAAAATGTAACATGTCACTATATCGCGACACTTTTTCTTTCTTACGCTTTCTCTTCTCTTTTGGTCATGAAAATGCAACATGTCGCGATATTGTGACACTTTTTTCTTCTTGTTTTTTTTCTCCTTGCTTTGGACCACGAAAATGCAACATGTCATGATATCGTGACACTTTTTCTATTTTGGTCACGAGAATGCAACATGTCGCGATATCATGAAACTTTTTCCTTCTTGCTTTTTCTCCTTGCTTTGGACCACAAAAATGCAACATGTCGCGATATCACGACACTTTTGCCTCCTTGCTCCCTCTTGTTGCTCTCAGCCACAAAAAAGCAACATGTCGCGATATCGCGACACTTTTTCCTTCTTGCTCTTTCTCCTTGCTTTGGACCGCGAAAATGCAACATGTCGCGATATCGCGACACTTTTTCTTCTTTGCGGTATTTTGCTTTTCCTTTGATATTTAGCATATGGGCCACTTCGGTCTTCTTGGAAAATTTGCAAAAAAAAAGTTGTTTTTCTGTAGTTAGTCACTTTTTGACCAACACAAACCCAAAATACAACGAAAGCATTAGACACTTAAAACAAACTACAAACACCCAAATACTAAAAAGTGGAGCATGCATTGGTTGAGTGCTCTAATTTCTTGCAACTTTCGCATTTGATCAGGGTGTTTTCATATTATATATTTTGATTCCATACCCCAAGCTTTGAAACCAATTTTATTGAATCGGGTAACTCATCCATATCCGCATTTATGCAAATTCTTGTATAAATAAGTTATGAGCGAGCCTTGGTGGTAGGATCAATAGTAATAAGGTGCCCTATTTCCTCGTGATACTTACAAAAAATTTATTGTTCTAGTATTGTAAAGGTAGGTTTGGTAATCTCGCCCAAATTGGTGCCTAGGTGAAGCTTTGGGTTTCAAAATCAAAGTCTAGGCTCCACCATCGCAAGAAAAGCCCCTGACATCCATAAAACCATGGACCTCCCTAGAGTATTCAATTAGAGTCTTCCCTTTAGTTAAACTTAACTATAAAGAACCCCTTTCGACATTACCACAATCTCCATATGGCCATGGGATCACTATTTAGTAGCAATCCATTTCTTGATTGCATCAAGGTTCGATCGATCTCCCATGAATCTACCCACAAGATTCATAGCTCCTTGCTCAATAGTTAGGTCGACCAAATCGTTAGGTATTAAAACAATAAAGTAAAATAAAAGTAGTTTTTAAGGTTCACATGTTATATTTTCAACTAAACTTTGATTATCAAAGCATAGTGTACAACTATTTCAACTGAACTCCAATTATCAAAGTATAATGTACAACTCTATTCTTAGATTCGAACCTTGGACCTTTTATTTGGAGTTTGAAATTATTAGTGTGTAAAATCCTCACTTTCAACACTTGTTTCAAATCTATTAGACAATATTTTATTAAATTTTTTATCAATAATTTTAAGAACATTTTTTCAATTAATTATTGTTTCAAATTTATTAAAAAATATTTTTATTAAATTATTTGTCAAATAATGTAGAGAACATTTTTTGAATTAGTTATATGGAATTGAAACACCCCACATGTATTACATTATCACCATTAAGAAGTATGATATTCAAGTAGCTTGGATACCATCCATGTATCATTTGACAAGATTATGGAATGTTGATGAATCTGGCCATTTAAACTAAATGTCATTTGATAATAAATTAAAGAACATTAACATAATGGATTATTTTTTTATAATTTTTTTTGGGTTACATAGAAGTGTTGGTCACAACCACACTATTTTTAGTAACTGGCAAGCCCAAGGTTCAAACCATAGGGGTTGCTCCCACCAAACCTATTTTGCCTTGTTATTGTTGACCTAATGTGAAGGGGACCCGATCGCTCGGGATTCATACCATCATCATTGGTTTGACATGCACTTAGAGGATTCAGATCAGACTATTACCTTTGCAAACGAGACTACCCTCGAGGTTTGAACCTAGGTGTCTTCTTGATAAGTTCCCGACCAGACAAACTTTTACCAATCCACCTAGCCCTCGAGGGCTTATTTTTTTATATTTGATATAATTAATTTTTAATTTATATTTTTATTTTTATTTTAGTAAGATGTAAGGTACAACTAGGGGCACAACTAGGGCCATCCTTTGAGTGGTTTGAACTTGGTCCACTAGGTCCAAGGAGTTGGTATGTCCTTTGGGGTCTTATTAATCTTATTTACTTGATAATTTTTGTTGTTTTGTTTTCAAGGGCCTTTAATACGAAGAGACCTAGTCATCTTGCTCACCACTCCATCAAGAGCTTAAATAAATGTAATTCTTAATTTTATTGTAAGTCTTCGCGTTTCATCTCGGTGACCTAAGGTTAATTTATATTTATATTTTTATTGAAGTAGGATGCAAGGTACAACAAGGGCCATCTTTTGAGTGGTTTGAACTTGGTCTACTAGGTCCAAAGAGTTGGTATGTCTTTTGAGCTCTTATTAATCTTATTTACTTAATAATTTTTATTTTTTTGTTATTCATGTTGTAAGGTGTATATATATATATATATATATATATATATATATATATATATATATATATATAACTAAGGGCCTTTAATATGAAGAGACTAGTCATCTTGCTCACCATTCCATCAAGAGCTTAGATAAATGTAATTCTTAATTTTATTGTAAGTCGTAGTGTTTCATCTCGATGACCTAAGTTTGAATTGCAGGGAAAGATGCCCCTGTTGCTATGCCCCTAAGAAAATATGACCTCCTTGTACTTCACATTACTTTAAAAAAAATTATTATAAAAATTAAAATATTATATTTATAAACATTCTGATACCAATAAATTTAAAATTTCAATAGATTTTTTATTATCTTAAATGTTAAAATTTATATTAAATATATATGATTAATTTATAACTAATATACATTATTCAAAATCTGAGCTTGAATAGTTTAATTTGATTTTTAGTTTCTCAAAATAAAATATTTCATCAAGGCTACTTATATTGAACCTAAACAAAGTTTTTTACTTGGAGTGTCTTACATCAAGGGTTACCTGTTAGCAGCAGGCTCAAGCATCTGGGTGTTCATAATCTCATTTGCCCAGTTTGTGGACAAGCGAAAGATTTACTGCATGTTTTTTGGTCTTGTGATCGGGCTCGATCGACTTGGGAGTGGCTTCTTGAAATTTTTAGACCTTTTATGCAGGAGGATTTTACTTGGGTGCATGCTATTTTGGGTGACCCTATTGATTTTTCCTTCAACTTGGATGTTATTTGGAATATTTTTAGAATTTGTACCTTGTTTTATCTATGGAAGTCCTAGAATAGAGCTATTTTTTCTCAGCAAGATGTCGGACATGTCTTCTCTATTGTTGATAAATATGATATATTCTTTGATTGTTGGTTACAGATTCAAGTACAAGTTAAAAAAGTATAGGTGGAGCTGCAGTACTTGCGTACCCTCATGGATCATTGGGGGAATGCACCCTGCATTATGAGTCATGTGCATCTTCCTTCCCCTTCCAGGTGGCAGTAATTTCTCGGCTTCTTTCTTTCTGAATGCATATTTAATATTGTTTTGGCAGTTGTTATTGGTAGTTTGTGGGATGTTTCTGACACTCTTGTATACTCTTAACCACAATGGTTAATGTATTGGTTTACGGGGTGTGCTAATCCCACCCACCCTTTTTTGTATGATTAAACACTATTTTATTAATATAATGGCTTTTTCATCCAAAATATTTCCAAAATAAAATACTTTTGAAGTCTAAAGTCAAATTAGTTGAGTCTTAGCAATCCCTAATATTTATTCCACCCAAATCTACTCCTTGGAAAACCATGGTTAGATCACCAATGACAAACTGGTCCCCAAATATCTCATTCCCCTAACCACGTGACCACCCGCAGTTGCACGAAATTTAGAGATGGGCCTCCGTTGGCTTCGGCACATGCATTGACTGCCTTTTCGAAAGAAATAATTTAACATTCCGAGAAAAAATTAAAACTTAAAGAAAAAGGTATCGTAGCCTTCGAAGTCCAACATTACGAGATTACCGTTACTTCAAAACTATGCATACTCGACATGCTATGTACGCGCAAGTCCCGAAGAAGTCGTCGGGGGAACTTTGTGGGAGGTTTCGACCGTCGCGATTTCAAGACTACAAATCCTAACTACAGCAAAAGCAAAAGCAAAATCTGCTTAATGTGTTTTCCCCGCCAATAAGCTAATTAGCATTCTATTCCCCACCACGGTTTCTAACTTAAGAGGGGGTTTACGATAAGCGATTTTATGATAGGCGATTTTTAGACTTAACGATATCCTTTTTCTTGATTTCTGTCTGAGGCATTTTCAAAATTGTAAGAGCGGTTTTGCGGAGCGTCATAGTGAACGATGTACGAGGCAGACTTAGTCGAGGGGTTGTGAAGGTGTGGATTTTGTTTGCTAAATTTGGCAAAAATAAGTGAGATTTTATTTTCTTGTATTTTGAGTCAAATTTGAGGGCGAAAGATAGGTCCCAATAATTTTGGATGCTTTCTATGATTTTGTCTAGTGATGTTCCCGCGCGTGGTCTCGTTGGCATTATGTGCTATTTTTAGAAGACTAGAGTTCAAATGCTGACTGAAAATCGTCTGGTTTTAGGTTTAAATCCGGTTTTTGTTTAGTCATTGGGCTCTGTGGTTGAAAGTTTTGAAGGAATCGATCGAAATGATCTGAGGATTCTATCGGGCATTCTGTTGAAGGTGCGTGATTCGATGACTTTATTTTGAGCGGTTTTGGTTTGGATTTTAAGTTTTGTTTAAGTTAAATTTTAGACTAAAACACGGAGTGGTGGGATTCAAAAAAACATGATGTGCCGGTTTTAGGTTCGAGTACGGGGATCGTCTCGTCTCGTCTCGTCTCGTAGGGTCGGAGTTTGGCGAAATCCTCAAAGCATTTTTCTGGTAGGTAAGTGATGCCCGTGCTTTAGCTTTTTAGAGCATTTGATTGAAAAATTTGTAGTTGTATAAGATAAATTAGTGTTAAAAACTTTGTCAAAACCTAAGAGAGGAGAGGAAACATATTTCAAATTTAAATGTGGCGAATATTTGTTTAAGAAATTGGTTGGGATTGTAGCAAAGAACTTGTTGAGCATAGGAAAATATATTTGGATTTGAATCCGACAGTTTTTTTATTCAAAATCGGTCTCTATAACAGCCAAAATTTTGTTTTCAGAGCGTTTTGATTCAGCAGAGTGGAAGCTTGGGGAAATCACGAGAAGCGAGAGTTTGTTCTCTATTTTCTGTAAGGTAGGAGATTATGCTGCTATGTGTTCGTATGGTTCACTTGCATCATTTGAACTAATTTTGAAGTCTCATTCTTCCTGGAGAAATTATGATGACATGAATGAGTATTTTTGGAGCAACAGGTTCTTTGATCAGTTGGGATGGCCTCTTAAGTTGAGTAGTAATTTCCTTGTTCTGTCGAATCTGAATAATCAGCAACAGTAAGCGGTCGAATTGTAGAGGTTCACTACTATGCTACGGAAACAGAAGGTAGGAAAGACAGGTTTTGTAGAGCAACGCTCCTTTTGGAATATTTTTCGTAGTTTTGATCGACTCTGGATTATGTATATCCTTTTCCTGCAAGCTGCAATTCTTGTAGCCTGGGAAGGCAAAGGGATTCCTTGGAAAGAGTTGAAAAACAAAGATACACAAATTAAGATGCTTAGTATGTTCATAACTTGGGTAGGCCTTCGGCTTCTACAATCTTTGCTTGATATTGGCACATAGTACAGTTTAGTGTCAAGAGAAACTCCTTTACAAGGAATAAGAATATTTTTGAAAACTGTTGTGGCAATAGTGTGGATGATCCTATTTGCTGTGCTCTATAGTCGGATGTGGAAACAAATAAATCATGATTTTGCCTGGTCAAGTAAGGCAAAAAAAAAATTTATTAACTATGTCGAGGCTGCTATTGTATTCATTGTCCCTGAGCTCCTGGCTTTACTGCTTTTCATAATTCTATGGGTCAAAAAATTTATGGAGAAAAGCAATTGGAGGATTTTTCATCTTCTGACATGGTGGTTTCAGTCAAGAACATTTGTTGGCTGTGGGCTTCGAGAGGGAATTTTTGATAACCTCTCTTATAGTCTGTTTTGGGTGGTGTTGTTGGCTGTGAAGTTCACCTTCAACTACTTCATGTAGATCAGACCTATGGTGGAGCCAACTAAGAAAATATTGAATATCAAAACAATTCCATACAAGTGGCATGAGTTTTTCAAAACGACTAACCGATTTGGTGTTGGAGTATTGTGGGCGCTAGTTATCTTGATCTACTTTATGGACACACAAATATGGTATTCAATACTATCATCTATAGTTGGAGCATTGGTGGGACTGTTTTCCCATTTGGGAGAGATATACAGAACATTCAACAGTTGAGGCTGCGGTTTCAGTTCTTTGCCAGTGTTATGCAGTTCAATTTGATGCCAGAAGAACCACTTTTCAGAACCCAGGGGAATCTACGAGTTAAAATAAGGGACACTATAAGGCGTTTGTAACTCAGATATGGTTTGGGCACACCATATAAGAAAATTGAGTCTAATCAGGTTGAAGCAAAAAGGTTTTCTCTTATTTGGAATGAAATTGTGAGGACATTTAGAGAAGAGGACATTGTCAGTGACTTGGAAGTGGAATTGTTAGAGGTTCCCTCAAACTCATGGAATATACGTGTCATACGATGGCCATGTTAGAATTAATGTAATGTGCACTATGCTAGTTTCACACTTGTCAGTTTCATTGACAAGTGTCATGTGTTTCATATAGGCTTATACCTTTATGGTATAGAAGATGAAAACAAAAGATCAGCAGTGGATTTGAGACTTCTGATAGCAGACTTAGCACTGACCAATTTTATCATTACAAAGAAGAATTCAATAGAAAATGCTCTTCTCCGTTGGTTCTTGTCGAGTATTCCAACGATTGGGATCCTTTTGAAGATAGAGGCACCGAGATTGGATGCGTAAGATTCAACCTTGACGAGATCCAATCGGCAACAAATTACTTCTCAGAAAAAAATCTACTAGGAAGGAACGGGTTTTCAAGAATTTTCAAGGGAGCTTTGAGAGACGGAAGCGCAGTTGCCGTAAAATGCATCAACAAGGCCAGCTGCATCAAGGCCTTGTCGATCCAATAGAGCATCAAAACATTTCGGCCGCAAATATTCTTCTTGACCAGGACATGAGAGGAGAACTGCACATGACGATGAAGTAGAGAACATCTGTATAGAAAGACGCTTTGGCTACAACGACGTAGCGTAAACCTGACACATGGTCAGAAAGAGTGCATATCTGAATGACGCAGAAGGTCAAAGTCTTGATTCTGTCAATGGAGGCGACCTCAAAAAAATAGAAGAGAAAAAATAATGAGACTAAAAAAACCAGAGAAATTTATTTCTCCCAAATTTTAAAAAATTTTACCATCTGGTTTCTGATCCATCAAATGATGGAGAGCATACTACCTCGGTAAAAAATTTAAAAAAATAATAGGGAAAAAAAATCAAAGGGAGGGAGCATTTCCATGAGGGAAATCCCCCCTCAAGGGGTTTCACAGGGCATGGAAAGCCTGCTCTAATACCAAATGTTGGGAGTGAAACTTATGGGATGATTTATTGATAAAAATAGGTTACAATATATAGGCATAAGCCTATATGATGAACATGACACTTGTCAATAAAACTGACAAGTGTCAAACTGGCATAGTGCACATTACATTAATTCTAACAGGCCATGCTTGTTGCTTTGTAATGAATTGTTGCTTGCCTTAAGCCAGGCTAGGGAATTAGGAGGTACTGACAAGACATTGTGGAGAAAGATCAGCAAAAATGAGTACCATCGATGTGCAGTGATAGAAACATATGATAGTGTCAAGCATTTGCTTTTGAGAATTATTAAGGAAGGTACTGAAGAACACTCCATTATTGACAGTTCGTTTGTTGTAATTGAGAAGTCTTTTCAGATGGAGAAGTTTACTAAGAATTATAGGATGAGCGAGCTGCCTGAAATTCATTCTAAATTAATAGCATTGGTCAAGATTATTTTGGGAAAGCCATCTGTGAAGGACCAGCAGAAGGTAGTGAATGCTTTGCAAAACCTCTATGATATTGTCCTTAGGGATTTTCCTAAAGAAAGACGAAGTATTGAGCAACTAAGGCAAGATAGACTTATTCTCAAACAAGTGATGGTAGACTGTTATTTGAGGATGTTGTAGAAGTACCTGATACAAAAGATGAATCCTTCTATTGTCAATTACGTCGCTTGCATACCATTTTTACTTCAAGAGATTCTATGCACAATATCCCAAGAAATCTGGAAGCAAGGCATCGCATAGCATTTTTTAGCAACTCCCTCTTTATGAATATACCTCATGCTCCACAGGTGGAGAAGATGTTGGCTTTTAGTGTCTTGACTCCCTACTATGATGAGGATGTTATTTACAATAAAGAACAACTGTGTACACCAAATGAAGATGGTGTTTCAATTATATTTTATCTTCAAAAGATATTTCCTGATGAATGGGAAAATTTCTTAGAGCGGATGGACAAAGAAGGGGTAAAGGATTCTGAACTGTGGACTAATCATGTCAGGGAACTTAGATTGTGGGCCTCACTCAGAGGACAGACACTGAGTCGTACTGTCAGGGGCATGATGTACTATTATAAAGCTCTCCAAATGTTGGCTTTTATTGATTTAGCATCAGAGATGGATATTCGTAATGGCTTCAAGGAACTTGTTGCCACAGCTTCGGGGAACAGGGAATATGCCAATGGATTGAGATCTCAGAGTTTTCCATCTGGACAAAGCAATAGCACCGAAAGCAGCATAGTAGGATTGCTATTCAAAGACCATGAACATGCCACAACACTCATGAAATTTACTTATGTTGTTGCTTGCCAGATTTATGGTACTCAAAAGGCAAAGAAAGATCCCTGTGCTGAGGATATCTTGTATCTAATGAAGAATAATGAGGCTCTCCAGATTGCTTATGTTGATGAGGTCTTTGTAGGAAGGAATGATAAGGAATATTTTTCTGTTCTTGTTAAGTATGATCCGAACCTGCAGAAAGAGGTGGAGATTTACAGGGTGAAGCTACCTGGCCCATTAAAACTTGGTGAAGGAAAACCTGAAAATCAAAATCATGCTCTGATTTTTACAATGGGGATGGAGTGCAGACAATTGATATGAATCAAGATAATTATTTTTAAGAGGCTCTAAAAATGTGCAATTTGTTGCAAGAGTTTACAAGATACTATGGCATCAGAAAGCCTACAATTTTAGGAGTTCGTGAGCATGTATTCACGGGTTCTGTATCTTCTCTTGCTTGGTTTATGTCTGCTCAGGAAACAAGTTTTGTAACCCTTGGCCAACGTGTTCTTGCAAACCCTCTAAAGATAAGGATGCACTATGGTCATCCTGATGTATTTGATCGCTTATGGTTCTTGAGTAGGGGAGGTCTCAGTAAAGCTTCGCGGGTAATAAACATCAGTGAGGACATATTTGTTGGCTTTAATTGTGCACTTGTGATTTAGGAAGTAAACTAGCAATCCAAATTTGGTAAAGCGGACTATGATAGTGTAATGTTTTGGAAATATTACTCTACTAAGATGCAAGGCATAGATAGTAAAGGTGAAGTTTTGGCATTGTGAAGGCTACTATAGGAAAATGTCAAGAAAGATGCTAAACTCTGCATTAATTGTAATCATACAAAAAATTGAAAAGATCTAGAAAATGAAAATAAAAAATTAAAACATTTTATGAAAAATATTGTAAGTTTCTAGCTATAGCATCTCATCTCAATTGAGATGAGAAGTGTATATATTTGTAAACTCTCAAGCTCTAAAGAAGAGAAATGTAATTCGTTAAGGGTGGGGGACCCAAGTACAACCACTTATTATCAAGCCAAAAAAATAATGTTTTCAATAGATATAAAGGTTGAATAAAAATAACTTTATTCTTGATGTTTGTCAACTATTTTTAAAAGCAATCTCTTAAAATATATATAAATATCTATAAACATTTTTCTTTTCTTATTTTCTTCTTGGTTAGTATCGAAAACTCTTAGGCGAGGCATCTCCATCCCATAACCTCTCATAAGGGCGAGAGCTGAACTTATCAATAAGAACCAAACACACAACCATCACATATCCACCCCTCACAGACTCATCTACAACGCAGTTTAAACCTTATCTATAAATAATTTGAAATAATAAATAATAAAACCTATTATAATATTAATCTCTTTAAATAAAATTCAAACTTTAAAAATAAGTAACTAAATAATATTTAATTTTTTAAATGAGTTAATGGAATTTGCTGAACTTATCAATAAGAACCAAACACACAACCATCACATATCCACCCCTCACACACTCATCTACAACACTCATCTACAACGCAGTTTAAACCTTATCTATAAATAATTTGAAATAATAAATAATAAAACCTATTATAATATTAATCTCTTTAAATAAAATTCAAACTTTTAAAAATAAGTAACTAAATAATATTTAATTTTTTAAATGAATTAATCGAATTTTACTCTCCTTTGTATAACTTCAACAAAGTCCCTGTCCTTGTTTTGCTTGTAGACGAACTCCAAATAAAAACAATTACTTAATTACAACCTTAGACTTACTATTATCAATTACTCTTCTTTTTATTATTATCAATATTTTATATATATATATCTGTTCCGGTATAATCCGGAACGATAATTTACTAATACTTTTTATATATTCCTTGTGGGTTAAATCCATCAATAATATAATATCCTTGCTGTGTGGATTATAATTTGTAGATTTTTAATTCTAATTCCTTCTATAAAGAAAGGTTCGACTTCGAAGATATTTTTCTCGCATGAGAAGCAAAATCAGGGTTGTGGAAATAATATTCATAAATTTTAAAATATTTAAATTTCTTACCATGCACGATAATTTCAAAACCTAATGTCATATGGGTCACCAACCACTACCGTGGCTAAAATATATAATGTGATCGAATCCCAAAAAAAGTTGGGCATCCCCATGAAATAGACTTTAGCAAAATTATAGCATCAGCAATATCCTTTTCCCTGGTCGCCTCGTAATTAATTAATAATTGTTTTGATAACGATAATGAATTGACATGTCTTTTAACATAATTAAATTCAAAATCAAGCTTCTTCAAAATCTTTATCTTTACCTACTAAATAATTAAATTTTTATTAAAAAATAAAAATAATAATTAATTGATAATTTTTTAATTTTATTTATTTTTGTTATTAATAATAACTAATACGGACAACAAGGTACTTGGAGCAGTTCTTAATCAGCAGTTCATCATTCAGCTTGGATTCTTCACAGCTCTGCCAATGATTGTTGAAAATTCTCTAGAGCATTGATTCCTAAAAGCTATATGGGATTTTATAACTATGCAGTTGTAGTTAGCATCTGTTTTCTATACTTTTTCAATGGGTACACGTACTCACTACTTTGGTCGAACAATACTTCATGGGGGTGCAAAGTATCGGGCTACAGGTCGTGGCTTTGTTGTACAGCACAAGAGATTTGGTAAAAATTACAGACTATATGCTCGTAGTCATTTTGTGAAGGCTATTGAGCTTAGGATACTACTGATAATCTTTGCATCATATAGTATTCTCAAGACCAAAACATTTGTCTATATTATGTTGACCATATCAAGTTGGTTTCTTGTTTTCTCATGGATCATGGCTCCCTTTTTATTAAACCCATCCGGATTTGATTGGTTGAAAACAGTCTATGACTTTGATGATTTCATGAATTGGATATGGTACAAAGGTGGGATTTTGACAAAATCAGATCAGAGCTAGGAAGTCTGGTGGAATGAGGAAGCTGACCACTTACGAACGACATGACTATGGGGAATGGTTATAGAGATTATCCTAGATATTCAATTTTTCTTTTTCCAGTATGGAATTGTTTACCAGCTGGGAATTGCTGGTGGTAGCAAAAGTATTCTTGTGTATCTTCTTTCATGGATCTATGTGGTTGTGGCGCTTTCTATTTATATTGTGATTTCATATGCTCCTGAGAAGTATGCAGGAAAGCAACATATCTACTACCGTGCGATTCAAGCCTTTGTCATCACTCTGACCATTTTGGCAATTGTATTCTTGTTGCAATTCACTAGCTTTAAATTTACATATTTGTTCTCAAGTATGCTTGCATTCATACCAACTGGTTGGGGTCTGATTTCAATTGCTCAAATGCTGAAGCCTTTCCTGAAGGCCTCTATAGTCTAGGAAATAGTCGTTACGGTGGCTCGCTCGTATGATATTACATTTGGTATTATAGTCATGATTCCTATGGCTATTCTTTCATGGTTACCTGGCTTTCAGTCAATGCAGACACGTATATTGTTCAATGTGGCATTTAGTCGGGGACTTCAGCTATCTCGTATTATTCCTGGCAAGAAGTGAAATCTAGGATACAAATACAGGTAATGTTGGAGCTTTGGCAACATGAGACATATGGTTACCTAAACTATAAAACCCAAACTTAAGGTTTTTGTTAGCATTGAATAATTATTGTCATTTGATCTCCTAAAGGAATTCCTGTTGAATTTAATATAAATTGTTGAATGCTTTTTTATTTTGTGTGTTTTTGTTTTTAAAATTTAAACATCTGGAACCACATATTTTTATGGTCATTCAAATTCAACTGCAAAATCCTATCCTAACAGTCGAGGCCAATACATTTTACAATGTGCAGGGCCACACTAATAAAAAATACTTGTTACCATTGGTATGAATTCAACTAGGGTTGTGTTCTGTTACATCTGTTCCATTACAAATAATAATTGACTTTACTAGAACCAGAATTGTAGAAGACATATAGTTATTGTAACAAATGTAACCACTTGCTAAGATTGGTTGGCAGAAACAACCAAATTCACATTATCTAGTGCTGCATACAATTTGTGAGTTGGAAGATCCAGTGTAAGAGTCGACTGAACGCTAATGAATACTTGGATAGAAGTCAGTTGTAACTTAAGTTAGAGTGTGTATATGATATTGAAAGGAGGAAGGGACTTGCATTCCATGTCAAGTCAATTTGATAGATGTTCAAATAATCATAAATTCATGTTGAATAAAAAAAATGAATAGTCTAATGGACATTGATTACTAAATTTGATAGAAACAGCCAAATGATTCCTTTACATAGAAGATCCAAAATTTTATGTGTAGAGTTTGAATTTTATGAATTTTTTACCATGGCTTGAATATTTCAAAAAATCACAAAAAGAGGAGGATCACTCTTATGCTTGAAGTTCCTGTTGATTTGCTCTCCAACTCCAAGTGTCTGTGTCACGGGGCTGGCTAGCTTGGCCGGGCTAGAACCGTGTGGCACTGTGTACTCTCTTTGAGTCAACCTCTTCGGATGAGACTTACCAAGAGCCATGGACTACACTTTCCTGTGTTTACCTGCACAAAGACAAACACAACACAATGGTATTTTTGTATTTTCTATGGGGCAAACACAAACACTTACAATGAAAGGAACCTACTCTAACAAGAGCATCCACACAAAGCAAGACACAATTGGGAGAATAGTGTATTCTTATTAATATGATAGGGCTTGTGACCCAAGATACACTAAGTTTTATCTGATAGGGCTTGTGACCCAAGATACACTAAATTTGGCATGAGGCCACAACACACTCACACCAACTTAAAAGTCTGGAACTACATATTTTTATGGTAATGCTGGAAGGGACGACTCAAGTACAGACTCGACGAGATTTTCAAAAACTCGCCAAGTTTGGTAAGTGTGCTATCATGCATTGCTGCTTCGAGAACAAAACAAGAATCATCTGGGACTGATCTCAGCATACTTTGTTATTCCCACCTTCTGAGTTTCTTTGCAGCCTTTGCCATTCACTAGAGATTGCTCTTCCACAAAGGGAACAGTTCGTAGGTTTGGATATAGTTCATAATGTGTATTTCCTCTTACTCCTAGGTACATTCCATGCCTAAAATAGAGTGAGACATGAAATGCTTAAATAGTAAAATTTTGGTGGGAATTTTTACTTGTGTTGCATACCTATGTTCCATGGGGACATGTTTGCATGTTGGGGGCTATCTTGAAGACACGTCCTGATGTCCTAAAAAGCCGTCCTGATGTCCCAATTACACATCCTGCCGTCTCGTGTTGTCCCCATATTAGAAACTTTGTGGAAGATAGGTTTTAGAAGGTTAGGTAGCTATAATACTAGATTATGAGTGGATGAGGCTTATTTTGCTCTGCATAGTTTTAGAAATTAGGTTTCAGTGAATGTGTACAATCATTTTTACTATACATGGTTGGATGGGAATTAGCCAAGTTTGTTGTCTTATGGTTGACAGAACATCTTCTTGTGGTATTTTATACTCAATTTAAGCTATATATTTGTGTCAATGGAAGTAGCCTTTGCTTGTAGGGTTAATCGACTATCTCTAGATCATTTTCATAAGAACAATTTTTTTAACCCTCTTCTTTATTGATTTTTTCAGAGGTAAGAAGAAATGAAAAGTTGGGCTCTTATGCTTGTAGACCCCCATTTGCCCTTTTTTCTTCATCATTTTTTAGGCAGAGATGTTGCTGCTGCATGGAATTTTTTTCCAATTCACATTTAGAATCCAAAAACTTTTTTGTAGTCAAAATGTTTAGCTATTTAATTTTTTTGACCAGGAAAGGTTTTCAAAACTAGAGTCAACCAACATTGATTCCAATGCAAGTTGGTATCATGAGGATTCTAGAATGCTTTTGATGATGTAGCAGAGGGTGTGGGGTAAATCTGATAACATAGATGAATTTGTTATTTCCTTGATTTCTTGGAGATAGCTTGATACATTTTCCAATGTATAAGGTCTACTGGTTTAGTGCTAGGTACACTTTGTCTTTTAGTTCTAGGGGAGATGTCTTGTTTGCACTTTTTTTCGTAATTTTCTTACACGTTTAATTCTTGATGCATATCTTCTAGCATTTACTATGACAATTTTGTTTGAAGCTGTGGAGGTGTGAGGGTTAAAATTAACACATAAATTGTCGTAAAAGGATCCATTCATATTGCAGAGTGTATACTATTGTTTCCAAATACACATTCATATGTATTGCAATATATTGTTTCATATTATGCAAACAAAACAAACACATTGTTTTTAGATTTTATGTGCAAAAAAATATAAAAACATGATATTGAATTATTAGAAGTAGATCTATCTGTTTAAAGTTAAAGCTATACTGGCAAAAACATGACAGGGGGCTGTGTTTCCTATTTTTCATGTCTACGATGTCAACACAACTGAAGCACCTATTGGGGTTTTTCTTTGCTTGTGTCTGGATGCAAGACTTGACCTTGAAAATGGCATTGATAGGGCTTATAACATGGTTTGTTTTGTGTATTTTTCATCCAATTAATGGTGTTTTGCCTATGTGGTGGATTTGTGGGGCCAGACAATGGATAGATGAGTAGGCTTTATGTTAGAAAGGGTTAAAGTTTGAACCTCATATAACATTTGCTTCCCACGCCTAATCCATTTCTTATGTGCAACCTTTGTTACGATCTGTTTTCCATCATGTTTTTGTTGTTGTTATGTTTCAAGTTTCTCGTTTCACGCAACATAGAGTTAAATTATAGATATTTAGAGGTTAAAAAATAAAACTAAACCTAAACAAAGTAAACATAGCTATTAAAATATCAAATAATAGAAATGAGATTTTAGGTTTTCAATGTATTTTTAGGTTGATCTGGCCGTGGGTTTGAAGGGTAAGGGTGGGCCAATGTGTTTTTTGTAAGGTACAAATGTGCACACATCGATCCAAAATGCTAGTACGTATTTGCAAATGGCTGTGATGTTTTAGGATGTTTGCAGATATACCCTATTGTTTCTATGCCCATAGCTGGAAGTGGCTGTGATGTTTTTAGGATGTTTGCATATATACCCTGGTGTTTCTATGCTTGTACCTACTTCAGGAACATAGGAAATGAGATAGGGAGTTTTTTCTGTGCAAAATAGCTCAAAAATCGTTATCATGTTTTATGTAATCTTCTCTGTACAAATTAGTAAATTACATTGTTTGTTGTAGATCCTTTTCTTCCATTCTTGTTTTATTGTTGTTATTAGATTGGTTTTCTTTATGACATTTTCATAATGGTATCTGGTACAAGTTGTGCATCTTTTCTTATTCCTTTGGTTGTTGGTGATACTATTATCATTACTGTACTTGTTATTTTAAGCAAGGCAACTAACTGCGATTATTTTGGACATTCTTGTTATTCTTAGTGTTTATTTTGAGGGTCAAAGCCAAGGGTTTGTATAGCATTATTAGTTTAATTACTAATATGATGGCTTGAGTAGCCATATCGGACTCAACTATAATTATGAGTTCATGGATGTAGGATCTTAACCACTCCAAAAAATTGAAATATTTGGTATTTCTCTTCTAGATAATGTAATTTAGCTATCAAATTGTAATGTCCCCTTTCTAGCCAGTCAGATTCGTAGTTGTGATTAGCCTACTCACGGGTTCTCGTAGGCTAAATTAGATGTGTGGGAACCCATGGTGATCTTAATTAGGCCATTCTCAGCTTTCAGTTGCCAGTTTCTGTGGCTTATATGGGCAAGGAGATGGGGCTTACTATTTATAGTAAGTCAATTATGGGGTTTGAGTCAAAGCGGATGGTACCTTTGGATTGTTCGTCGAAATGGGTATCCAAATCCATGATCAGTTGGAAGGTTGTTGGTTTTGCGAATCTTACAAATTTTAATGCCCAAAGATTATTTATATAAAATTAAAGTAATAATTTAATTTTATATAAGTTAAGACTTTATAATAAAGGGGGAAGATTAAATAGTCACTTAAGTTAAAATTATTTTATAAAGTGACTATTAGAATTGCAAAAAGGGGATGTCATTTATAATGAGGAAAAATAATTTCTAAAAGACATTTTAAATTGCATTTTCCCTCCAAAAAGCCATCAACCCCTTATGAACTCTATAAAAGGAGATTTGTTCATTCATTTTAGGCATCCAATTTTATATGTTTGCTTTGGAATTTGGTGAAGAAGCTTGCAGATAATCTTTGCAGGGTTTCGAGCTTATTGGGGACGACAACCTCCTATAGGGACATCTTCTTCGAGTATGAGAGATTACCCTTGGTGGATTAGGGTGGCGATTTCATACAGAGATTGCTCAAGTGTTGATTGTGGGGAGATTTGCAAAAAAAAATTGAAAGATTAAACTGAAGGTTTGAAGTGTTTTCAGAGGTGCTTGGCGAAGTTGTTGATTGTTGGTCGTACAACATAGGTCATACAATTACCAGCCAGGCATGATATCTTTGGGGAATTGAGCGATCAGTCCATTAAACCCTATCTCCTCCTTCATTGGTGCCCAAGGATTGCGAGCTGCTAGTATTTCATTTCATGGGTGAAGAAAGTTGATTTTCTGGAGCTAAGTGAATAAGTGGTATGTATAGATTTTCTGATCAAATAATACAAACTAAAATTTCTAGATTGAAAAATATTTGTGGCATTTGTGTGTTTCCTCGATTCCTTCACTGGGTTTCTATCATTACATATGTAAAATCTGCATCTCAAGTTTCGTTTGATTGGGTTGCATAGTTACAAAGTTGTGACAGTTGCAAATGGACTGATTTAACATTTATCTGAGTTTTTTATTAATTTGAAAAAATACAAAAAATGTACATATTTGCAAAAAAAAATTAAATTTTTTTTAGCCAGATTGGGGAGGTTTGTTACATGGTATCAGAGCAAGGCTCAACACTGCCATCCTATGGGAAGTTGAGCTTTCATGAGTGACAGGGATAGAAGAGTAGTTGAAAGGAAGAAGAAAAAAGCAGAACAAGGTCATGGTGGTAAAGAGAAGGAACACAGTAACAACATGGGGGAAAGAAGTGATGAAGAACCAAGTCTCAGACACATTCTTAATGCTCTAACCAGAGCACATTTGGATATGCAAGTTACATTGCAACATAATCACCAGGAGATGATCGAAGTTCTAAGAGTAGTATCTGATAGGTTGAGGGGAACTCACATTGGTGGCCATAATGGGGAGGCTAGCACCTCCAACCATTCGGTTTTTACAAGAGGAAGCAATAATGTTCCTAGACCAACACAACCCACTTTCATTCCAAGAGAGGAGCCTATTGAGTATGAGGAGCAGGAACATGGCCCATCAGATGATATAATAATAGCATGGTGGACTCAGTATCAGGCATTTCCAAAGGAACTTAAGGCTAGTTGGTCTTTTGAAAAATATTGTGCACAAAAGCAGGGACGTCATCATGAACAGAAGAAGCAATCGACTCAGAAGGACTTGCAGCATGCCTTGAGTAAGATAACCATTCCTCAATTTGAGGGAGTGGTAAGAGCACAACAAGGGCATGGGTGGAAAATCTGGACAACTTCTTATCACTGAGGCCTATGCAGGAGGAAGAGGCAATGAAATTTGCCACTCTTCACTTAGAGGGAGCAACTCATGAATGGTGGTTCCACGGTCTCAACACTTTGGGCCACGGAGCCATTAACACATATGATGAGTTCACCAACAAACTCATCGATCGGTTCGACAAGAAAGATCCAGAATTGCACTTTAGAGAGCTAGCTCAGTTGAGGCAGACTGGTTCAGTTGATGCCTACATTACAAAATTTTAGGGGCTATCAGTCAAGGTTCGAGACATATCCAAAAGGAGGTTGGTAATTATTTTCATTTAGGGATTGACTGAGCCACTTCGTGGATGGGTGAAGGCTTTTGAACCACTGACATTGTAGGATGCCATGAAGAAGGCCCGAAGAATGGAGTTTGTTGTTTCGAAGAATAAATCAACATTCAAACCATTCCAGGACAACAGGTACAAATATAATAAGATTATGCACAAAGGTCTTTCCCAGCAGAATCTTGAATAAAAAATATTAGGAGATGATGAGCTTAATGAGCTCAAAAAGAAGAAGTTATGTTCCATTATAGGGAGCCATGGAATTTTTCACACAAGTGCTCATAAAAGGCTTAGGAAAGGCAAATGGAGCATAAGGATTATTTTTAAGTGAAGGAGTCCGAATCTGAAAAATCAGACCAACAAATTAATTCGGACACAAGTGATGATGATAGTTCAGAAGGAGAGCTAGAAAAATATGTAACAATGACTCAACTATATAGTTTCTATAATGGGAGTTCATTCAAGGTTCGAGGTATCATAGAAGGATAATGAGTCATCACTCTTATTGACACAAGTGCGACCCATAACTTTATTGATGAAAGGTTGGTCAATAAGCGAGGACTCAAGACAAAGGAGTTTGGGGGATTTTGGGTTATGGCAGCATATGGTTCATCTATCCAGTTTACTCGCAAAATCTCCAATTTGCGGATAAGTTTGGGAGAATACGATCTCAATGATGAATTTTATGTGGTTAACATCGGAGACACTCATGTGATTTTGGGAATGCATTGGATGCAATCCCTTGGATAATTCACAATGAACCTGCATGTTATGTAAATGAAGTTTAAATCAATAGGTAAGAGGGTTGTATTGAGAGGCATATCTGATGGTGGTCCGAGAGTGGTTTCCCTCAAAAGCATGGAGAGGTTATTTAGACATGATGAGGTTGAGTGGACAGCAGAGTGCCTTATCATGCCAGCAAATGTGGAGACACAAAAGAACACTTACCATCTAGATATCCAGAAGATTTTGACCAAGCATGCCAAGGTCTTCAGTGACATACCTCCAGGGAGAACTCCAGTGCGGGGCATTGAGCATATCATTGAGTTAGAGGATGGGGTGAAGACCGTTATCACTACTCCTTACAGGCATCATAAATGGCATAAGGATGAGATCAAGAAGACAATGCAGGAGCTATTGAATATGGGACACATCCATCCAAGTAAGAGTCCTTTTGCCTCCACAGTAGTTTTGGTTAAGAAAAAATATGGTACTTGGAGAATGTGTGTGGATTACAAGGAGATGAACAAGAGGACTATAAAAAATAGGTATCCTATTCCTCGAATAGTTGAGTTGATCAATGAGCTGCACGACACATTTACTTCTCAAAGATTGATCTAAGGTCAGGTTATCACCATATTAGAATGAGGGAGTAGGATATCGAGAAGACAACCTTCAGATGTCACTTCGGCCATTTTGAGTTCTTGGTTATGCCATTCGGCTTAACCAATGCCCCTGCCACTTTCTAGTCCTGTATGAATAGGAAATTCTGCAGACAGTTGAGGAGATATGTTTTGATTTTCTTTGATGACATCCTAGTCTACAGTATTTCTTGGGAGGAGCACCTGTAGCATTTAGATGAGGTGCTGAGCATATTGGAACATGAGTCTTTCTATGCCAAGGAGTTGAAGTGTGACTTTGGTATGATCGAGCTTCTCTATTTAGGCCACATCATCAGTGTTGAGGGTGTGTGCATGGATTCCAAGAATATCAAGGCCATTATTGAGTGGCCTACTCCTATGAACCTTACTCAGCTCAAGGGGTTCTTCGGATTATGGGGGTTTTACCGAAGGTTCATTAAGGGATTTTCATAGCTTGCAGCCCCACTCATAGATTTAACAAAGAAGGGGGCATTCTCCTGGTTTGACACTGCACATAAGTGTTTCGAACACTTCAAAAAGGTTATGTGCTCCTGGCCAGTGCTCGCCATACCATATTTCTCTCAGCCATTTGAGTTGTAGTGTGATGCTTCGGGAGAGGGAATTGGATCAGTGCTAATGCAGAAAAAACATCACATAGCTTTTGAGAGTTGAAAACTTCATGGGGCTGAGCAGAGTTATTCGATATACAATAAGAAAATTTTGGCCATCATGCAAGCATTTGCCAAATTTAGGCAGTATTTAGTTGGGGGCAGGTTCACAGTAAATACTGATCACAACAGTCTTTGATACTTCCTCAAACAGAGTGATCTCAACAAACGATAATAAAAGTGGGTTAGTAAGCTGCAAGCTTACGAATTTGACATCGTCTATGTCAAAGGTAATAAGAATGTCATAGCAGATGCCTTATCCTGGAGGACCTTACTTGGGTGCTATGAAAAATGTTTCTCCAGCATGGAGGGATAAGATCTCAGCCGAGTATGCTAAGGACCCTTGGACATCTGGCTTGATTGATGGGACTACACTTGATGATAGGTTTTCAGTGGTCCAAGGGTTGATATTGTATAAGGACCATATCTTCAAAGTGTTTTCAAAGGTGTTGGGTGAAGTTACTGATTGCTGGTCGTAAAATGAGCCCACAATCAACACTTGAGCAATCTTACTTCGAACCTTCTGTTTAATATTTCGAAAAAACTTTGCAAATCTCCCCATAATCAGCACTTGAGCAATCTCTATATGAAATCACCATCCTAATCCACCAGGGGTAATCTCTCATACCCAAAGAGGATGTCCCTATTGGAGGTTGCCATCCCCAATAAGCTCGAAACCCTACAAAGATTCTTTGCAAGCTTCTTCACCAAATGCCAAAGCAAACATATAAACCTAGATGCCTGAAATGAATGACCAAATCTCCTTTTATAGAGCTCACAAGTGGTCGATGGCTATTTGAAGGGAAAATGCAACTTAGATGTCTTCTAGAAATTATTTTTCGTCATTATAAATGGCGTCCCCTTTTTGCTAGAAAGTGGACATTACAGTTCACCCTTCCCAAAATTGCTTGTCCTCAAGCAATTTCAACTCTGGATGTTGTAATACCTCTTCATTCTCCCAAGTCGCATCCTCTGTTGGTAAGTGCTTCCACTTAACTAAATACTCCATAATCACCTTCCCCCTCAGATTCCTTTCCCTAAAGTTAATGATGGCCTCAGGTACTAGGATTAATTTCCCGTCCTCATCTAATGGTGGTAACTTTGTGGAAGGAACAACATTCTGCCCAATCGCCTTTTTGAGGTGAGAAACATGGAGGACATTGTGGATTCTGTTGTCCGCTGGTAGCTCCAACTCATAAGCTACCTCTTCTACCCATCTAGTTACCTTGAAGGGTCCACAAAATCTTGACTTCAACTTCTCATTTCCACTCTTCTTGAGAGTGGATTACCTGTATGGCTGTAGCATGAGGTAAACCAGATCTCCAACCTCGAAGCTACACTCTATCCTGTGTTGATTGACATACATTTTTTGCCAATTTTGTGCTTGGTGTATGTTGTCCCTCAAAGCCCTCATAATATCATGGTTGTCTTGCAACAAGTCCTTGGCTCTGGGTACTCTGCTATCACCAAGCAGTAATTCTATGAATCTGGGAGCTTCATATCCATACAAGGCCATAAATGGAGTCATATTGATGGTCATATGATGTGTGGTATTATAAAAAAACTCACTAAGATGTAGCCACCTGATCCAAGCCCTCTACTGACCTGAGACATAGTTCCAAAGGTAACCCTCCAACCATTTTTTTAGTATCTACGTCTACCCGTCGGTTTGAGGGTGATAGCTAGTGCTGGGAGTAAGCTCAGTCCCCCCTAATATGAATGGCTCCTGCCTGAACATACTCATGAACCTGCTATCTCGGTCACTGACAATCATCTTGGGCATACCATGTAATCTGAATATCTCTCTGAAAAACAATTTGGCCACCTGAGCTGTTGTATAAGCGGCTGAGATAGCAAGGAAGTGTGCAAACTTCGTGAGCTTGTCGACTACCATGTATATACAATCATTTCCCTAAACCGAGGGCAACCTGGTGATGAAATCCATGGATATTCCTTCCCATTTTTGGTTAGGAACTAGTAATGGCTACAAAAATCCTGCTCGGTAGGTGTGCTCATCCTTATTTTGCTGGCATATGACACATTCCCGTACATACTAAAGGAATTCATTCTTGAATCCTTTCCAAGTGAATCACTCCTTTATGCTCCTGTATGTTTTGAAGAATCCACTGTGCCCTATTGTAGGATCATCATGAAAGCATGGAAGAATCCTCCTCTTGAATTTGGAATTGTGAGGTAGGAAGATATGGTCCTTATACAATATCAACCCCTGGACCACTGAAAACTTGTCATCAAGTGTAGTCCCATCAATCAAGCCAAATGTCCAAGGGTCCTTACCATACTCGGCTGAGATCTCATCCCTCCATGCTGCAAAAACATTTGTCATAGCACCCAAGTAAGGTCCTCCTGGATAAGGCATATGCTATGACATTCTTCTTACCTTTGACATAGACGATGTCAAAGTCATAAGCTTGCAGCTTACTAACCCACTTCTATTGTCGTTCATTGAGATATCTCTGGTTGAGGAAGTATCGAAGACTATTGTGATCAGTATTTACTATGAACCCGCCCCCGACTAAATACTGCCTGAATTTGGCCAACGCGTGCATGATGGCCAACATTTCCTTATCATATATTGAATAACTCCGCTTAGCCCCATGAAGTTTTTGACTCTCAAAAGCTATGGGATGTTTGTTCTGCATTAGCACTGATCCAATTCCCTCTTTCGAAGCATCACACTACAACTCAAATGGCTGAGAGAAATCTGGTATGGTGAGCACTGGGTAGGAGCACATAAACTTTTTGAAGTGTTCAAAACACTTATGTGTAGTGTCAAACTAGGAGAATGCCTCCTTTGTTAAATCTGTGAGTGGGGCTGCAAGCTATGAAAATCCCTCAACGAGCCTTCGATAAAACCCATACAATCTGAAGAACCCCTTGAGTTGAGTAAGGTTCATAGGAGTAGGCCACTCCATAATGGCCTTGATCTTCTTGAAATCCATGCGCACACCCTCAGCACTGATGATGTGGCCTAAATAGAGAAGCTCGATCATACCAAAGTCACACTTCGACTCCTTGGCATAGAAAGACTCATGTTCCAATATGCTCAACACCTCATCTAAATGCTACAGGTGCTCCTCCCAAGAATGACTATAGACCAGGATGTTGTCAAAGAAAATCATAACATATCTCCTCAACTGTCTGTTGAATGTCCTGTTCATACAGGACTGGAAAGTGGCAGGGGCATTGGTTAAGCCGAAAGGCATAACCAAGAACTTGAAATGGCCGAAGTGGCATTCGAACGCCGTCTTCTTGATATCTTGCTCCCTCATTCTAATATGGTGATAACCTGACCTTAGATCAATCTTTGAGAAGTAAAGGCGTCGTGCAACTCATTGATCAAATCAACTATGCGGGGAATAGGATACCTATTTTTTATAGTCCTCTTGTTCAGCTCCCTGTAATCCACGCACATTCTCCAAGTACCATATTTTTTCTTAACAAAAACTACTGTGGAGGCAAAATGACTCTTACTTGGATTGATGTGTCCCATATTCAACAGCTCCTGTATTGCCTTCTCGATCTCATCCTTATGCCATTTATGATGCCTGTAAGAAGTAGTGATAACGGTCTTCGCCCCATCCTCTAACTCAATGATATGCTCAATGCCCCACTCTAGAGGTCTCCCTGGAGGTATGTCATTGAAGACCTTGGAATGCTTAGTCAAAATCTTCTGGATCTCTGGATGGTAAGTGTTCTTTTGTGTCTCCACATTTGATGGCATGATAAGGCACTCTACTGCCCACTCGACCTCATCATGTCTAAATAACATCTCCATGCTTTTGAGGGAAACCACTCTCGAACCACCATCAGATATGCCTCTCAATACAACCCTCTTACCTGTTGATTTAAACTTCATTTCCATAACATGTAAGTTCATTGTGAATTATCCAAGGGATTGCATCCAATGCATTCCAAAAATCACATGAGTGTCTCCAATGTTAACCACATAAAATTCATCATTGAGTTCGTATTCTCCCAACCATATCTGTAAATTGGAGATTTTGTGAGTAAACTGGATAGATGAACCATATGCTACCATATCCAAAAATCCCCCAAACTCTTTGTCTTGAGTCCTCACTTATTGACCAGCCTTTCATCAATAAAGTTATGGGTCGCACCTGTGTCAATAAGAGTGATGACTCATTGTCCTTCTATGATACCCCAAACCTTGAATGAACTCCCATTTTGGAAACTGTATAGTTGAGCCATTGTTACATATTTTTCTAGCTCTCCTTCTGAACTATCATCATAACTTGTGTCCGAATTAGTTTGTTGGTCTAATTTTTTAGATTCGGACTCCTTCACTTCAAAATAATCCTTATGCTCCATTTGCCTTTCCTGAGCCTTTTATGAGCACTTGTGTGACAAATCCCATGGCTCCCTGCAATGGAACATAACTTCTTCTTTCTGAGCTCATTAAGATCATCATCTCCTAATATTTTTTATTCATGCTTCTGCTACGGAAGACCTTTCATGCATAATCTTCTTATATTTGTCCCTGTTGTCCTAGAATGGTTTGAATGTTGATTTATTCTTCGGACAACGAACTCCATACTTCGGGCCTTCTTCATGGCCTTCTGCAATGTCTGTGGTTCAAAATCCTTCACCCATCCACGAAGTGGCTCAGTCAATCCCTCAACAAAAAGAATTACCAACCTCCTTTTGGATATGTCTCAAACCTTGACTGACAGCACCTAAAATTCTGCAATGTAGGCATCAACTGAACCAGTCTGCCTCAATTGAGCTAGCTCTCTAAAGTGTAATTTTGGATCTTTCTTGTCGAACCAATCGATGAGTTTGTTGGTGACCTCATCATATGTGTTAATGGCTCTGTGGCCCAAAGTGTTGAGACCGTGGAACCACCAATCATAAGTTTCTCCCTCTAAGTGAAGAGTGGCAAATTTAATTACCTCTTCCTCCTGCATAGGCCTCAGTGATAAAAAGTTGTCCAGATTTTCCACCCACGCCCTTGTTGTGCTCTTACCACTCCCTCAAAATGAGGAATGGTTATCTTACTCAAGGCATGCTGCAAGTCCTTCTGAGTCGATTGATTCTTTTGTTCATGATGACATCCCTACTTTTGTGCACAATATTTTTCAAAAGACCAACTAGCCTTAAGTTCCTCCAGAAATGCCTGATACTGAGTCCACCATGCTATTATTGTTTCATCTGATGGGCCATGTGCCTGATCCTCCTGCTCAATAGGCCCCTCTCTTGGAATGATAGTGGGTTGGGTTGTTTAATTTTAACCCTCACACCTCCATAGCTTCAAACAAAATTATCATAGTAAATGCTAGAAGATATGCATCAAGAATTAAACGTGTAATAAAATTACGAAAAAAAAAGTGCAAACAAGACATCTCCCCTAGAACTAAAAGACAAAGTGTACCTAGCACTGAACCAGTAGACCTTATACTAAACCTAGATTTACCCCACACCCTCTGCTACATCATCAAAAGCATTCTAGAATCCTCATGATAACAACTTGCATTGGAATCAATGTTGGTTGACTCTGGTTTTGAAAACCTTTCCTGGTCAAAAAAATTATATAGCTAAACATTTTGACTGCAAAATAGTTTTTGGATTATAAATTTTAATTGGAAAAAAATTCCATGTAGCAGCAACATATTTGCCTAAAAAATGATGAAGAAAAATGGCAAATGGGGGTCTACAAGCATAAGAGCCCAGCTTTTCATTTCTTCTTAACTCTAAAAAAATCAATAAAGAAGAGGGTTAAAAAAATTGTTCTTATGAAAATGATCTAGAGATAGTCGATTAACCCTACAAGCAAAGGCTACTTCCATTGACAAAGATCTATAGCTTAAATTGAGTATAAAATACCACAAGAAGATGTTTTGTCAACCATAAGACAACAAACTTGGCTAATTCCCATCCAACCATGTATAGTAAAAATGACTGTACACATTCACTGAAACCTAATTTCTAAAACTATGCAGAGCAAAATAAGCCTCATCCACTCATAATCTAGTATTATAGCTACCTAACCTTCTAAAACCTATCTTCCACAAAGTTTCTAAGATGGGGACAACATGAGACAACAGGATGTGTAAACATCAGGACGACTTTTTGGGACATCACGACGTGTCTTCAAGACAACCCCCAACATGCAAACATGTCCCCATGGAACATAGGTATGCAACACAGGTAAAAATTCCCACTAAAATTTTACTATTTAAGCATTTCATGTCTCACTCTATTTTAGCCATGGAATGTACTTAGGAGTAAGAGGAAATACACATTATGAACTATATCCAAACCTACGAACTGTTCCCTTTGTGGAAGAGCAATCTCTAGCGAATGGCAAAGGCTGCCAAGAAACTCAGTACCAGATGGTTCTTGTTTTTTTCTCGAAGCAGTCATGCATGATAGCACAGTTACCAAACTTGGCGAGTTTTTGAAAATCTCGTCGAGTCTGTGCTTGAGTCGGCCCTCCCAACATGACCATAAAAATATGTAGTTCCAGACTTTTAAGTTGGTGTGAGTGTGTTGTGGCCTCATGCCAAATTTAGTGTATCTTGGGTCACAAGCCCTATCAGATAAAACTTAGTGTATCTTGGGTCACAATCCCTATCAGATTAATAAGAATACATTGTTGTCCCAATTGTATCTTGCTTTGTGTGGATGGTCTTGTTATAGTAGGTTCCCTTTCATTGTAAGTGTTTGTGTTTGCCCCATAGAAAATACAAAAATACCATTTTGTTGTGTTTGTCTTTGTGCAGGTAAACACAGGAAAGTGTAGTCCATGTCTCTTGGTAAGTCTCGTTCGAAGAGGTTGACTCAAAGATATTACACAATGCCACACGGTTCTAGCCCGGCCAAGCTAGCCAGCCCCATGACACAGACACTCGGAGTTAGAGAGCAAATCAACAGGAACTTTAAGCATAAGAGTGATCCTCCTATTTTTGTGATTTTTTGAAATATTCAAGCCATGGTAAAAAATTCTTAAAATTCAAACTCTACACATAAAATTTTGGATCTTCTATGTAAAGGAATCATTTGGTTGTTTCTATCAAATTTAGTAATCAATGTCCATTAGACTATTCATTTTTTTTATTCAACATGAATTTAAGATTATTTGAAAATCTATCAACTTGACTTGACATGGAATGCAAGTCCCTTCCTCCTTTCAATATCATATACACACTCTAACTTAAGTTACAACTGACTTCTCTCCAAGTATTCATTAGCGCTCAGTCGACTCTTACACTAAACTCGTCCACACTGTTGCCACAATAGTTTTCAAAAACATTCTTATTCCTTGTAAAGGAGTTTCTCTTGACACTAAACTGTACTGTGTGCCAATATCAAGAAAAGATTGTAGAAGTCAAAGGCCTGCCCAAGGTATGAACACACTAAGCATATTAATTTGTGTATCTTTGTTTTTCAACTCTTTCCAAGGAATCCTTTTGCATTCCCAGGCTACAAGAATTGCAGCTTGCAGGAAAAGGATATACATAATCTAGAGTCAATCAAAACTATGGAAAATATTCCAAAAGGAGCGTTACTCTACAAAACCTGTATTTCCTACCTTCTATTTTCGTAGCATAGCAGTGAACCTCTACAATTTGACTGCTTGTTGTTGCTGATTATCCAGATTCTGCAGAACAAGGAAATTACTACTCAGCTTAAGAGGCCATCTCAACTGATCAAAGCACCTATTGCTCAAAAAATACTCATTCATGTCATCATAATTTCTCTAGGAAGAATGAGGCTCCTTACCGCCATAGCTCGATTCTTCCTCCGCTTTGACAGTTTGATACAAAGGAGTGACAACCTTTTGCAAAAATGCATTTTCTTCCATATAAGTAGGCAATGCTGGTTGTCCTGTATTTTCATCCAGATAATCCTCTAAGATTCTATTAAGCTCCATAGCCATATGGTGGAAAATATAGCACAAACACTCTGGCATAAACTTCAAATTTGCAGCCTCCCCCCAAATAAGAAGATACAAAGAAATATACAGCAACTCCCTGCGGGCATCAATCAACGCTCTCCTACGGTTTGGGATCCAAACATTAGACTTCGTTGCCAGAAATGCACACCAATTCTCATAGTTTTTAAGGATTTTCTTTCTCAATTTCTTAACAACGCTGGGTTCAGGATTATCTATGATATCAGGAGGCGGCTACAATCGCATCTGGCTGTTAGCCAAAAGTAGTATGAGATGCTCTCATTGATTGTGGACATTATCTCTTTGGAAACCAAAGAAGATGCCATTCCAATCAAGAAGATCCATATTATAATCCCATTCAACATAGGGAGGACTCCGAAGCTCACCTATAGTTTTCAATGCAGCAGCCACTGCTCGAACCTCTGGAAACCGCAGGGCAGCATGATCTGCCAGCATGTTGTTAAGACACCAGCAATGTGAAAGTTAGGATTAAATCAAAAATAACTGTATCGTTTTTGGATAAGAATCGCTTTTGGAAAATATTGAGTTTAACCTGCAATATTGATATATATATATATAAATGAATGTATTTGATGTTTTAAAATGAATATGGTGATGTACCATAAATATGAAGGATGGGGTGCGATTGGAAAGACGCACCCCTGATAAATATAATTACAATATGTTAGGAGGGTCCTAACATGCCACCCCCCTTAAAGGAGCTTTGTCCTCAAAGCTGGAAATTTGGAAATTGCTGCTGGATATCGTGAAGAGTTTCCCACGTCGCGTCTTCTAAAGGTAGACCTTTCCAATGGATTAAAACTTCCGTGATATCGCGAGTACGAAGGTGACGAGAGCGGCGATCCAAGATAGCTTCTGGCTCGACTAAAAGTACTCCATCCTCGGAGAATTCCGGAAGAGTGGTTTGTGTCGTGATATGTGTTCCGATTGCGAGCTTAAGGCAAGATACATGAAATACGGGGTGAAGTTTGGAAGAGGGAGGAAGCTCAAGTTTGTAAGCAACGGTCCCAATACGTTGGAGAACTTTATACGGCCCGTAAAATTTGGGTGCTAACTTCTGAGAACCTTTTTGTTTAAGAGAGGTTTGCCGGTAAGGTTGGAGACGTAAGAAAACCATATCACCCTCGTGGAAACTACGTTCGCTTCTATGTTGATCGGCTTGCTGCTTCATGCGATGTTGGGCGGTGTGTAGGTTCTCTTTTAGGGTCCATAGTATGTCCTCTCGATTAGCAAGTTCCGTTTCCACCGCATGGACTTTTGTAGTCCCTGGAATATAGGAAGTGAGGGATGGTGGTGTTTGACCATATAGTGCTTCGTAAGGAGTCATTTTGATGGACGTATGGTATGAAGTGTTATACCACCATTCTGCTAGTGAAAGCCACCTTACCCAATGGAGTGGTTGAGTAGAAAAAAAACATCGAAGGTATGTTTCCAAGCATTTATTTACAACTTCGGTTTGGCCATCGGTTTGAGGATGGTAAGCGGAGCTCATACGAAGTTGAGTACCTTGTAATTTGAATAATTCCTTCCAAAAGGTACTAGTGAAAGTTGGGTCGCGATCACTAATAATTGTGGAGGGCATACCATGTAATTTAAAGATGTTATCGAGGAAGAGGTGGGCTATAGTGCTAGCGGTATAAGGATGAGCCACTGGACAAAAATGGGCGTATTTAGATAAACGATCAACGACTACGAAAATGGTTGTTTTTCCGCCTGATTTAGGTAATCCTTCAATAAAGTCCATAGAAATATCTACCCATGTTTTGGTGGGTATAGGAAGAGGTTGAAGTAATCCGGGAATAGCGATGGTCTCCCCCTTTTGTCTTTGGCACACTTCACATTCTTTTACAAAGTTTTTGATGTAATTTTTCATTCCTACCCAATAGAAGGAGGTAGTGGCTCTTTTATAGGTTTTTAAGAACCCTGAGTGGCCTGCAGTGGGTGAGGTATGTAACTCATGAAGAAGTTTCCTTCGATAAGTTGAATTGGGGGTGAGGACCATCCTCCCTTTGTATCTTAATATATTGTCCTTCCAAGTGTATGGAGGTTTGCTACTAGGATTATGTTGAAGTTGTTGAATTAAGGCATGGGTAATAGGATCATTTATCCATTCTTCATGCACCTCATCTACCCATTTAGGAATAAGGGAGGAAAGAGCATGGACTTGAGGCATATCTTCAAATTTTCTAGAAAGTGCATCGGCTGCCATGTTGTCCTTGCCCTTTTTATATGTAATTTCATAATCATAGCCAAGAAGTTTAGTAACCCATTTTTGTTGTTCCGGGGTATTAGTCCTTTGTTCCAAAAAATACTTCAAGCTATGATGGTCGGTGCGTATAATGAAATGTTGGCCAATAAGGTAAGGCCTCCAATGTTGAATAGCATGGACAATCGCCAACATCTCTTTTTCATATGTAGAGCGAGCTAAATTCTTAGGAGAAAATGCTTTGCTTATAAAAGCTAGAGGTCTTTCATCCTGCATGAGTACGGCTCCCATTCCTATTCCTGAAGCATCACTTTCAATGACGAACGGTTTAGAAAAGTTGGGCATGGCTAGAACAAGGGTGGTACACATTGCAGTTTTCAAGGTGATAAAGGCCTCGTCCGCTTTAGGCGACCATTTGAAAGCATTTTTCTTAAGTAATGTTGTTAGAGGAGCAGCGATTTTACCATAATTTTGGACAAATTTTCTATAATATCCCGTTAGTCCAAGAAACCCACGTAGAGCCTTTACGGTTTTTGGAATAGGCCAATTTTTCACTTCCTCGATTTTGGAAGGATCTACCATCACGCCTTCCTTTGAGACAATATGCCCTAAGTATTCAATTTCTTGTTTCCCAAAGGAACACTTTGATCTATTTGCATAAAGTTGATTTTCCTTCAAGATTTGGAACGCTTGTCTAACATGGTCCAAATGTTCTTCCCATGTTTTGCTATAAATCAAAATGTCATCAAAGAAAACTAATATAAATTTACGAAGGAAAGGGTGAAATACCTTATTCATTAGACTTTGAAAGGTAGAAGGAGCGTTGGTAAGGCCAAATGGCATCACCAAGAATTCGTAGTGCCCTTCGTGAGTGCGAAAGGCCGTCTTAGGAATATCCTTTTCAGCGACTCGTATTTGGTGGTAGCCTGACCGTAAGTCCAACTTGGAAAAGTAAGCCACCCCGTGGAGTTCATCTAGTAGCTCGTCTATGACCGGAATAGGAAATTTATCTTTGATGGTCATTTTATTAAGCGCTCGAAAATCGACACATAAACGCCACGAACCATCCTTTTTCCTAACTAAAATAATTGGAGAGGAGTAAGGGCTTTTGCTAGGTCTAATGACTCCTGCCGTAAGAAGCTCTTGTACTAATTTCTCTATTTCGGTCTTTTGGAGGTATGGATAACGATAAGGTCTAATATTAGGAGGTTGATGCCCTGGAAATAGTGGAATAGTGTGATCGTGACTTCGTTGTGGAGGTAGTCCTTTTGGTTCGTTGAATACCGCCTTATGGTGGTCTAAAATTTTTTGTAACTCTGGTGTCTCGTCTTTTTGGTGACTAGGTTGAATTGAAAATAATTGGGCGACCATTCCTTTGTTCCCTTTTCGGATAATTTTCTCCATTCTATGCGAGTTGACGATTTGGGAAGGTCCTGATTTCAGGCCTTGGATAATATAGGTTTGGTTCTTTGCTGTGAATTTCATCCATAGTTCATCAAATTCCCATTGGACTACGCCCAAGGTTCTTAACCATTGTACGCCTAGTACAATGTCGCATCCCCCTAGGGGTAGGACGTACATGTCGCCTTGCATGGTATAAACTCCCATAGTTAGTTTTATATTTCTGCATTTTCCTTTGCATGCAATTTTTTTGCCGTTTCCAATCATCACTTCGAAGTTATTGCAAGGGTATATAAAACAATTTGCTTGTTTAGCCACCTTTGGATCGATAAAATTGTGCGTGCTACCAGAATCTAGGAGCACGGTAAGGTTTTGTTTCTTAAAATACCCTTTTACTCGCATTGTTTGAGGGGCAAAAAATTCGGCAAGGGCGTTGAAGGAAACCTTTGGTGCATTTTCTTCGTCACTTTCAAGTGTGTTGGATAATACCTCTACTTCGAGTTCAGGTTCCTCTTCAGTAGAATTCCCTTCCTCTGTGGCATCTAGAATATATAATTTTCGTGAGGCACATTTATGATTTCTATCAAATTTCTCATCGCAATGGTAGCAAAGACCCTTAGCTTGTCTTTCCTTCATTTCCTCGAAACTCAAACGTTTAATTGGTAGAGCGGGGTTAATTTTGGGGGTTGTGTAGGAGTTTTGGGTTCGTCCATTTTGCATTGGTTTGGGGTTGGTATAAGTGTTTGATGGTTTCCCCCAAGTTGGTTTTGTGGACCGATTTCGTGCCTTGATTTTGTCTTCCGCTAATTTTGCTAAGCCGATGGTCTCTAACATGTTTGTAGGGTTGTACATTTGCACCTCAATTCGAATTTCTTCTTTTAATCCGCTAACGAAACATTCTTGAAAGAAGGCAGCGTCTAATCCGGATGTTCGATTAGCTAACCTTTCAAATTCTGCTTGGTACTCGCTTACTAAAGTGGTTTGGCATAATTTAGTGAGGGCCCCTGTAAAGCTTTGAAACTTGCTAGGGCCGAATCGTACTAATAGGTTCTATGTAAAGGTTGACCACGTAGGAGTGCCATTAGTTTTCTCGAACCATTGGTACCATTGGATGGCATCATTTTCCAAATGGAAGGAGGCGATATGCACTTTTTGTATTTCTAGAATTTGATTTAGTGAGAAATATTGCTCTGCTCGGTAGATCCAGTTTGTAGGGTCTCCGCCTTCAAATTTTGGGAAGTCTAATTTGGTCGTCCATGGTAGAATGGAAGTTTGTGGACCTCCTAACATTGCTCGGTTTGATGACCCATTGTTGGTTGAGTTTGCCTGTGTTGTTGCCTGTTTTTGATTGATGGCATCAAGTTTAACATCCATTGCAAATATTTTTTCGAAGAGTTCTCTTGTGGTACGGGAATTCTCCTCTCTTTCCTGTTTAACTTCTTCAGCGAGCCTTTCGTGTTTCTCGTGGATGGAATCCAGTGATCGTCGTCCGTCGGCCATTGCGGTTGGTGTAGGTAACGATCAATGTGACTAGGTAACGATCAAGGTGAGCAAAAATTTAAAAATTAAATAATTGGGCAATAATTTTAATTTAATTTCAAAAATTTGGTGGGCAATGCCCTATCAACTTTTTTTTTATTTTGGCCCCCGAGAGCGCACAATGGTTTGCGGCTGGAAGGACGACAACAGGCGACAAGACTGACAGAGGCAACCTGACAACAGGCGATAGGACTAACAGAGGCAACAACAGGTAGCAAGACTGACAGAGGCGAAACAGAGGCGGCAGAGAGTGAAGGACTGACAGAGGTGAAGAGGCGACAGAGAGCAGGCGGGACGGACTGACAGAGGCGACAGAGAAGCGAAGTAGGCGACAGACGACGGAGGTAGAATGGAGCACAGAGTGCACAGAGCGACGAGGGATAATCGACAAGCGGCAGTGGGTACGCGCGAAGGTTGGTCAAGGGCGGGCGTGACCGAAGTCACGCTTTAATAAGCGTGCTACCCACCTTATAAACTAGGCAAAAACTCCCGCACCCGCTATGTGGGATAATTCACTACGAACAAAACATGATCGCAAATACCCTGCGCTTTCACGTCGATGACAAAACACGATCGATTTAGCTTTATTACGCGATCGATTTAGCTTTATTTTATACCCGACTATTATAAACTTTTGTCGATCTTCGATTAATAATACGCCTCTGATTTTTTTTGTATATATAAAAAAAATTTATGACAACGGAAGGTGAAATCTGAAGCTCTGATCCAGATGTTAAGACACCAGCAATGTGAAAGTTAGGATTAAATCAGAAATAACTGTATCGTTTTTGGATAAGAATCGCTTTTGGAAAATATTGAGTTTAACCTGCAATATTGATATATATATATATATATATATAAATGAATGTATTTGATGTTTTAAAATGAATATGGTGATGTACCATAAATATGAAGGATGGGGTGCGATTGGAAAGACGCACCCCTGATAAATATAATTACAATATGTTAGGAGGGTCCTAACACATGTTGTGCATAGGAAGGATGTTGTAGACTTCATTCTCGCTACTACTTGTTGAGGCCCCTCTGTACTGCCCTGATCGCCTGTGCGTGAGACTCATTTCCACCAGAATGCCAAACGCCCTTTCTCACAGTGATTTTACCAAAATTTTGCCTGTATTTGAATCTAAAACCCGATGATCATGACCCCTCAGGTTATTCCCCCATTTCTAGACAATTTCAAAATTATTTCAAATGATGCAAGTGAACCATACGAACACATAGCAGTATAATATCCTACCTTATAGAAAATAGAGAACAAACTCTCGCTTCTCGTGATTTCCCCAAGCTTCCACTCTGCTAAATCAAAACGCTCCGAAAACAAAATTTTGGTCGTTATTGAGACCGATTTTGAATTAAAAAACTATCGGATTCAAATCCAAATATCTTTTCCTATGCTCAAAAAGTTCTTTGCTGCAATCCCAACTAATTTCTTAAACAAATATTCGCCACATTTAAATCTGAAATATGTTTCCTCTCCTCTCTTAGGTTTTGACCAATTTTTTAACACTAATTTATCTTATACAACCACAAAATTTTCAATCAAATGCTCTAAAAAGCTAAAGCACAGGCATCCCTTACTTTCTAGACAAATGCTTCGAGGATTTCACCAAACTCCAACCCTACGAGACGAGACGATCCCCGTATTCGAACCTAAAATCGGCACATCATGTTTTTCTCAATCCCACCACTCCATGTTTTAGTATAAAATTTAACTTAAACAAAACTTAAAATCCAAACCAAAATCGCTCAAAATAAATTCATCGAATCACGCACCTTCAACAGAATGCCCGATAGAATCCTCAGATCATTTCGATCGATTCCTTCAAAACTTTCAACCACAGAGCCCAATGACTAAACAAAACCAGATTTAAACCTGAAACTAGATGATTTTTAGTCAGCATTTGAACTCCAGTCTTCTAAAAATATCACACAATGCCAACGAGACCACGCGCAGGAACATCACTAGACAAACTCACAGAAAGCATCCAAAATTCCTGGGACCTATCTTCCGCCCTCAAATTTGACTCAAAATACGAGAAAATAAAATCTCACTTATTTTTGCCAAATTTAGCAAACAAAATCCACACCTTCACAACCCCTCGACTAAGTTCGCCTCGTCCATCGTTCACTGTGACGCTCCGCAAAACCGCTCTTGCGATTTTGAAAACGCCTCAGACATAAATAAAGAAAAAGGATATTGTTAAGTCCAAAAACCACCTATCATAAAACCGCTTATCGTAAACCCCCTCTTAAGTTAGAAACCGTGGTGGGGAACAGAACGTTAATTAGCTTATTGGCGGGGAAAACGCATTAAGCAGCTTTTGCTTTTGCTTTTGCTTTTGCTGTCATCGGGATTTGTAGTCTTGAAATCGCGACGGTCGAAACCTCCCGCGAAGTTCCCCCGGTGACTTCTTCGGGACTTGCGCGTACATAGCGTGTCGAGTATGCATAGTTTTGAAGTAATGGTAATCTCGTAATGTTGGCCTTCGAAGGCTACGATATCTTTTTCTTTAAGTTTTAAATGTTTTTTCTCGAAATGTTAAATTATTTCTTTCGAAAAGGCAATCAATGCATGTGCCGAAGCCAACGGAGGCCCATCGTTAAATTTTGTGCAATTGCGGGTGGTCACGTGGTTAGGGGTATGAGATATTTGGGGACCAGTTTGTCGTTGGTGATCTAACCATGGTTTTCCAAGGAGTAGATTTGGGTGGAATAAATATTAGGGATTGCTAAGACTCGACTAATTTGACTTTAGACTTCAAAAGTATTTTATTTTGGAAATATTTTGGATGAAAAAGCCATTATATTAATAAAATAATGTTTAATCATACAAAAAAGGGTGGGTGGGATTAGCACACCCCGTAAACCAATACATTAACCATTGTGGTTAAGAGTATACAAGAGTGTCAGAAACAACCCACAAACTGCCAATAACAACTGCCAAAACAATATTAAATATGCATTCGAAAAGAAAGAAGCCAAGAAATTACTGCCACCTGGAAGGGGAAGGAAGATGCACATGACTCATAATGCAGGGTGCATTCCCCCAATGATCCATGAGGGTACGCAAGTACTGCAGCTCCACCTATACTTTTTTAACTTGTACTTGAATCTGTAACTAGCAATCAAAGAATATATCATATTTATCAACAACAGAGAAGACATGTTCGGCATCTTGTTGAGAAAAAAATAGCTCTATTCTAGGACTTCCATAGATAAAACAAGGTACCAATTCTAAAAATATTCCAAACAACATCCAAGTTGAAGGAAAAAGCAATAGGGTCACCCAAAATAGCATGCATCCAAGTAAAATCCTCCTGCATAAAAGGTCTAAAAATTTCAAGAAGCCACTCCCAAGCTGACTGAGCCCGATCACAAGACCAAAAAACATGCAATAAATCTTCCGCTTGTCCACAAACCGGGAAAATGAGATTATGAACACCCAGATGCTTGAGTCTGCTACCAATAGGTAACCCTTGATGTAAGACACTCCAAGCAAAAAAACTTTGTTTAGGTTCAATATAAGTAGCCTTGATGAAAGATTTTATTTTGAAGATTATAAATGTAGAAACTAAAAATCAAATTAAACTATTCAAGCTCAGATTTTGAATAATGTATATTAGTTATAAATTAATCATATATATTTAATATAAATTTTAACATTTAAGATAATAAAAAATCTATTGGAATTTTAAATTTATTGGTATCAGAATGTTTATAAATATAATATTTTAATTTTTATAATAATTTTTTTTAAAGTAATGTGAAGTACAAGGAGGTCATATTTTCTTAGGGGTATAGCAACAGGGGCCTCTTTCCCTGCAATTCAAACTTAGGTCATCGAGATGAAACACCACGACTTACAATAAAATTAAGAATTACATTTATCTAAGCTCTTGATGGAATGGTGAGCAAGATGACTAGTCTCTTCATATTAAAGGCCCTTAGTATATATATATATATATATATTTATATATATATATATATCCTTAAAACATGAATAACAAAAAAACAAAAATTATTAAGTAAATAAGATTAATAAGAGCTCAAAAGACATACCAACTCTTTGGACCTAGTAGACCAAGTTCAAACCACTCAAAAGATGGCCCTCGTTGTACCTTGCATCCTACTTCAATAAAAATATAAATATAAATTAAACTTAGGTCACCGAGATGAAACGCGAAGACTTACAATAAAATTAAGAATTACATTTATTTAAGCTCTTGATGGAGTGGTGAGCAAGATGACTAGGTCTCTTCGTATTAAAGGCCCTTGAAAACAAAACAACAAAAATTATCAAGTAAATAAGATTAATAAGACCCCAAAGGACATACCAACTCCTTGGACCTAGTGGACCAAGTTCAAACCACTCAAAGGATGGCCCTAGTTGTGCCCCTAGTTGTACCTTACATCTTACTACAATAAAAATATAAATATAAATTAAAAATTAATTATATCAAATATAAAAAAATAAGCCCTCGAGGGCTAGGTGGATTGGTAAAAGTTTGTCTGGTCAGGAACTTATCAAGAAGACACCTAGGTTCAAACCTCGAGGGTAGTCTGTTTGCAAAGGTAATTGTCTAATCTCAATCCTTTACGTGCATGTCAAACCAATGATGATGGTATGAATCCTGAGCGATCAGGTCCCCTTCACATTAGGTCAACAATAACAAGGCAAAATAGGTTTGGTGGGAGCAACCCCTATGGTTTGAACCTTGGGCTTGCCAGTTACTAAAAATAGTGTGGTTGTGACCAACTCTTCTATGTAACCAAAAAAAAAATTATAAAAAAATAATCCATTATGTTAATGTTCTTTAATTTATTATCAAATGGCATTTAGTTTAAATGGTCAGATTCATCAACATTCCATAATCTTGTCAAATGATACATGGATAGTATCCAAGCTACTTGAATATCATACTTCTTAATGGTGATAATGTAATACATGTGGGGTGTTTCAATTCCATATAACTAATTCAAAAAATGTTCTCTACATTATTTGACAAATAATTTAATAAAAATATTTTTTAATAAATTTGAAACAATAATTAATTGAAAAAATGTTCTTAAAATTATTGATAAAAAATTTAATAAAATATTGTCTAATAGATTTGAAACAAGTGTTGAAAGTGAGGATTTTACACACTAATAATTTCAAACTCCAAATAAAAGGTCTAAGGTTCGAATCTAAGAATAGAGTTGTACATTATACTTTGATAATTGGAGTTCAGTTGAAAGAGTTGTACACTATGCTTTGATAATCAAAGTTTAGTTGAAAATATAACTTGTGAACCTTAAAAACTACTTTTATTTTACTTTATTGTTTTAATACCTAACGATTTGGTCGACCTAACTATTGAGCAAGGAGCTATGAATCTTGTGGGTAGATTTATGGGAGCTCGATCGAACCTTGATGCAATCAAGAAATGGATTGCTACTAAATAGTGATCCCATGGCCATATGGAGATTGTGGTAATGTCGAAAGGGGTTCTTTATAGTTAAGTTTAACTAAAGGGAAGACTCTAATTGAATACTCTAGGGAGGTCCATGGTTTTATGGACATCAAGGGCTTTTCTTGCGATGGTGGAGCCCAGACTTTGATTTTGAAACCCAAAGCTTCACCTAGGCACCAATTTGGGCAAGATTACCAAACCTACCTTTACAATACTAGAACAATAATTTTTTTGTAAGTATCACGAGGAAATAGGACACCTTATTACTATTGATCCTACCACCAAGGCTCGCTCACGACTTATTTATACAAGAATTTGCATAAATGCGGATATGGATGAGTTACCCGATTCAATCAAATTGGTTTCAAAGCTTGGGGTATGGAATCAGACTATATAATATGAAAACACCCTGATCAAATGTGAAAGTTGCAAGAAATTAGAGCACTCAACCAATGCATGCTCCACTCGCAAGAAATCGATCTGTTGTGGTTGCTCCACAACGTACCCCAAAATTGGGGACCCACCTTTTTATTTTTAGTATTTGGGTGTTTGCAGTTTGTTTTAAGTGTCTAATGCTTTCGTTGTATTTTGGGTTTGTGTTAGTCAAAAAGTGACTAACTACAGAAAAACAACTGATGCATTTTTTTTGCATATTTTCCAAGAAGACCGAAGTGGCCCATATGCTAAAGATCAAAGGAAAAGCAAAATACCGCAAAGAAGAAAAAGTGTCGCGATATCGCGACATGTTGCATTTTCGCGACCAAAAGAGAAGAGAAAGGGTAAGAAAGAAAAAGTGTCACGATATCGCGACATTGCTGCCTCTTTGTCCTCTTTTGTTGCTTTTGGCCACGAAAATGCAACATGTCGTGATATCGTGACACTTTTTATCTTTTGGTCACGAGAATGCAACATGTCGCGATATCGTGACACTTTTTCTCTTTTGGTCGCAAGAATGCAACATGTCGCGATATCGCGACACTTTTTCTCTTTTGGTCGCGAGAATGCAACATGTCGCGATATCGCGACACTTTTTCTTTCTTACCCTTTCTCTTCTCTTTTGGTCACGAAAATGCAACATGTCGCGATATCGTGACACTTTTTCTTTCTTACCCTTTCTCTTCTCTTTTGGTCGCGAAAATGCAACATGTCGCGATATCGTGACACTTTTTTCTTCTTGCTTTTTTTCTCCTTGCTTTGGACCACAAAAATGCAACATGTCGCAATATCGCGACACTTTTTCTCTTTTGGTCGCGAGAATGCAACATGTCGCGATATCGCGACACTTTTTCCTTCTTGCTTTGGACCGCGAAAATGCAACATGTCGCGATATCGCGACACTTTTGCCTCCTTGCTCCCTCTTGTTG
This sequence comes from Wollemia nobilis, assembly GCA_028583015.1. Lineage (NCBI taxonomy): Eukaryota > Viridiplantae > Streptophyta > Pinopsida > Araucariales > Araucariaceae > Wollemia > Wollemia nobilis. The sequence continues at coordinate 95,184 of JAQPPZ010005376.1, read as the reverse complement.
CTCTCAACCATGAAAATGCAACATGTCGCGATATCGTGACACTTTTTCCTTCTTGCTCTTTCTCCTTGCTTTGGACCGCGAAAATGCAACATGTCACGATATCGCGACACTTTTTCTTCTTTGCGGTATTTTGCTTTTCCTTTGATCTTTAGCATATGGGCCACTTCGGTCTTCTTGGAAAATATGCAAAAAAAATGCATCAGCTGTTTTTCTGTAGTTAGTCACTTTTTGACTAACACAAACCCAAAATACAACGAAAGCATTAGACACTTAAAACAAACTGCAAACACCCAAATACCAAAAATAAAAATGTGGGTCCCCAATTTTGGGGTACGTTGTGGAGCAGCCACAACAAATGGCGACTCTATTGGGAAATGCTCCTAAGCATTTCGGTGAGAACCCAACCTGAAAAATTACAAAACTCAAACACAAGCGTCAGCAAATATCCAAAGAATGAACCTAGACGAGAAATACATGAAGCATTTGAATCGTTAAGCATCAGCTCGGTGTGTGCAGTGTGCTTCATTCCCTATCATTTGAAACTCATTCAACTTTCCATTGTCAGTTTTACCTGAATGCATATGCAAGGTTATGAATGATTTGTGCAGGATTTAATGCATGACAAATATGCTAGAGATATAACAACCATGCTTTGCAAAGGCTCAAAATTTCTAGTACCATGAACAAACATATTAAAACTGTCAAACCCTCTTAGGACCAAATATGTGAATACTGAATTAATTTACTAGATCCCAAAGCTGGTTATGTGTCACTACCATCTTGAACCCATGTGCAAGTGTAAGTGAAATCGGAGCTTTGGGGAATAGGATTCCCAACCTAAGCGAGATGGGAATTCAAACCTATCCTTACTACTCTGATCTAGAGTTCATTACCTCATCTTGAACAAAATGATTTAACTCGTTATGGATGAAACTATCAGGCTAGCCTGTCCGTTTGAGCAGTCAGTGGTATTGCTTTTAGACAAGACATGTTGCCACGCATGAGCGTACTCCACTGCCAGTCAGGCGTCTATAGCCCCTGTGGAGATTAACCCCATAATCCAAGATTTGGCTTTAATTTTGATTTCTTGGACCTTGGGGATGACTACCCATCCTTGCAAGGGACATGTAGTACGATCCTTCCAATCCAATATTAATGAAAAATATTTTCTTTGGAATTTCAAGTTTTTGAGTAGGCAACATAGAAGCTTTGGGGAATCGGATTCTCAACCTAAGCGAGATGAGAATTAGACCCTATCCTTACTACTCCATGAAGGTCAAATCAGAGCTTTGGGGAGTTGGATCCTCAACCTAAGTTCGATGGGGATTTAACCCTATCCTTACTACTCTGATTTTAGGCTTTAAGCTTTATGGGAGTGGTAAAAACCACTGTTTAAGGATTACGTTGCATGATAGGACAAACACAAAATATTCCTTTCGCCTCACCTTTTCTTCCAAGTATGGTTTTGACCATTTTGCTCAAGATCCTCTTTAATATGTGTAGAACGTGCTTGATTCAAGATAGTTCAGGCATCAGTTCCCAACCTTAGGATCCTTTTAATATATGTTATGTAATGACACTAAGAGGATTCGACACCTTTTCAATGATTGTATTTGAAATGTAGATGCAATATGGAATGTAACATGAGACATGTATGAATGCATTGCTCTTTTTGAAACGTGGATGGAGTCTACCACCTACTTTGCCATAATTTGTAAAACTGACTTCATGCATCACAAGTTCCAAATGATATTCTTTAATGTGTTTGTGATACTCGTGGAGCTTTCTGCAATACAATTCCAATGTTTCATATTCTCCTCGTCTTAGTCAACATTCATAAGGACAAAAGCTGACATCTCGCTTTTTTTTTTTTTCAAGACAAACCAAACATGTCCAAAGAACCAACACACAAAACTTAAAACCAAAACTGAAATGCAAAACCAACATCAAAACACGAACACCAAAAGTATATACAAATGTACAATATAATACAAGATGGTGCAAAGTTTGGATTATCATTTTCTCGGATCCCAAACCTGATTAGGATTCTTTAAAAGACATATGACGTGATACGCATACCAAGTTTTGTAGGCATCCAACAAAAACAAGATCAAACCAAACAAGGAAACAAACTTCAACTTGCCCCTCTCACCATACCAATTTGGGTTAGTTCCATTAGTATTCTCATAGGTGAGATTCAAATTACCAAATTGATTAGACAATGGTTGATTTTCAATTCTTTCTTGTCTATTATTTAAGGTGTAAATTTCATAATTCCATTCATGATTTAGAACTAGGCCTTCTTTATTCAAAATGAAATTTTGTAAGCAAGGGCCTATTTCTAAAAATTTCAAAGCTAATTCATTTTCATTCAATAAAGCCATAACATTAATAATATTTGAATCAAACCATTCATTAGGCAAACCTTCATTTGAATTTTGCATGGTGAAACCAAAAAGGTGAGATTTTACCTTTGACATGTTTTCATTTAACCTTACTTGAAGAGGATTTGAAAATTCCTCTTTTCTCTCATGACATTCATCATCGTGTAGCACTTGCTCTTTCTCCATGACTTGTTTATCAAAGGCACCGAACTTAGGTACCCAATTGAAAACATGTCCATCCCTTTCAAACCATAAGTCTTGTCTATCTAGGGGTGGATTAACTAACACATTTCCATGATCAATCACTTGGGTTGTTTTGGGTAACATGAGATTTTCAATTGGATCATCAATGATATCAAACCCAAATGATTTAGGTTTTGTAATTTTCTCATTTTGAAATGGCATAGTCATTATAGCACAAGTAAATGGATCAAGATTTTTGATTTCTTTTCTTTCAAAGGAATATAAAGCAAATGACTCTCTTTCTTGATTCATGGTTGTCGAATCCTTATCATGTTCCAAAATTTGATGAGATTCAAATTCCTCTTCCAAAGCTTTCTCAAATTGTACAGGATTTATAGTATCCTCATGTGAGGAAGCAATTGAGTTATTCTGCATATTAATTGACACAACAAGTTTATTAGAAGATTTAGATTGATAATATTCTTCCCATTTCTTCCACGAATAATAGTAATCATCTTCCAAGTTCAAGTCGTGACGCTCAAGTACTTCTTCTTCATTTGCTGATTCATTAACATGGTCCTCACCCAATTCATCTTCACCTTCCTTAGATGGTTCAATTATTTCCAAAAGTGGGTTCTCTCTTGAATTCAAATAGGTAAAGCTATCATAATCCAAATTTGTAACCCATGATTCAATTTTATCACAATTTGGAAGGTGTGGATCCTCTTGGTCATCGCTTTCGAGAACATCATCCAACGTGTCTTTCGAGAACAAGTGGTGAAATTCGATTATGTCTTCAACTTCATTTGTTGATTTTCTCTCAAATTCATTTTCAGCCACTTGTGATGGCTTAGGAGCTTCTATAATGGGATCAATTTTTGAATTTCGTGTCATATAGTTGCTCCAATACTTTGCAAGTACATCTGACCAAATCCTATCCACATAAGCTTGTTCATCCAAATCCTCCTTTTTGGGTAATGATTCTAGATATTTATTTTCCAAAACAAGATGGTGATCATTTGATTCCAAATTCTTGTTACCCATCCATAGAATTTCTTCTCCAAAATATTCATGCTCTTCAAGACATTTCGAATAGGTATTTACTTCATCGTAAGTCACCTCAAAATTTCTTGTATCACTTGAAGAAGCATAACATGAAACATCATTAAGATCGACATTATGAATTTTCTTCCTAGGATGATTTGGATGCATACATTGACGTGCTCGTTTTTGTGGTGGAACATGCCTACATACCTTCTTAACCACTTTCTTTTGCTCTTTTACTTCCGATACGAACTCTTTGGGTTGAGTGGTAGAAGTAGTAGAGTTAGTTGGATTGATATCCACGGACAAAGCTTGAACATTTGTTGCAATGGTTCCATGAGTGACCACATGATTCTCTAATTGAGGCATAGTTGGATGGATGGAAGTACTTGTATAAGCACATGTGGGAGCATAAGTTGGTATGGTAGGATAGAGTTGATTGTAGGGAAAAACATTTGATATCAAATTTTGTTGTGCCCACGCTTGATTTACCCTCAAGGTTTGATAGCAAGCCTCTAGTTGTCCTACCATAGTTGATTGCTCCATTCCATAACCTTGTGGCCTCAATTGTTGATCTACAATCATAGCTTCTGTGTAGTCCAATGCAAGATCAGTAACCAAGGGATTCATCCTAACAAACATGGCAAACAATGGATCCAATGCTCGAAAGTATATTTGAAGAGCACCCCTTTCATCAATAGTATAGGGAGAAATTAATCTCGCATAAAGCTTTCGAAACCTCAAGTTGAAACTTCTCACTGGCTCATTAGGTTCTCTTTTGCAAGAAGCAAATTGTTGATATATCGTGAGAGGATCAATGAGTAACCTAAATTGATTGATAAACTCATCTTTCAATTGAGTCCAAGATGTAATAGAACCAGTGGGTAAATTGATGTACCAATCATATGCCACCTCATCTAGGGTTCCCGAAAACATTCTACATGCCACATCCTCATGTTCGACATTCCATCTAACTAGGATATCCACATAGGCTTGAATATGTTCCTCGGCTAATGTTGGACCATTGTGTTTAAACTTGGGCAAATGTTTTTCTACGTTTTTGGGTAAATCATGAAAATCTCCACTAATGTTCAAAGGATTAACATGTATCCCATACCACGTTCTTGTAGTTGTAGCCATTAATGAAACTCAAAGAATAACTTCAAAACCAATTTGTTAGTCATGAATAAAAGAAGGAACCATGACAAAGCAATATTCTAAAATGTAAATTAGTTTCTGATTCACCAGATCGCATATGCGCAAGTGAAGAGCATACTCCTAGTGTTGTAGGCTTTCTGATTCACAAGATCGCATTACACGCAAGTGAAGAGCATAATACCGACAACAAATACATTTTAGACAAAATAATTCCTTACAAATAAGCATAAAATGACTAGCAAATATCAAACATGTAACGTATGAATAATCATGTTAGCATCAACCAAGAGATGTATCCATTAAAATCAAATGAAAGTAATTGCATGGAGACAACCTCGTTAGTCAAGACCAAATTTTTTCAAAATTAAATCAAACACATTATTCCTGTATGAACAATCAAAGCGTTAGAACAATGCATAGCAATTCATGTCCTCCTTTTAACACTACAAGGTTGTATTGTTAAAATAGGGCTAAAGATAATAATCAATAGGGCATGAAATATTCAAAATTTAAATCCCTATAGCATTTAAATCACACTGAAATAAACCAATTCAGGCCCTCCTTCTAGCGCCAAAATGTTGAGTGGTATTTTCACACAATTGTGAAAGTACACTCTTCCTTAGGATTTGGTCTCCAAATCCCCTCTTGCAAAGAAGTTAAACAAACAACTTCTCCAAGGTCTCCGCTATATTAGCTTTTGCATATGTGTATTAGTAATATCAAATAAAGATATTCAATTTAAATGCTTGGAACACCTTAGTGATTGCAAGTAACTGTAAACAAGGGGCAATGTTGGTTTATTTTATCATGAAACTTTAGTGATTGTTCATTGAACCAAAATAAAGCAAATGTGAGTTGGCCCTCATATGACCACGATGTAGCACTCAAATTACCCCTCTTTCGTAAAATTAAAGTTTTTATGAAGAGAGGGCAATTTTAGGCTCAAAAATGAAAATTTGTGAAATGCCATAAAACATAACTCCTTCAATGAAATTGGAATTTTCATGAAGGGAATGTCATCATAGGCTCATGAGTGCAAAATAGAATTGAAAAAATGAAATTTGACCTTAAAATGGAAATTTTCTATTTTCGGATTTTTTAAAATCTGCAATAAAACAACAACTTCGGTGAATTTTTAAAAATACTAAACAACTCCGAAAATGAAATTTTAAAATGCGTATTGGAATTCTGCAGTATAACCTACGCAATGGTGAAACTATTTTTGGATTTTGAAAATTTTTAAATGTTTATTTTAATTGAACAAAAGTTAAAATTTCTAAAAAAATAAAATGCAGAAAAATTTGAAAGAAAATGCAAAAAATTGAAAATAAAATGCATTCAGTGTGATGCTATCCTATTTCGACAAAACCAAAGATATGAGGTTTCCATGCATGCAACCTAACCTATTGGACTTGCAAAACAAGCACGATCCGGATAAGCTAAGTGCTGGCTCCTAGGGTTTTAAATGGGGTTTTCAGATTTAAACATTCACATGAAGCAATCAAGTAACTTGTATAAACTTCATTTACAAGCCTAAAATTTGAAAGGGGAAAAATAGACATTTAATCTTGCATGCAGAAAATAACTCCTCCTTTCTTGCCCATAAGATGCAACTTTCTAAAATTTTCTGTATTAAAGATTTGTCATTTTACAATAATAGAAATTTTTGGTTTTCCCAAACCAGTCCATGGAAGAAAAACAACCCAAACAGGTCCATAATGGCCCTCTTGCCTTCAAATCTGCAACCCCGCTTGCAACAGTTTGTAACCCCCTATGCATGCCTTTGCTTCCCCTTTTAAAATTCCTGGTGTGACTCTCTGTTTTCGTTTTGTGGCCCTTCGTTTCATTTCCCATAGCCTGTCGTTTCGCTTTCTCATGCCTCTTCGTTGTTTTGGCTCTTTGTTTAGGGTCTCAAAACGTTTTTTCTTTCGAATCTTGGTCTTCGTCTGCCATGCGGTTGTGCTGATCCATCGCAAGTAAACCTTCGTCGTTGACTGTAACCGTTTGCATGGAATGTTACACCATAAACCTTACACCTTGGTGCCACGTTTCATTCAGTGCTGCCATTGTAGACTCTGTCCGCCTGTCAACCAACGATGACGTTCGGTATATCCATCGCTCGATGATTTCCATTGACTGTCACACTTCTTATTTCAGCTGCCTGCCTGCCCTTTTTGAGTCGCGAAAAAGCAACATGTCGCGAAATCATGACATTTCTATGTCTTCAGCTTGGTTCTTCTTCTTGCATCGCGAAAATGCGACATGTCACGATATCGCGACACTTCTGCCTCTTTGTACTCTTTTGTTGCTTTTGGCCATGAAAATGCAACATGTCGCGATATCGCGACACTTTTTCTCTTTTGGTTGCGAGAATGCAACATGTCGCGATATCGTGACACTTTTTCTCTTTTGGTCGCGAGAATGCAACATGTCGCGATATCGCGACACTTTTTCTCTTTTGGTCGCGAGAATGCAACATGTCGCGATATCGCGACACTTTTTCTCTTTTGGTCGTGAGAATGCAACATGTCGCGATATCGCGATGCTTTTTCTTTTTTTTTGGTCGCGAGAATGCAACATGTCGCGATATCGCGACACTTTTTCTTTCTTACCCTTTCTCTTCTCTTTTGGTCACGAAAATGCAACATGTCGTGATATCGCGACACTTTTTCTTTCTTACCCTTTCTCTTCTCTTTTGGTCGTGAAAATGCAACATGTCGCGATATCGCGACACTTTTTCTTTCTTACCCTTTCTCTTCTCTTTTGGTCGTGAAAATGCAACATGTCGCGATATCGCGACACTTTTTCTTTCTTACCCTTTCTCTTCTCTTTTGGTCACGAAAATGCAACATGTCGCGATATCGCGACACTTTTTTCTTCTTGCTTTTTTTCTCCTTGCTTTGGACCGCGAAAATGCAACATGTCGCGATATCGCGACACTTTTTCTCTTTTGGTCGCGAGAATGCAACATGTCGCGATATCGCGACACTTTTTCCTTCTTGCTTTTTCTCCTTGCTTTGGACCGCGAAAATGCAACATGTCGCGATATCACGACACTTTTGCCTCCTTGCTCCCTCTTGTTGCTCTCAGTCGCAAAAATGCAACATGTCATGATATCGCGACACTTTTTCCTTCTTGCTCTTTCTCCTTGCTTTGGACCGTGAAAATGCAACATGTCACGATATCGCGACACTTTTTCTTCTTTGCGGTATTTTGCTTTTCCTTTGATCTTTAGCATATGGGCCACTTCGGTCTTCTTGGAAAATATGCAAAAAAAATGCATCAGTTGTTTTTCTGTAGTTAGTCACTTTTTGACTAACACAAACCCAAAATACAACGAAAGCATTAGACACTTAAAACAAACTGCAAACACCCAAATACTAAAAAGTGGAGCATGCATTGGTTGAGTGCTCTAATTTCTTGCAACTTTCGCATTTGATCATGGTGTTTTCATATTATATAGTCTGATTCCATACCCCAAGCTTTGAAACCAATTTGATTGAATCGGGTAACTCATCCATATCCGCATTTATGCAAATTCTTGTATAAATAAGTCATGAGCGAGCCTTGGTGGTAGGATCAATAGTAATAAGGTGCCCTATTTCCTCATGATACTTACAAAAATTTTATTGTTCTAGTATTGTAAAGGTAGGTTTGGTAATCTCGCCCAAATTGGTGCCTAGGTGAAGCTTTGGGTTTCAAAATCAAAGTCTGGGCTCCACCATCGCAAGAAAAGCCCCTGACGTCCATAAAACCATGGACCTCCCTAGAGTATTCAATTAGAGTCTTCCCTTTAGTTAAACTTAACTATAAAGAACCCCTTTCGACATTACCACAATCTCCATATGGCCATGGGATCACTATTTAGTAGCAATCCATTTCTTGATTGCATCAAGGTTCGATCGATCTCCCATAAATCTACCCACAAGATTCATAGCTCCTTGCTCAATAGTTAGGTCGACCAAATCGTTAGGTATTAAAACAATAAAGTAAAATAAAAGTAGTTTTTAAGGTTCACAAGTTATATTTTCAACTAAACTTTGATTATCAAAGCATAGTGTACAACTCTTTCAACTGAACTCCAATTATCAAAGTATAATGTACAACTCTATTCTTAGATTCGAACCTTAGACCTTTTATTTGGAGTTTGAAATTATTAGTGTGTAAAATCCTCACTTTCAACACTTGTTTCAAATCTATTAGACAATATTTTATTAAATTTTTTATCAATAATTTTAAGAACATTTTTTCAATTAATTATTGTTTCAAATTTATTAAAAAATATTTTTATTAAATTATTTGTCAAATAATGTAGAGAACATTTTTTGAATTAGTTATATGGAATTGAAACACCCCACATGTATTACATTATCACCATTAAGAAGTATGATATTCAAGTAGCTTGGATACTATCCATGTATCATTTGACAAGATTATGGAATGTTGATGAATCTGACCATTTAAACTAAATGCCATTTGATAATAAATTAAAGAACATTAACATAATGGATTATTTTTTTATAATTTTTTTTTGGGTTACATAGAAGAGTTGGTCACAACCACACTATTTTTAGTAACTGGCAAGCCCAAGGTTCAAACCATAGGGGTTGCTCCCACCAAACCTATTTTGCCTTGTTATTGTTGACCTAATGTGAAGGGGACCTGATCGCTCAGGATTCATACCATCATCATTGGTTTGACATGCACGTAAAGGATTGAGATTAGACAATTACCTTTGCAAATAGACTACCCTCGAGGTTTGAACCTAGGTGTCTTCTTGATAAGTTCCTGACCAGACAAACTTTTACCAATCCACCTAGCCCTCGAGGGCTTATTTTTTTATATTTGATATAATTAATTTTTAATTTATATTTATATTTTTATTTTAGTAAGATGTAAGGTACAACTAGGGGCACAACTAGGGCCATCCTTTGAGTGGTTTGAACTTGGTCCACTAGGTCCAAGGAGTTGGTATGTCCTTTGGGGTCTTATTAATCTTATTTACTTGATAATTTTTGTTGTTTTGTTTTCAAGGGCCTTTAATACGAAGAGACCTAGTCATCTTGCTCACCACTCCATCAAGAGCTTAAATAAATGTAATTCTTAATTTTATTGTAAGTCTTCGTGTTTCATCTCGGTGACCTAAGTTTAATTTATATTTATATTTTTATTGAAGTAGGATGCAAGGTACAACGAGGGCCATCTTTTGAGTGGTTTGAACTTGGTCTACTAGGTCCAAAGAGTTGGTATGTCTTTTGAGCTCTTATTAATCTTATTTACTTAATAATTTTTGTTTTTTTGTTATTCATGTTTTAAGGTATATATATATATATATATATATATTTATTTATACACTAAGGGCCTTTAATATGAAGAGACTAGTCATCTTGCTCACCATTCCATCAAGAGCTTAGATAAATGTAATTCTTAATTTTATTGTAAGTCGTGGTGTTTCATCTCGATGACCTAAGTTTGAATTGTAGGGAAAGAGGCCCCTGTTGCTATACCCCTAAGAAAATATGAGCTCCTTGTACTTCACATTACTTTAAAAAAAAATTATTATAAAAATTAAAATATTATATTTATAAACATTCTGATACCAATAAATTTAAAATTCCAATAGATTTTTTATTATCTTAAATGTTAAAATTTATATTAAATATATATGATTAATTTATAACTAATATACATTATTCAAAATCTGAGCTTGAATAGTTTAATTTGATTTTTAGTTTCTACATTTATAATCTTCAAAATAAAATCTTTCATCAAGGCTACTTATATTGAACCTAAACAGAGTTTTTTTGCTTGGAGTGTCTTACATCAAGGGTTACCTGTTGGCAGCAGGCTCAAGCATCTGGGTGTTCATAATCTCATTTGCCCGGTTTGTGGACAAGCGAAAGATTTAATGCATGTTTTTTGGTCTTGTGATCGGGCTCAGTCAGCTTGGGAGTGGCTTCTTGAATTTTTCAGACCTTTTATGCAGGAGGATTTTACTTGGGTGCATGCTATTTTGGGTGACCCTATTGCTTTTTCCTTCAACTTGGATGTTGTTTGGAATATTTTTAGAATTGGTACCTTGTTTTATCTATGGAAGTCCCGGAATAGAGCTATTTTTTCTCAGCAAGATGTCGGACATGTCTTCTCTGTTGCTGATAAATATGATATATTCTTTGATTGCTGGTTACAGATTCAAGTACAAGTTAAAAAAGTATAGGTGGAGCTGCAGTACTTGCGTACCCTCATGGATCATTGGGGGAATGCACCCTGCATTATGAGTCATGTGCATCTTCCTTCCCCTTCCAAGTGGCAGTAATTTCTCGGCTTCTTTCTTTTCGAATGCATATTTAATACTATTTTGGCAGTTGTTATTGGTAGTTTGTGGGCTGTTTCTGACACTCTTGTATACTCTTAACCACAATGGTTAATGTATTGGTTTACGGGGTGTGCTAATCCCACCCACCCTTTTTTGTATGATTAAACATTATTTTATTAATATAATGGCTTTTTCATCCAAAATATTTCCAAAATAAAATACTTTTGAAGTCTAAAGTCAAATTAGTCGAGTCTTAGCAATCCCTAATATTTATTCCACCCAAATATACTCCTTGGAAAACCATGGTTAGATCACCAATGACAAACTGGTCCCCAAATATCTCATACCCCTAACCACGTGACCACCCGCAATTGCACAAAATTTAGCGATGGGCCTCCGTTGGCTTCGGCACATGCATTGACTGCCTTTTCGAAAGAAATAATTTAACATTCCAAGAAAAAACATTTAAAACTTAAAGAAAAATATATCGTAGCCTTCAAAGGCCAACGTTACGAGATTACCGTTACTTCAAAACTATGCATACTCGACACGCTATGTACGCGCAAGTCCCGAAGAAGTCACCGGGGGAACTTCACGGGAGGTTCCGACCGTCGCGATTTCAAGACTACAAATCCCAACGACAGCAAAAGTAAAAGCAAAAGCTGCTTAATGCGTTTTCCCCGCCAATAAGCTAATTAACGTTCTATTCCCCACCACGGTTTCTAACTTAAGAGGGGGTTTATGATAAGCGGTTTTACGATAGGCGATTTTCGGACTTAACGATATCCTTTTTCTTGATTTTTGTTTGAGGCGTTTTCAAAATCGCAAGAGCGGTTTTGTGGAGCGTCACAGTGAACGATGGACGAGGCGGACTTAGTCGAGGGGTTGTGAAGGTGTGGATTTTGTTTGCTAAATTTGGCAAAAATAAGTGAGATTTTATTTTCTCGTATTTTGAGTCAAATTTGAGGGCGAAAGATAGGTCCCAAGAATTTTGGATGCTTTCTATGAGTTTGTCTAGTGATGTTCCCGTGCGTGGTCTCGTTGGCATTATGTGCTATTTTTAGAAGACTGGAGTTCAAATGTTGACTGAAAATCATCTGGTTTCAGGTTTAAATCCGGTTTTTGTTTAGTCATTGGGCTCTGTGGTTGAAAGTTTTGAAGGAATCGATCGAAATGATCTAAGGATTCTATCGGGCATTCTGTTGAAGGTGCATGATTCGATGACTTTATTTTGAGCGGTTTTGGTTTGGATTTTAAGTTTTGTTTAAGTTAAATTTTAGACTAAAACACGGAGCGGTGGGATTGAGAAAAACATGATGTGCCGGTTTCAGGTTCGAGTACGGGGATCGTCTCGTCTCGTAGGGTCGGAGTTTGGCGAAATCCTTGAAGCATTTGTCTGGCAGGTAAGGGATGCCCGCGCTTTAGCTTTTTAGAGCATTTGATTGAAAAATTTGCAGTTGTATAAGATAAATTAGTGTTAAAAACTTTGTCAAAACCTAAGAGAGGAGAGGAAACATATTTCAGATTTAAATGTGGCGAATATTTGTTTAAGAAATTGGTTGGGATTGCATCAAAGAACTTGTTGAGCATAGGAAAAGATATTTGGATTTGAATCCGGCAGTTTTTTTATTCAAAATCGGTCTCAATAACGGCCAAAATTTTGTTTTTAGAGTGTTTTGATTCAGCAGAGTGGAAGCTTGGGGAAATCACGAGAAGCGAGAGTTTGTTCTCTATTTTCTGTAAGGTAGGAGATTATACTACTATGTGTTCGTATGGTTCACTTGCATCATTTGAACTAATTTTGAAACTATCTAGAAATGGGGGAATAACCTGAGGGTTCATGATCATCGGGTTTTAGGTTTGAATACGAGAAATTTTTTGGTAAAATCACTGTGAGAAAGGACATCTGGCATTCTAGTGGAAATGAGTCTCATGCACAGGCGATCAGGGTAGTATAGAGGGGCCTCAGCAAGTAGTAGCGAGAATGAAGTCTACAACATCCTTCTTGTGCACAACATGCTGGCAGATCATGCTGCCCTGCAGTTTCTAGAGGTTCGAGCAGCGACTGCTGCATTGAAAACTATAGGCGAGCTTTGGAGTCCTCCCTATGTTGAATGGGATTCTAATATGGATCTTCTTGATTGGCTTGGCATCTTCTTTGGTTTCCAAAGAGATAATGTCCGCAATCAGTGGGAGCATCTCATACTACTTTTGGCTAACAGCCAGATGCGATTGCAGCCGCCTCTTGATATCATAGATCAGCTTGAACCCAGCGTTGTTTAGAAATTGAGAAAGAAAATCCTTAAAAACTATGAGAATTGGTGTGCATTTCTGGCAAGGAAGTCTAATGTTTGGATCCCAGACCGCAGGAGAGCGTCGATTGATGCCCGCAGGGAGTTGCTGTATATTTCTTTGTATCTTCTTATTTGGGGGGAGGCTGCAAATCTGAAGTTTATGCCAGAGTGTTTGTGCTATATTTTCCACCATATGGCTATGGAGCTGAATAGAATCTTAGAGGATTATCTGGATGAAAATACAGGACAACCAACATTGCCTGCTTATATGGGAGAAAATGCATTTTTGCAAAAGGTTGTCACTCCTTTGTATCAAACTGTCAAAGCGAAGGCAGAATCGAGCTATGGCGGTAAGGAGCCTCATTCTTCCTGGAGAAATTATGATGACATGAATGAGTATTTTTGGAGCAACAGGTGCTTTGATCAGTTGGGATGGCCTCTTAAGCTGAGTAGTAATTTCCTTGTTCTGTCGAATCCGGATAATCAGCAACAACAAGCGGTCGAATTGCAGAGGTTCAATGCTATGCTGCAGAAATATAAGGTAGGAAAGATAGGTTTTGTAGAGCAACACTCCTTTTGGAATATTTTTTGTAGTTTTGATCGACTCTGGATTATGTATATCCTTTTCTTGCAAGCTGCAATTCTTGTAGCCTGGGAAGGCAAAGGGATTCCTTGGAAAGAGTTGAAAAACAAAGATACACAAATTAAGATGCTTAGTGTGTTCATAACTTGGGCAGGCCTTCGGCTTCTACAATATTTGCTTGATATTGGCACACAGTACAATTTAGTGTCAAGAGAAACTCCTTTACAAGGAATAAGAATGTTTTTGAAAACTGTTGTGGCAACAGTGTGGACGATACTGTTTGTTGTGCTCTATAGTTGGATGTGGAAACAAAGAAATCATGATTTTTCTTGGTCAAGTAAGGCAAACAAAATTTTGATTAACTATGTTGAGGCTACTATTGTATTCATTGTCCCTGAGCTCCTGGATTTACTACTTTTCATAATTTCGTGGGTCAAAAATTTTGTGGAGAAAAGCAATTGGAGGATTTTTCATCTTCTGACATGGTGGTTTCAGTCAAGAACATTTGTTGGCCGTGGGCTTTGAGAGGGAATTTTTGATAACCTCTCTTATAGTTTGTTTTGGGTGGTGTTGTTGGCTGTAAAGTTCACCTTCAGCTACTTCATGCAGATCAGACCTATGGTGGAGCCAACTAAGAAAACATTGAATATCAAAACAATTCCATACAAGTGGCATGAGTTTTTCAAAAAGACTAACTGATTCGATGTTGGAGTATTGTGGGCGCTAGTTATCTTGATCTACTTTATGGACACACAGATATGGTATTCAATACTATCATCTATAGTTGGAGCATTGGTTGGACTATTTTCCCATCTGGGAGAGATACAAAACATTTAACAATGAGGCTACGGTTTCGGTTCTTTGCCAGTGCTATCCAGTTCAATTTGATGCCAGAAGAACCACTTTTCAGAACCCAGGGGAATCTACGAGTTAAAACGTTATAAGGTGTTTGCAACTCAGATATGGTTTGGGCACACCATATAAGAAAATTGAGTCTAATCGGGTTGAAGCAGGAAGGTTTGCTCTTATTTGGAATGAAATTGTGAGGACATTTAGAGAAGAGGACATTGTCAGTGACTTGGAAGTGGAATTGTTGGAGGTTCCCTCAAACTCATGGAATATACGTGTCATACGATGGCCATGCTTGTTGCTTTGTAATGAATTGTTGCTTGCCTTAAGCTAGGCTAGGGAATTAGGAGGTACTGACAAGACATTGTGGAGAAAGATCAACAAAAATGAGTACCGTCGATGTGCAGTGATAGAAACATATGATAGTGTCAAGCATTTGCTTTTGAGAATTATTAAGGAAGGTACTGAAGAACACTCCATTATTGACAGTTCGTTTGTTGTAATTGAGAAGTCGCTTCAGATGGAGAAGTTTACTGAGAATTATAGGATGAGCGAGCTGCCTGAAATTCATTCTAAATTAATAGCATTGGTCAAGATTATTTTGGGAAAGCCATCTATGAAGGACCAGCAGAAGGTAGTCAATGCTTTGCAAAACCTCTATGATATTGTCCTTAGGGATTTTCCTAAAGAAAGACGAAGTATTGAGCAACTGAGGCAAGATGGACTTATTCCTCAAACAAGTGATGGTAGACTCGTTATTTGAGGATGTTGTAGAATTACCCGATACGTGAAGATGAATCCTTCTATCGTCAATTACGTCGCTTGCATACCATTTTTACTTCAAGAGATTCTATGCACAATATCCCAAGAAATCTGGAAGCAAGGCATCGCATAGCATTTTTCAGCAACTCCCTCTTTATGAATATGCCTCATGCTCCACAGGTGGAGAAGATGTTGGCTTTTAGTGTCTTGACTCCCTACTATGATGAGGATTTTATTTACAATAAAGAACAACTGCATACACCAAATGAAGATGTTCTTTCAATTATATTTTATATTCAAAAGATATTTCCTGATGAATGGGAAAATTTCTTAGAGCGGATGCACAAAGAAGGGGTAAAGGATTCTGAACTATGGACTAATCATGTCAGGGAACTTAGATTGTGGGCCTCACTCAGAGGACAGACACTGAGTCGTACTGTCAGGGGCATGATGTACTATTATAAAGCTCTCCAAATGTTGGCTTTTCTTGATTTAGCATCAGAGATGGATATTCGTAATGGCTTCAAGGAACTTGTTGCCACAACTTCGAGGAACAGGGAAGATGCCAATGGATTGAGATCTCGGAGTTTTCCATCTGGACGAAGCAATAGCACCGAAAGCAGCGGAGTAGGATTGCTATTCAAAGACCATGAACATGCCACAACACTCATGAAATTTACTTATGTTGTTGCTTTCCAGATTTATGGTACTCAAAAGGCAAAGAAAGATCCCCGTCTCGAGGATATCTTGTATCTAATGAAGAATAATGAGGCTCTCCGGATTGCTTATGTTGATGAGGTCTCTGTAGGAAGGAATGATAAGGAATATTTTTTTGTTCTTGTTAAGTATGATCCGGACCTATAGAAAGAGGTGGAGATTTACAGGGTGAAGCTACCTAGCCCATTAAAACTTGGTGAAGGAAAACCTGAAAATCAAAATCATGCTCTGATTTTTACAAGGGGGGATGCAGTGCAGACAATTGATATGAATCAAGATAATTATTTTGAAGAGGCTCTAAAAATGCGCAATCTATTGCAAGAGTTTACAAGATACTATGGCATCAGAAAGCCTACAATTTTAGGAGTTCGTGAGCATGTATTCACGGGTTCTGTATCTTCTCTTGCTTGGTTTATGTCTGCTCAGGAAACAAGTTTTGTAACCCTTGGCCAACGTGTTCTTGCAAACCCTCTAAAGATAAGGATGCACTATGGTCATCCTGATGTATTTGATCACTTATGGTTCTTGAGTAGGGGAGGTCTCAGTAAAGCTTCACGGGTAATAAACATCAGTGAGGACATATTTGCTGGCTTTAATTGTACACTGCATGGAGGAAATGTCACACATCATGAATATATCCAAGTTTGCAAAGGACGAGATGTTGGTTTGAACCAGATATCTATGTTTGAAGCTAAGGTTGCTAGTGGAAATGGGGAACAAGTTTTGAGCCGGGATGTGTATCGCTTGGGTCATCGCTTAGATTTTTTCCGTATGCTCTCCTTCTACTATTCAACTATTGGATTCTATTTTGGTACTATGCTGGTAGTCTTGACAGTTTATGCATTTCTTTGGGGTCGAGTTTATTTTATTCTCAGTGGACTTGAAAAAGCTATTATGACTGAAGCCGTTAATACGGACAACAAGGCACTTGGAGCAGTTCTTAATCAGCAGTTCATCATTCAGCTTGGACTCTTCACAGCTCTACCAATGATTGTTGAAAATTCTCTAGAGCATGGATTCCTAAAAGCCATATGGGATTTTATAACTATGTAGTTGCAGTTAGCATCTGTTTTCTATACTTTTTCAATGGGTACACGTACTCACTACTTTGGTCGAACAATACTTCATGGGGGTGCAAAGTATCGGGCTACAGGTCGTGGCTTTGTTGTACAACACAAGAGATTTGGTGAAAATTACAGACTATATGCTCGTAGTCATTTTGTGAAGGCTATTGAGCTTGGGATACTACTGATAATCTTTGCATCATACAGTATTCTCAAGACCAAAACATTTGTCTATATTATGTTGACCATATCAAGTTGGTTTCTTGTTTTCTCATGGATCATGGCTCCCTTTTTATTAAACCCATCCAGATTTGATTGGTTGAAAACAGTCTATGAATTTGATGATTTCATGAATTGGATATGGTACAAAGGTGGGATTTTGACAAAATTAGATCAGATCTGGGAAGTCTAGTGGAATGAGGAAGCTGACCACTTATGAACGACAGGACTATGGGAAATGGTTATAGAGATTATCCTAGATATTCACTTTTTCTTTTTCCAGTATGGAATTGTTTACCAGCTAGGAATTGCTGGTGGTAGCAAAAGTATTCTTGTGTATCTTATTTCATGGATCTATGTGGTTGTGGCGCTTTCTATTTATATTGTGATTTCATATGCTCGTGAGAAGTATGCAGCAAAGCAACATATCTACTACCATGCGATTCAAGCCTTTGTCATCACTCTGACCATTTTGGCAATTGTATTGTTGTTGCAATTATTCGGGGACTTCAGATATCTCGTATTATTGCTGGAAAGAAGTGAAATCTGGGATACAAATACAGGTAATGTTGGAGCTTTGGCAACATGAGACATATGGTTACCTAAACTATAAAACCCAAACTTAAGGTTTTTGTTAGCATTGAATAATTACTGTCATTTGATCTCCTAAAGGAATTCTTGTTGAATTTAATATAAATTGTTGAATGTTTTTTTTTTTTTTGTGTTTTTGTTTTTAAAATTTAAACATCTGGAACCACATATTTTTATGGTCATTCAAATTCAACTACAAAATCCTATCCTAATAGTCGAGGCCAATGCATTTTACAATGTGCAGGGCCACACTAATAAAAAATACATGTTACCATTGGTATGAATTCAACTGGGGCTGTGTTCTGTTACATATATTCCCTTAAAAATAAATTGGCTTTACTAGAACTAGAATTGTAGAAGACATATAGTTATTGCAACAGATGTAACCACTTGCTAAGATTGGTTGGCAGAAACAACCAAATTCACATTATCTAGTGTTGGGTACAATTTGTGAGTTGGAAGATCCATTGTAAGAGTCGACTGAGCGCTAATGAATACTTGGAGAGAAGTCAGTTGTAACTTAAGTTAGAGTGTGTATATGATATTGAAAGGAGGAAGGGACTTGCATTCCATGTCAAGTCAAGTTGATAGATGTTCAAATAATCATAAATTCATGTTGAATAAAAAAATGAATAGTCTAATGGACATTGATTACTAAATTTGATAGAAACAGCCAAATGATTCCTTTACATAGAAGATCCAAAATTTTATGTGTAGAGTTTGAATTTTATGAATTTTTTACCATGGCTTGAATATTTCAAAAAATCACAAAAAGAGGAGGATCACTCTTATGCTTGAAGTTCCTGTTGATTTTCTCTCCAACTCCGAGTGTTTGTGTCACGGGGCTGGCTAGCTTGGCCAGGCTAGAACCGTGTGGCACTGTGTACTCTCTTTGAGTCAACCTCTTCGGACGAGACTTACCAAGAGCCATGGACTACACTTTCTTGTGTTTACCTGCACAAAGACAAACACAACACAATGGTATTTTTGTATTTTCTATGGGGCAAACACAAACACTTACAATGAAAGGGAACCTACTCTAACAAGAGCATCCACACAAAGCAAGATACAATTGGGACAACAATGTATTCTTATTAATATGATAGGGCTTGTGACCCAAGATACACTAAGTTTTATCTGATAGGGCTTGTGACCCAAGATACACTAAATTTGGCATGAGGCCACAACACACTCACACCAACTTAAAAGTCTGGAACTACATATTTTTATGGTCATGCTGGGAGGGCCGACTCAAGCACAGACTCGATGATATTTTCAAAAACTCACCAAGTTTGGTAACTATGCTATCATGCATTGCTGCTTTGAGAACAAAACAAGAACCATCTGGTACTAATCTCAACATACTTTTTTATTCTCACCTTCTAAGTTTTTTGGCAACCTTTGCCATTTGCTAGAGATTTCTCTTCCACAAAGGGAACAGTTCGTAGGTTTGGATATAGTTCATAATGTGTATTTCCTCTTACTCCTAGGTACATTCCATGGCTAAAATAGAGTGAGACATGAAATGCTTAAATAGTAAAATTTTGGTGGGAATTTTTACTCGTGTTGCATACCTATGTTCCATGGGGACATGTATGCATGTTGGGGGCTATCTTGAAGACACGTCCTGATGTCCCAAAAAGCCGTCCTGATGTCCCAATTACACATCCTATTGTCTCGTGTTGTCCCCATCTTAGAAACTTTGTGGAAGATAGGTTTTAGAAGGTTAGGTAGCTATAATACTAGATTATGAGTGGATGAGGCTTATTTTGCTCTGCATAGTTTTAGAAATTAGGTTTCAGTGAATGTGTACAGTCATTTTTACTATACATGGTTGGATGGGAATTAGCCAAGTTTGTTGTCTTATGGTTGACAGAACATCTTCTTGTGGTATTTTATACTCAATTTAAGCTATAGATCTTTGTCAATGGAAGTAGCCTTTGCTTGTAGGGTTAATCGACTATCTCTAGATCATTTTCATAAGAACAATTTTTTTAACCCTCTTCTTTATTGATTTTTTCAGAGGTAAGAAGAAATGAAAAGTTGGGCTCTTATGCTTGTAGACCCCCATTTGCCCTTTTTTCTTCATCATTTTTTAGGCAGAGATGTTGCTGCTGCATGGAATTTTTTTCCAATTCACATTTAGAATCCAAAAACTGTTTTGCAATCAAAATGTTTAGCTATTTAATTTTTTTGACCAGGAAAGGTTTTCAAAACTAGAGTCAACCAACATTGATTCCAATGCAAGTTGGTATCATGAGGATTCTAGAATGCTTTTGATGATGTAGCAGAGGGTGTGGGGTAAATCTGATAACATAAATGAATTTGTTATTTCCTTGATATCCTGGAGATAGCTTGATACATTTTCCAATGTATAAGTTCTACTAGTTCAGTGCTAGGTACACTTTGTCTTTTAGTTCTAGGGGAGATGTCTTGTTTGCACTTTTTTTTTCGTAATTTTATTACACGTTTAATTCTTGATGCATATCTTCTAGCATTTACTATGACAATTTTGTTTGAAGCTGTGGAGGTGTGAGGGTTAAAATTAACACATAAATTGTCGTAAAAGGATCCATTCATATTGCAGAGTGTATACTATTGTTTCCAAATACACATTCATATGTATTGCAATATATTGTTTCATATTATGCAAACAAAACAAACACATTCTTTTTAGATTTTATGTGCAAAAAAATATAAAAACATGATACTGAATTATTAGAAGTAGATCTATCTGTTTAAAGTTAAAGCTATGATGGCAAAAACATGACAGGGGGTTGTGTTTCCTATTTTTCATGTCTATGATGTCAACACAACTAAAGCACCTATTGGGGTTTTTCTTCGCTTGTGTCTGGATGCAAGACTTGACCTTGAAAATGGCATTGATAGGGCTTATAACATGGTTTGTTTTGTGTATTTTTCATCCAATTAATGGTGTTTTTCCTATGTTGTGCATTTGTGGGGCCAGACAATGGATATATGAGTAGGCTTTATGTTAGAAAGGGTTAAATTTTGAACCTCATATAACATTTGCTTCCCATGCCTAATCCATTTCTTATGCGCAACCTTTGTTACAATCTATTTTCCATCGTGTTTTTGTTGTTGTTATGTTTCAAGTTTCTCATTTCACGCAACATAGAGTTAAATTATAGATATTTAGAGGTTAAAAAATAAAACTAAACCTAAAAAAAGTAAACATAGCTATTAAAATATCAAACAGTAGAAATGAGATTTTAGGTTTTCAATGTATTTTTAGGTTGATCTGGCTGTGGGTTTGAAGGGTAAGGGTGGGCCAATGTGTTTTTTGTAAGGTACAAATGTGCACACATCGATCCAAAATGCTAGTACGTATCTGGAAATGGTTGTGATGTTTCAGGACGTTTGCAGATATACCCTGTTGTTTCTATGCCCGTAGCTGGAAGTGGCTGTGACGTTTTTAGGATGTTTGCAGATATACCCTGGTGTTTCTATGCCTGTACCTACTTCAGGAACATAGGAAATGAGATAGGGAGTTTTTTTTGTGCAAAATAGCTCAAAAAGTGTTATCATGTTTTATGTAATCTTCTCTATACAAATTAGTAAATTACATTGTTTGTTGTAGATCCTTTTCTTCCATTCTTGTTTTATTGTTGTTATTAGATTGGTTTTCTTTATGAAATTTTCATAATGGTATTTGGTACAAGTTGTGCATCTTTTCTTATTCCTTTGGTTGTTGGTGATACTATTATCATTACTGTACTTGTTATTTTAAGCAAGGCAACTGACTGCGGTTATTTTGGACATTCTTGTTATTCTTAGTGTTTATTTTGAGGGTCAAAGCCAAGGGTTTGTATAGCTTTATTAGTTTAATTACTAATATGATGGCTTGACTAGGCATATTGGACTCAAATATTATTTATATAAAATTAAAGTAATAATTTAATTTTATATAAGTTAAGACTTTATAATAAAGGGGGAGGATTAAATAGTCACTTAATTTAAAATTATTTTATAAAGTGACTATTAGAATTGCAAAAATGGGACGTCATTTATAATGAGGAAAAATAATTTCTAAAAGACATTTTAAATTGTCTTTTCCCTCCAAAAAGCCATCAACCCCTTGTGAGCTCTATAAAAGGAGATTTGTTCATTCATTTCAGGCATCCAGGTTTATATGTTTGCTTTGGCATTTGGTGAAGAAGCTTGCAGAGAATCTTTGCAGGGTTTTGAGCTTATTGGGGATGACAACCTCCTATAGGGACATCTTATTCGGGTATGAGAGATTACCCTTGGTGGATTAGGGTGGCGATTTCATACAGAGATTTCTCAAGTGCTGATTGTGGGGAGATTTGCAATGTTTTTTTGAAATATTAAATAGAAGGTTCGAAGTGTTTTCAGAGGTGCTTGGCGAAGTTGCTGATTGCTGGTCGTACAACATAGGTCATACAATTACCAGCCAGGCATGATATCTTTGGGGAATTGGAAGATCAGTCCATAAAACCCTATCTCCTCCTTCATTGGTGCCCAAGGATTGCGAGTTGCTAGTACATCATTTCGTGGGTGAAGAAAGTTGCATTTTTGGAGCTAAGTGAATAAGTGGTATGTACAGATTTACTGATCAAATAATACAAACTGAAAATTCCAGATCGATAAATCTTTGTGGTATTTGTGTGTTTCCTCGATTCCTTCACTGGGTTTCTATCATTACATATGTAAAATCTGCATCTCAAGTTTTGTTTGATTGGGTTGCATAGTTACAAAGTTGTGACAGTTGCAAATGGACTGATTTAGCATTTATCTGAGTTTTTTATTAATTTGAAAAAATACAAAAAATGTACATATTTGCAAAAAAAATTTAAAAATATTTTAGCCAGATTGGGGAGGGTTGTTACATGGTATCAGAGTAAGGCTCAACACTGCCATCCTATGGGAAGTTGAGCTTTCATGAGTGACAAGGATAGAAGAGCAGCTAAAAGGGAAAAGAAAAAAGTAGAACAAGGTCACGGTGATAAAGAGAAGGAACATGGTAACAACATGGGGGAAAGAAATGATGAAGAACCAAGTCTCAGACACATTCTTAATGCTCTAACCAGAACATAGTTGGATATGCAGGTTGCATTGCAACGTAATCACCAGGAGATGATCGAAGTTCTAATAGTAGTATTTGATAGGTTGAGGGGAACTCACATTGGTGGCCATAATGGGGAGGCTAGCACCTCCAACCATTCGATTTTTACAAGAGGAAGCAATAATGTTCCTAGACCGACACAACCCACTTTCATTCCAAGAGAGGAGCCTATTGAGCAGGAGGAGGCACATGGCCCAGATGATACAATAATAGCATGGTGGACTCAGTATCAGGCATTTCCGGAGGAACTTAAGGCTAGTTGGTCTTTTGAAAAATATTGTGCACAAAAGCAGGGACGTCATCATGAACAGAAGAAGCAATCGACTCAGAAGGACTTGCAGCATGCCTTGAGTAAGATAACCATTCCTTAGTTTGAGGGAGTGGTAAGAGCACAACAAGGGCATGGGTGGAAAAGCTGGACAACTTCTTATCACTGAGGCCTATGCAGGAGGAAGAGGCAATAAAATTTGCCACTCTTCACTTAGAGGGAGCAACTCATGATTGGTGGTTCCATGGTCTCAACACTTTGGGCCACAGAGCCATTAACACATATGATGAGTTCACCAACAAACTCATCGATCGGTTCATCAAGAAAGATCTAGAATTGCACTTTAGAGAGCTAGCTTAGTTGAGGCAGACTGGTTCAGTTGATGCCTACATTACAAAATTTTAGGGGCTGTCAGTCAAGGTTTGAGACATATCCAAAAGGAGGTTGGTAATTCTTTTCATTTAGGGATTGAATGAGCCACTTCGTGGATGGGTGAAGGCTTTTGAACCACATACATTGCAGGAGGCCATGAAGAAGGCCCGAAGTATGGAGTTTTTTGTTTCGAAGAATAAATCAACATTCAAACCATTCCAGGACAAAAGGGACAAATATAAGAAGATTATGCACAAAGGTCTTCCGCAGCAGAAGCATGAATAAAAAATATTAGGAGATGATGAGATTAATGAGCTCAGAAAGAAGAAGATATGTTCCATTACAAGAAGCCATGGGATTTGTCACACAAGTGCTCATAAAAGGCTCAGGCAAGGCAAATGGAGCATAAGGATTATTTTGAAGTGAAGGAGTCCGAATCTGAAAAATCAGACCAGCAAACTAATTTGGACACAAGTGATGATGATAGTTCATAATGAGAGCTAGAAAAAGATGTAACAATGACTCAACTATAAAGTTTCTAGAATGGGAGTTCATTCAAGGTTCGGGGTATCAAAGAAGGATAATGATTCATCACTCTTATTGACACAGGTGCGACCCATAAATTTATTGATGAAAGGCTGGTCAATAAGCGAGGACTCAAGATAAAGGAGTTTGGGGGATTTCGGTTTATGGTAGCATATGGTTCATCTATCTAGTTTACTCGCAAAATCTCCAATTTGTGGATAAGGTTGGGATAATACGATCTCAATGATGAATTTTATGTGGTTAACATCGGAGACACTCATGTGATATTGGGAATGCATTGGATGCAATCCCTTGGATAATTCACAATGAACCTGCATGTTATGGAAATGAAGTTTAAATCAATAGGTAAGAGGGTTGTATTGAGAGGCATATCTGATGGTGGTCCGAGAGTGGTTTCCCTCAAAAGCATGGAGAGGTTATTTAGACATGATGAGGTCGAGTGGGCAGCAGAGTGCCTTATCATGCCAGCAAATGTGGAGACACAAAAGAACACTTACCATCCAGAGATCCAGAAGATTTTAACCAAGCATGCCAAGGTCTTGAGTGACATACCTCTAGGGAGAACTCTAGAGTGGGGCATTGAGCATATCATTGAGTTAGAGTATGGGGCGAAGACCGTTATCAATACTCCTTACAGGAATCATAAATGGCATAAGGATGAGATCAAGAAGGCAATACAAGAGCTATTGAATATGGGACACATCCATCCAAGTAAGAGTCCTTTTGCCTCTGTAGTAGTTTTGGTTAAGAAAAAAGATGGTACTTGGAGAATGTGTGTGGATTACAAGGAGATGAACAAGAGGACTATAAAAAATAGGTATCCTATTCCCCAAATAGTTGAGTTGATCAATGACCTGCATGACGCCTTTACTTCTCAAATATTGATCTAAGGTCAGGTTATCACCAAATTAAATGAGGGAGCAGGATATCAAGAAGATGACCTTCGGATGCCACTTCAGCCATTTTGAGTTCTTGGTTATGCCTTTCGGCTTAACCAACGCCCCTGCCACTTTCCAGTCCTGTATGAACATGACATTCAATAGACAGTTGAGGAGATATGTTTTGATTTTCTTTGACAACATCCTGGTCTACAGTCGTTCTTGGGAGGAGCACCTATAGCATTTAGATGAGGTGCTGAGCATATTGGAACATGAGTCTTTCTATGCCAAGGAGTTGAAGTATGACTTTGGTATGATCGAGCTTCTCTATTTAGGCCACATCATCAGTGCTAAGGGTGTGCGCATGGATTCTGAGAATATCAAGGCCATTATGGAGTGGCCTACTCCTACGAACCTTAATCATCTCAAGGGCTTCTTTGGATTGTGTGGGTTTTATCGAAGGTTCGTTAAGGGATTTTCGTAGCTTGCAGCCCCACTCATAGATTTAACAAAGAAGGGGGCGTTCTCCTAGTTTGACACTGCACAGAAGTATTTCGAACACTTAAAAAAGGTTATGTGCTCCTACCCAGTGCTCGCCATACCAAATTTCTCTCAACAATTTGAGTTGTAGTGTGATGCCTCAGGAGAGGGAATTGGATCAGTGCTAATGCAGAACAAACATCTCATAGCTTTTGAGAGTTGAAAACTTCATGGGGCTGAGCGAAGTTATTCGATATACGATAAGAAAATTTTGGCCATCATGCACGCGTTGTCCATATTCAGGCAGTATTTAGTCAGGGGCAGGTTCATAGTAAATACTGATCACAACAGTCTTTGATACTTCCTCAAATAGAGAGATCTCAACAAATGACAATAGAAGTGGGTTAGTAAGTTGCAAGCTTACGACTTTGACATTGTCTATGTGAAAGGTAAGAAGAATGTCATAGAAGATGCCTTATCCAGGAGGACCTTACTTGGGTGCTATGAAAAATGTTTCTATAGCATGGAGGGATGAGATCTGATCCGAGTATGCTAAGGACCCTTGGACATCTGGCTTGATTGATGGGACTACACTTGATGACAGGTTTTTAGTGGTCCAGGGGTTGATATTGTATAAGGACCGTATGTTCGAAGTGTTTTCAAAGGTGCTGGATGAAGTTACTAATTTTTGGCTATAAAATGAGCCCACAATCAGCTATAAAAAATTCCATGCAGCAGCAACATCTCTGCCTAAAAAATGATGAAAAAAAAAAGGCAAATGGGGGTCTACAAGCATAAGAGCCCAAATTTTCATTTCTTCTTACCCCTGAAAAAATCAATAAAGAAGACGGTTAAAAAAATTGTTCTTATGAAAATGATCTAGAGATAGTCGATTAACCCTACAAGCAAAGGCTACTTCCATTGACAAAGATCTATAGCTTAAATTGAGTATAAAATACCACAAGTAGATGTTATGTCAACCATAAGACAACAAAATTGGCTAATTCCCATCCAACCATGTATAGTAAAAATGACTGTACACATTCACTGAAACCTAATTTCTAAAACTATGCAGAGCAAAATAAGCGTCATCCACTCATAATCTAGTATTATAGCTACCTAACCTTCTAAAACCTATCTTCCACAAAGTTTCTAAGGTGGGGACAACACGAGACAACATGATGTGTAATTGGGACATCAGGGCGGCTTTTTGGGACATCACGACGTGTCTTCAAGATAGCCCCCAACATGCAAACATGTCCCCATGGAACATAGGTATGCAAAACAGGTAAAAATTCCCACCAAAATTTTACTATTTAAGCATTTCATGTCTCACTCTATTTTAGCCATGGAATGTACCTAGGAGTAAGAGGAAATACACATTATGAACTATATCCAAACCTATGAACTGTTCCCTTTGTGGAAGAGCAAAATCTAGCGAATGGCAAAGGCTGCCAAGAAACTCAGAAGGTGGGAATAACAAAGTATGCTGAGATCAGTCCTAGATGGTTCTTGTTTTTTTCTTGAAGCAGCAATGCATGATAAGCACAGTTACCAAACTTGGTGAGTTTTTGAAAATCTCTCCGAGTCTGTGCTTGAGTCAGCCCTCCCAGCATGACCATAAAAATATGTAGTTCTAGACTTTTAAGTTGGTGTGAGTGTGTTGTGGCCTCATGCCAAATTTAGTGTATCTTGGGTCAGAAGCCCTATCAAATAAAACTTAGTGTATCTTGGGTCACAAGCCCTATCAGATTAATAAGAATACATTGTTGTCCCAATTGTATCTTGCTTTTTGTGGATGCTCTTGTTAGAGTAGGTTCCCTTTCATTGTAAGTGTTTGTGTTTTCCCCATAGAAAATACAAAAATACCATTGTGTTGTGTTTGTCTTTGTGCAGGTAAACACAGGAAAGTGTAGTCCATGTCTCTTGGTAAGTCTCGTCTAAAGAGGTTGACTCAAAGAGATTACACAGTGCCACACGGTTCTAGCCCGGCCAAGCTAGCCAGCCCCGTGACACAGACACTCGGAGTTGGAGAGCAAATCAACAGGAACTTTAAGCATAAGAGTGATCCTCCTCTTTTTGTGATTTTCTAAAATATTCAAGCCATGGTAAAAAATTCATAAAATTCAAACTCTACACATAAAATTTTGGATCTTCTATGTAAAGGAATCATTTGGCTGTTTTTATCAAATTTAGTAATCAATGTCCATTAGACTATTCATTTTTTTTATTCAACATAAATTTATGATTATTTGAACATCTATCAACTTGACTTGACATGGAATGCAAGTCCCTTGCTCCTTTCAATATCATATACACACTCTAACTTAAGTTACAATTGACTTCTCTTCAAGTATTCATTAGCGCTCAATCGACTCTTACACTAAACTCATCCACACTGTTGCCACAATAGTTTTCAAAAACATTCTTATTCCTTGTAAAGGAGTTTCTCTTAACACTAAACTCTACTATGTGCCAATATCAAGCAAATATTGTAGAAGCCGAAGGCCTTCCCAAGTTATGAACACACTAAGCATCTTAATTTGTGTATCTTTGTTTTTCAACTCTTTCCAAGGAATCCCTTTGCCTTCCCAAGCTACAAGAATTGCAACTTGCAGGAAAAGGATATACATAATCCAGAGTCGATCAAAACTACGGAAAATATTCCAAAAGGAGTGTTGCTCTACAAAACCAATCTTTCCTACCTTCTGTTTCCGCAGCATAGCAGTGAACCTCTACAATCCGACCTCTTGCTATTGCTGATTATCTAGATTCAGCAGAAAAATTAAATTACTACTCATCTTAAGAGGCCATCTCAACTGATCAAAGCACCTGTTGCTCAAAAAATACTCACTCATGTCATCATAATTTCTCCATGAAGAATGAGGCTCCTTACCGCCATAGCTCGATTCTGCCTCCGCTTTGAAAGTTTGATACAAAGGAGTGACAACCTTTTGCAAAAATGCATTTTCTCCCATATAAGCAGGCAATGATGGTTGTCTTGTATTTTCATCCAGATAATCCTTTAAGATTCTATTCAGCTCCATAGCCATATGGTGGAAAATATAGAACAAACACTCTGGCATAAACTTCAAATTTGCAGCCTCCCCCCAAATAAGAAGATACAAAGAAATATACAGCAACTCCCTGCGGGCATCAATCGACGCTCTCCTACGGTTTGGGATCCAAACATTAGACTTCCTTGCCAGAAATGCACACCAATTCTCATAGTTTTTAAGGATTTTCTTTCTCAAATTTTGAACAATGTTGGGTTCAAGTTGATCTATGATATCAGGAGGCGGCTGCAATCGCATCTGGCTGTTAGCCAAAAGTAGTATGAGATGCTCCTGCTGATTGCAGACATTATCTCTTTGGAAACCAAAGAAGATGCCAAGCCAATCAAGAAGATCCATATTAGAATACCATTCAACATAGGGAGGACTTCGAAGCTCGCCTAAAATTTTCAATGCAGCAGCCACTGCTCGAATCTCTGGAAATCGTAGGGCAGCATGATCTACCAGCATGTTGTGCATAGGAAGGATGTTGTAGACTTCATTCTTGCTACTACTTGCTAAGGCCCCTCTGTACTACCCTAATCGCCTATGCGTGAGACTCATTTCCACTAGAATGCCAGACGTCCTTTCTCATAGTGATTTTACCAGAATTTTGCCCGTATTTGAATCTAAAACCCGATGATCATGACCCCTCAGGTTATTCCCCCATTTCTAGACAGTTTCAAAATCAGTTCAAATGATGCAATTGAAACATACAAACACATAGCAATATAATCTCCTACCTTACATAAAATAGAGAACAAACTCTCACTTCTCGTGATTTCCCCAAGATTCCACTCTCCTAAATCAAAACGCTTCGAAAACAAAATTTTGGCCGCTATTGAGACCGATTTTGAATAAAAAATTGTTGGATTCAAATCCAAATATCTTTTCCTATGCTCAACAAGTTCTTTGCTGCAATCCCAACTAATTTCTTAAACAAATATTTGCCACATTTAAATCTGAAATATGGTTCCTCTCCTCTCTTAGGTTTTGACAAAGTTTCTAACACTAATTTATCTTATACAACTACAAAATTTTCAATCAAATGCTCTAAAAAGCTAAAGCACAGGCATCCCTTACTTGACAGACAAATACTTTGAGGATTTCGCCAAACTCTGACCCTACAAGACGAGACGAGACGATCCCCATACTTGAACCTGAAATCGACACATCATGTTTTTCTCAATCCCACCGCTCCGTGTTTTAGTCTAAAATTTAACTTAAACAAAACTTAAAATCCAAACCAAAATCGCTCAAAATAAAGTCATTGAATCACGCACCTTCAACAAAATGCCCGATAGAATCCTTAGATCATTTCGACCGATTCCTTCAAAACTTTCAACCACAGAGCCCAATGACTAAACAAAACCAGATTTAAACCTGAAACCAGATGATTTTTAGTTAGCATTTGAACTCCAGTCTTCTAAAAATAGCACATAATGCCAACGAGACCACGCGTGGGAATATCACTAGACAAACTCATAGAAAGCATCCAAAATTCCTGGGACCTATCTTTCGCCCTCAAATTTGACTCAAAATACGAGATAATAAAATCTCACTTATTTTTGCCAAATTTAGCAAACAAAATCCACACCTTCACAACCCCTCGACTAAGTTCGCCTCGTCCATCGTTCACTGTGACGCTCCGCAAAACCGCTCTTGCAATTTTTAAAACGCCTCAAAAAAAAATCAAGAAAAAGGATATCGTTAAGTCCGAAAACCGCCTATCGTAAAACCGCTTATCGTAAACCCCCTCTTAAGTTAGAAACCGTGGTGGGGAACAAAACTTTAATTAGCTTATTGGTAGGGAAAACGCATTAAGCAGCTTTTAATTTTGCTTTTGTTGTCACTGGGATTTGTAGTCTTGAAATCGCGGCAGTCAGAACCTCCTACAAAGTTCCCCCGATGACTTCTTCGGGACTTGTGCGTACATAGCATGTCAAGTATGCATAGTTTTGAAGTAATGATAATCTCGTAACGTTGGCCTTCGAAGGCTATGATATCTTTTTCTTTAAGTTTTAAATGTTTTTTTCTCGAAATGTTAAATTATTTCTTTCGAAAAGGCAGTCAATGCATGTGCCGAAGCCAATGGAAGCCCATCGTTAAATTTTGTGCAATTGCAGGTGGTCACGTGGTTAGGGGTATGAGATATTTGGGGACTAGTTTGTCATTGGTGATCTAACCATGGTTTTCCAAGGAGTAGATTTGGGTGGAATAAATATTAGGGATTGTTAAGACTCGACTAATTTGACTTTAGACTTCAAAAGTATTTTATTTTGGAAATATTTTGGATGAAAAAGCCATTATATTAATAAAATAATGTTTAATCATACAAAAAAAGGTGGGTGGTATTAGCACACACCGTAAACCAATACATTGACCATTGTGGTTAAGAGTATACAAGAGTGTCAGAAACAGCCCATAAACTGCCAATAACAACTGCCAAAACAGTATTAAATATGCATTCGAAAAGAAAGAAGCCAAGAAATTACTGCCACCTAGAAGGGGAAGGAAGATGCACATGACTCACAATGCAAGGAGCATTCCCCCAATGATCCATGAGGGTATGCAAGTACTGCAGCTCCACCTGTACTTTTTTAACTTGTACTTGAAGCTGTAACCAGCAATCAAAGAATATATCATATTTATCAGCAATAGAGAAGACATGTTTGGCATCTTGCAGAGAAAAAATAGCTATATTCCTGGACTTCCATAGATAAAACAAGGTACCAATTCTAAATATATTCCAAACAACATCCAAGTTGAAGGAAAAAGCAATAGGGTCAGCCAAAATAGCATGCATCCAAGAAAAATCCTCCTGCATAAAAGGTCTAAAAAATTCAAGAAGCCACTCCCAAGCTGACTGAGCCCGATCACAAGACCAAAAAACATGCAGTAAATCTTCCGCTTGTCGACAAACTAGGCAAATGAGATTATGAACACCCAGATGCTTGAGCATGCTGCCAACAGGTAACCCTTGATGTAAGACACTCCAGGAAAAAAAACTCTGTTTAGGTTAAATATAAGTAGCCTTAATGAAAGATTTTATTTTGAAGATTATAAATGTAGAAACTAAAAATCAAATTAAACTATTCAAGCTCAGATTTTGAATAATGTATATTAGTTATAAATTAATCATATATATTTAATATAAATTTTAACATATAAGATAATAAAAAATCTATTGGAATTTTAAATTTATTGGTATCGTAATGTTTATAAATATAATATTTTAATTTTTATAATATTTTTTTTTAAAGTAATGTGAAGTACAAGGAGGTCATATTTTCTTAGGGGTATAGCAACAGGGGCCTCTTTCCCTACAATTCAAACTTAGGTCATCGAGATGAAACACCACGACTTACAATAAAATTAAGAATTACATTTATCTAAGCTCTTGATGGAATGGTGAGCAAGATGACTAGTCTCTTCATATTAAAGGCCCTTAGTATATATATATATATACCTTAAAACATGAATAACAAAAAAACAAAAATTATTAAGTAAATAAGATTAATAAGAGCTCAAAAGACATACCAACTCTTTGGACCTAGTAGACCAAGTTCAAACCACTCAAAAGATGGCCCTCGTTGTACCTTGCATCCTACTTCAATAAAAATAAAAATATAAATTAAACTTAGGTCACCGAGATGAAATGTGAAGACTTACAATAAAATTAAGAATTACATTTATTTAAGCTCTTGATGGAGTTGTGAGCAAGATGACTGGGTCTCTTCGTATTAAAGGCCCTTGAAAACAAAACAACAAAAAATATCAAGTAAATAAGATTAATAAGACCCCAAAGGACATACCAACTCCTTGGACCTAGTGGACCAAGTTCAAACCACTCAAAGGATGGCCCTAGTTGTGCCCCTAGTTGTACCTTACATCTTACTACAATAAAAATATAAATATAAATTAAAAATTAATTATATCAAATATAAAAAAATAAGCCCTCGAGGGCTAGGTGGATTGGTAAAAGTTTGTATGGTCAGGAACTTATCAAGAAGACACCTAGGTTCAAACCTCGAGGGTAGTCTATTTGCAAAGGTAATTTTCTAATCTCAATCCTTTACGTGCATGTCAAACCAATGATGATGGTATGAATCCTGAGCGACCAGGTCCCCTTCACATTAGGTCAACAATAACAAGGAAAAATAGGTTTGGTGGGAGCAACCCCTATGGTTTGAACCTTGTGCTTGCCAGCTACTAAAAATAGTGTGGTTGTGACCAACTCTTCTATGTAAACAAAAAAAAAATTATAAAAAAATAATCCATTATGTTAATGTTCTTTAATTTATTATCAAATGGCATTTAGTTTAAATGGTCAAATTCATCAACATTCCATAATCTTGTCAAATGATACATGGATAGTATCCAAGCTACTTGAATATCATACTTCTTAATGGTGATAATGTAATACATGTGGGGTGTTTCAATTCCATATAACTAATTCAAAAAATGTTCTCTACATTATTTGACAAATAGTTTAGTAAAAATATTTTTTAATAAATTTGAAACAATAATTAATTGAAAAAATGTTCTTAAAATTATTGATAAAAAATTTAATAAAATATTGTCTAATAGATTTGAAACAAGTGTTGAAAGTGAGTATTTTACACACTAATAATTTCAAACTCCAAATAAAAGTTCTAAGGTTCGAATCTAAGAATAGAGTTGTACATTATACTTTGATAATTAGAGTTCAGTTGAAAGAGTTGTACACTATGCTTTGATAATCAAAGTTTAGTTGAAAATATAACTTGTGAACCTTAAAAACTACTTTTATTTTACTTTATTGTTTTAATACCTAACGATTTGGTTGACCTATTGAGCAAGGAGCTATGAATCTTGTGGGTAGATTTATGGGAGCTCGATCGAACCTTGATGCAATCAAGAAATGGATTGCTACTAAATAGTGATCCCATGGCCATATGAAGATTGTGGTAATGTCGAAAGGGGTTCTTTATAGTTAAGTTTAACTAAAGGGAAGACTCTAATTGAATACTCTAGGGAGGTCCATGGTTTTATGGACGTCAGGGGCTTTTCTTGCGATGGTGGAGCCCAGACTTTGATTTTGAAACCCAAAGCTTCACCTAGGCACCAATTTGGGTGAGATTACCAAACCTACCTTTACAATACTAGAACAATAAAATTTTTGTAAGTATCACGAGGAAATAGGACACCTTATTACTATTGATCCTACCACCAAGGCTCGCTCATGACTTATTTATACAAGAATTTGCATAAATGCGGATAGATATGGATGAGTTACCCGATTCAATCAAATTGGTTTCAAAGCTTGGGGTATGGAATCAGACTATATAATATGA
The DNA here is from genome assembly GCA_028583015.1 of Wollemia nobilis. Lineage (NCBI taxonomy): Eukaryota > Viridiplantae > Streptophyta > Pinopsida > Araucariales > Araucariaceae > Wollemia > Wollemia nobilis. The sequence goes on along the minus strand of JAQPPZ010005376.1, from coordinate 60,980 downwards.
AAACACCCTGATCAAATGTGAAATTTGTAAGAAATTAGAGCACTCAACCAATGCATGCTCCACTCGCAAGAAATCGATCTATTGTGGCTGCTCCAAAACGTACCCCAAAATTGGGGACCCACATTTTTATTTTTAGTATTTGGGTGTTTGCAGTTTTTTTTAAGTGTCTAATGCTTTCGTTGTATTTTGGGTTTGTGTTAGTCAAAAAGTGACTAACTACAGAAAAACAATTGATGCATTTTTTTTGCATATTTTCCAAGAAGACCGAAGTGGCCCATATGCTAAAGATCAAAGGAAAAGCAAAATACCACAAAGAAGAAAAAGTGCCGCGATATCACGACATGTTGCATTTTCGTGACCAAAAGAGAAGAGAAAGGGTAAGAAAGAAAAAGTGTCACGATATCGTGACACTGCTACCTCTTTGTCCTATTTTGTTGTTTTTGGCCATGAAAATGCAACATGTCACGATATCGTGACACTTTTTATATTTTGGTCGCGGGAATGCAACATGTCGCGTTATCGCGACACTTTTTCTCTTTTGGTCGCGAGAATGCAACATGTCGCGATATCGCGACACTTTTTATCTTTTGGTCGCGAGAATGCAACATGTCGCGATATCGCGACACTTTTTCTTTCTTACCCTTTCTCTTCTCTTTTGGTCGCGAAAATGCAACATGTCGCGATATCGCGACACTTTTTCTTTCTTACCCTTTCTCTTCTCTTTTGGTCACGAAAATGCAACATGTCGCGATATCACGACACTTTTTCTTCTTGATTTTTTTCTCCTTTCTTTGGACCATGAAAATGCAACATGTCGCGATATTGTGACACTTTTTCTCTTTTGGTCATGAGAATGCAACATGTCGCGATATCGCGACACTTTTTCCTTCTTTCTTTGGACCGCGAAAATGCAACATGTCGCGATATCGCGAAACTTTTGCCTCCTTGCTCCCTCTTGTTGCTCTCAGCCATGAAAATGCAACATGTCGCGATATCGCGACACTTTTCCCTTCTTGCTCTTTCTCCTTGCTTTGGACCGTGAAAATGCAACATGTCACGATATCGCGACACTTTTTCTTCTTTGTGGTATTTTGCTTTTCCTTTGATCTTTAGCATATGGGCCACTTCGGTCTTCTTGGAAAATATGCAAAAAAAAATGCATCAGCTGTTTTTCTGTAGTTAGTCACTTTTTGACTAACACAAACCCAAAGTACAACGAAAGCATTAGACACTTAAAACAAACTACAAACACCCAAATACTAAAAATAAAAAGGTGGGTCCCCAATTTTGGGGTACGTTGTGGAGCAACCACAACAAATGGTGACTCTATTGGGAAATGCTCCTAAGCATTTCGATGAGAACCCAACCTGAAAATTTACAAAACTCAAACACAAGCGTTAGAAAATATCTAAAGAATGAACATAGACGAGAAATACATGAAGCATTTGAATCGTTAAGCATCAACTCGGTGTGTGCAGTGTGCTTCATTCTCTATCATTTGAAACTCATTCAACTTTCCATTGTCAGTTTTACTTGAATGCATATGCAAGGTTATGAATGATTTGTGCAGGATTTAATGCATGACAAATATGCTAGAGATATAACAACCATGCTTTGCAAAGGCTCAAAATTTCTAGTACCATGAACAAACATATTAAAACTGTCAAACCCTCTTAGGACCAAATATGTGAATACTGAATTAATTTACTAGATCCCAAAGCTGGTTATGTGTCACTACCATCTTGAACCCATGTGCAAGTGTAAGTGAAATCAGAGATTTTGGGAATAGGATTCCAAACCTAAGCGAGATGGGAATTCAAACCTATCCTTACTACTCTAATCTAGAGTTCATTACCTCTTCTTGAACAAAATGATTTAACCTGTTATGGATGAAATTGTCAGGCTAGACTATTCGTTTGAGCAGTCAGTGGTATTGCTTTTAGACAAGACATGTTGCAACGCGTGAGCGTATTCCACTGCCAGTCAGGCGTCTATAGCCCCTGTGGAGATTAACCACATAATCCAGGATTTGGCTTTAATTTTGATTTCTTGGACCTTGGGGATGACTACCCATCCTTGCAAGGGACATGTAGTACGATCCTTCCAATCCAATATTAATGAAAAATATTTGCTTTGGAATTTCAAGTTTTTGTGTAGGCAACATAGAAGCTTTGGGGAATCGAATTCTCAACCTAAGCGAGATGAGAATTAGACCCTATCCTTACTACTCCATGAAGGTCAAATCAGAGCTTTCGGGAGTTGGATCCTCAACCTAAGTTCTATGGGGATTTAACCCTATCCTTACTACTCTGATTTTAGGCTTTAAGCTTTATGGGAGTGGTAAAAACCACTATTTAAGGATTACATTGCATGATAGGACAAACACAAAATATTCCTTTTGCCTCACCTTTTCTTCCAAGTATGGTTTTGACCATTTTGCTTAAGATCCTCTTTAATATGTGTAGAACGTGTTTGATTCAAGATAGTTCAAGCATCAGTTCCCAACCTTAGGATCCTTTTAATATATGTTATGTAATGACCCTAAGATGATTTGACACCTTTTCAATGATTGTATTTGAAATGTAGATGCAATATGGAATATAACATGAGACATGTATGAATGCATTGCTCTTTTTGAAATGCGGATGGACCCTACCACATACTTTGCCATAATTTGTAAAACTGACAACTTCATGCATCACAAGTTCCAAACGATATTCTTTAATGTGTTTGTGATACTCGTGGAGCTTTCTGCAATACAATTCCAATGTTTCATATTATCCTCGTATTAGTCAATGTTCATAAGGACAAAAGCTGACATCTCATTTTTTTTTTTCAAGACAAACCAAACATGTCCAAAGAACCAACACATAAAACTTAAAACCAAAATTGAAATGCAAAACCAACATCAAAACACGAACACCAAAAGTATATACAAATGTACAATATAATATAAGATGGTGCAAAGTTTGGATTATCATTTTCTCGGATCCCAAACCTGATTAGGATTCTTTAAAAGACATATGACGTGATACGCATACCAAGTTTTGTAGGCATCCAAAAAAAACAATATCAAACCAAAAAAGGAAACAAACTTCAACTTGCCCCTCTCACCATACCAATTTGGGTTAGTTCCATTAGTATTCTCATAGGTGAGATTCAAATTACAAAATTGATTAGACAATGGTTGATTTTCAATTCTTTCTTGTCTATTCTTTAAGGTGTAAATTTCATAATTCCATTAATGATTTAGAACTAGGCCTTCTTTATTCAAAATGAAATTCTGTAAGCAAGGGCCTATTTCTAAAAATTTCAAAACTAATTCATTTTCATTCAATAAAGCCATAACATTAATAATATTTGAATCAAACCATTCATTAGGCAAACCTTCATTTGAATTTTGCATGGTGAAACCAAAAAGGTGAGATTTTACCTTTGACATGTTTTCATTTAACCTTACTTGAAGAGGATTTGAAAATTCCTCTTTTATCTCATGACATTCATCATCATGTAGCACTTGCTCTTTCTCCATGACTTGTTTATCAAAGGCACCGAACTTAGGTACCCAATTGAAAACATGTCCATCCCTTTCAAACCATAAGTCTTGTCTATCTACGGGTGGATTAACTAACACATTTCCATGATCAATAACTTGGGTTGTTTTGGGTAACGTGAGATATTCAATTGGATCATCAATGATATCAAACCCAAATGATTTAGGTTTTGTAATTTTCTCATTTTGAAATGTCATAGTCATTGTAGCACAAGTAAGTGGATCAAGATTTTCGATTTCTTTTCTTTCAAAGGAATCTAAAGCAAATGACTCTCTTTCTTGATTCATGGTTGTAGAATCCTTATCATGTTCCAAAATTTTATGAGATTCAAATTCCTCTTCCAAAGCTTTCTCAAATTGTATAGGATTTATAGTATCCTCATGTGAGGAAGCAATTGAGTTATTCTGCATATTAATCGACACAAGTTTATTATAAGATTTATATTGATAATATTCTTCCCATTTCTTCCACGAATAATAGTAATCATCTTCCAAGTTCAAGTCGTGACGCTCAAGTACTTCTTCTTCATTTGCTGATTCATTAACATGGTCCTCACCCAATTCATCTTCACCTTCCTTAGATGGTTCAATTATTTCCAAAAGTGGGTGCTCTCTTGAATTCAAATAGGTAAAACTATCATAATCCAAATTTGTAACCCATGATTCAATTTTATCACAATTTGGAAGGTGTGGATCCTCTTGGTCATCGCTTTCGAGAACATCATCCAACGTGTCTTTTGAGAACAAGTGGTGAAATTCGATTATGTCTTCAACTTCATTTGTTGATTTTCTCTCAAATTCATTTTCAGCCACTTGTGATGGCTTAGGGGCTTCTATAATGGGATCAATTTTTGAATTTCGTGTCATATAGTTGCTCCAATCCTTTGCAAGTGCATCTGACCAAATCCTATCCACATAAGCTTGTTCATCCAAATCCTCCTTTTTGGGTAATGATTCTAGATATTTATTTTCCAAAACAAGATGGTGATCATTTGATTCCAAATTCTTGTTACCCGTCCATAGAATTTCTTCTCCAAAATCTTCATGCTCTTCAAGACATTTCGAATAGGTATTTACTTAATCGTAAGTCACCTCAAAATTTCTTGTATCACTTGAAGAAGCATAACATGAAACATCATTAAGATCGGCATTATGAATTTTCTTCCTAGGATGATTTGCATGCATACATTGACGTGCTCGTTTTTATGGTGGAACATGCCTACATACCTTCTTAACCACTTTCTTTTGCTCTTTTACTTCTGATATGAACTCTTTGGGTTGAGTGGTAGAATTAGTAGAGTTATTTGGATTGATATCCACGGAAAAAGCTTGAACATTTGTTGCAATGGTTCCATGAGTGACCACATGATTCTCTAATTGAGGCATAGTTGGATGGATGGAAGTACTTGTATAAGCACATGTGGGAGCATAAGTTGGTATGGTAAGATAAAGTTGATTGTAGGGAAAAACATTTGATATCAAATTTTGTTGTGCCCACGCTTGATTTACCCTCAAGGTTTGATAGCAAGCCTCTAGTTGTCCTACCATAGTTGATTATTCCATTCCATAACCTTGTGGCCTCAATTGTTGATCTACAATCATAGCTTTTGTGTAGGTCGATGCAAGATCAGTAACCAAGGGATTCATCCTAACAAACATGGCAAACAATGGATCCAATGCTCGAAAGTATATTTGAAGAGCACCCCTTTCATCAATAGTATAGGGAGAAATTAATCTCGTATAAAGCTTTCGAAACCTCAAGTTGAAACTTCTCACTGGCTCATTAGGTTCTCTTTTGCAAGAAGCAAATTGTTGATATATCGTGAGAGGATCAATGAGTAACCTAAATTGATTGATAAACTCATCTTTCAATTGAGTCCAAGATGTAATAGAACCAGTGGGTAAATTGATGTACCAATCATATGCCACCTCATCTAGGGTTCTCGGAAACATTCTACATGCCACATCCTCATGTTCGACATTCCATCTAACTAGGATATCCACATAGGCTTGAATATGTTCCTTGGCTAATGTTGGACCATCGTGTTTAAACTTAGGCAAATGTTTTTCTACATTTTTGGGTAAATCATGAAAATATCCACTAATGTTCAAAGGATTAACATGTATCCCATACCATGTTCCTGCAATTGTAGCCATTAATGAAACTCAAAGAATAACTTCAAAACCAATTTGTTAGTCATGAATAAAAGAAGGAACCATGACAAAGCAATATTCTAAAATGTAAATTAGTTTTTGATTCGCCAGATCACATATGCACAAGTGAAGAGCATACTCCTAGTGTTGTAGGATTTTTGATTCACAAGATCACATTACATGCAAGTGAAGAGCATAATACCGACAACAAATACATTTTAGAGAAAATAATTCCTTACAAATAAGCATAAAATGACTAGCAAATATCAAACATGTAACGTATGAATAATCATGTTAGCTTCAACCAAGAGATGTATCCATTGAAATCAAATGAAAGTAATTGCATGGAGACAACCTCGTTAGTCAAGACCAATTTTTTTTCAAAATTAAATCAAACACATTATTCCTGTATGAACAATCAAAGCGTTAGAACCATGCATAGCAATTCATGTCCTCCTTTTAACACTACAAGGTTGTATTGTTAATAGAGGGCTAAAGATAATAATCAATAGGGCATGAAATATTCAAAATTTAAATCCCTATAGCATTTAAATCTCACTGAAATAAACCAATTCAGGCCCTCCTTCTAGCGCCAAAATGTTGAGTGGTATTTTCACACAATTGTGAAAGTACACTCTTCCTTAGGATTTGGTCTCCAAATCCCTCTTGCAAAGAAGTTAAACAAGCAACTTCTCCAAGGTCTCCACTATATTAGCTTTTACATATGTGTATTAGTAATATCAAATAAAGATATTCAATTTAAATGCTTGGAACACCTTAGTGATTGCAAGTAACTGTAAACAAGGGGCAATGTTGGTTTATTTTATCATGAAACTTTAGTGATTGTTCATTGAACCAAAATAAAGCAAATGTGAGTTGGCCCTCATATGACCACGATGTAGCACTTAAATTACCCCTCTTTCGTAAAATTAAAGTTTTTATGAAGAGAGGGCAATTTTAGGCTCAAAAATGAAAATTTGTGAAATGCCATTAAACATAACTCCTTCAATGAAATTGGAATTTTCATGAAGGTAATGTCATCATAGGCTCATGAGTGCAAAATAGAATTGAAAAAATGAAATTTGACCTTAAAATGGAAATTTTCTATTTTCGGATTTTTTAAAATTTGCAATAAAACAACAACTTCGGTGAATTTTTAAAAATACTAAACAACTCCGAAAATGAAATTTTAAAATGCATATTGGAATTCTGCAGTATAACCTATGCAATGGTGAAACTATTTTTGGATTTTGAATTTTTTTAAATGTTTATTTTAATTGAACAAAAGTTAGAATTTCTGAAAAAATAAAATGCAGAAAAATTTGAAAGAAAATGCAAAAAATTGAAAATAAAATGCATTCAGTGTGATGCTATCCTATTTCGACAAAACCGAAGATATGAGGTTTCCATGCATGCAACCTAACCTATTGGAATTGCAAAACAAGCACGATCCGGATAAGCTAAGTGTTGGCTCCTAGGGTTTTAAATGGGGTTTTCAGATTTAAACATTCGCATGAAGCAATCAAGTAACTTGTATAAACTTCATTTACAAGCCTAAAATTTGAAAGGGGAAAAATAGACATTTAATCTTGCATGCAGAAAATAACTCCTCCTTTCTTGCCCATAAGATGCAACTTTCTAAAATTTTCTGTATTAAAGATTTGTCATTTTACAATAACAAAATTTTTTGGTTTTCCCAAACCAATCCATGGAAGAAAAATAGCCCAAACAGGTCCATAATGGCCCTCTTGCCTTCAAATTTGCAACCCCGCTTGCAGCGGTTTCCAACCCCCTGTGCATGCCTTTGCTTCCCCTTTTAAAATTCCTGGTGTGACTCTCTGTTTCCATTTAGTGGCCCTTCGTTTCATTTCCCATAGCCTGTCGTTTTTCTTTCCCATGCCTCTTCATTGTTTTGGCTCTTTGTTTAGGGTCTCGAAATGTTTTTTCTTTTCGACTCTTGGTCTTTGTATGCCACGCAATTGTGCTGATCCGTCGCAAGTAAACCTTCATCGTTGACTGTAACCGTTTGCATGGAACGTTACACCATAAACCTTACACCTTGATGCCACGTTTCGTTTAGTGCTGCCACTGTAGACTCTGTCCGCCTATCAACCAACGATGACGTTCGGTATATCCACCGCTCGATGATTTTCGTTGACTGTCACACTTCTCATTTCAGCTGCCTGCCTGCCCTTTTTGAGTCATGAAAAAACATGTCACGAAATCATGACATTTCTATGTCTTCAGCTTGGTTCTTCTTCTTGCATCACAAAAATGCGACATGTCACGATATCATGACACTTTTGTCTCTTTGTACTCTTTTGTTGCTTTTGGCCATGAAAATGCAACATGTCGTGATATCGTGACACTTTTTCTCTTTTGGTTGTGAGAATGCAACATGTCACGATATCGTGACACTTTTTCTCTTTTGGTCACGAGAATGCAACATGTCGTGATATTGTGACACTTTTTCTCTTTTGGTCATGAGAATGCAACATGTCGCGATATCGCGACACTTTTTCTCTTTTGGTCGTGAGAATGCAACATGTCGCGATATCGCGACACTTTTTCTTTCTTACCATTTCTCTTCTCTTTTGGTCACAAAAATGCAACATGTCGCAATATCGCGACACTTTTTCTTTCTTACCCTTTCTCTTCTCTTTTGGTCACGAAAATGCAACATGTCGCGATATCGCGACACTTTTTCTTTCTTACCCTTTCTCTTCTCTTTTGGTCATGAAAATGCAACATGTCACGATATCGCGACACTTTTTTCTTCTTGCTTTTTTTCTCCTTGCTTTGGACCACAAAAATGCAACATGTTGCGATATCATGACACTTTTTCTCTTTTGGTCGCGAGAATGCAACATGTCGCGATATCGCGACACTTTTTCCTTCTTGCTTTTTCTCCTTGCTTTGGACCACGAAAATGCAACATGTCGTGATATCACGACACTTTTGCCTCCTTGCTCCCTCTTGTTGCTCTCAGTCACAAAAATGCAACATGTCGCGATATTGCGACACTTTTTCCTTCTTGCTCTTTCTCCTTGCTTTGGACCGTGAAAATACAACATGTCGCGATATCGCGACACTTTTTCTTCTTTGCGGTATTTTCCTTTTCCTTTGATCTTTAGCATATGGGCCACTTCGGTCTTCTTGGAAAATATGCAAAAAAAATGCATCAGCTAATTTTTTGTAGTTAGTCACTTTTTGACTAACACAAACCTAAAATACAACGAAAGCATTAGACACTTAAAACAAACTACAAACACCCAAATACTAAAAAGTGGAGCATGCATTGGTTGAGTGCTCTAATTTATTGCAACTTTCGCATTTGATCAGGGTGTTTTCATATTATATAGTCTGATTCCATACCCCAAGCTTTGAAACCAATTTAATTGAATCGGGTAACTCATCCATATCCGCATTTATGCAAATTCTTGTATAAATAAGTCGTGAGTGAGCCTTGGTGGTAGGATCAATAGTAATAAGGTGCCCTATTTCCTCATGATACTTACAAAAATTTTATTGTTCTAGTATTGTAAAGGTAGTTTTGGTAATCTCGCCCAAATTGGTGCCTAGGTGAAGCTTTGGGTTTCAAAATCAAAGTCTGGGCTCCACCATCGCAAGAAAAGCCCCTGACGTCCATAAAACCATGGACCTCCCTAGAGTATTCAATTAGAGTCTTCCCTTTAGTTAAACTTAACTATAAAAAACCCCTTTCGACATTACCACAATCTCCATATGGCCATGGGATCACTATTTAGTAGCAATCCATTTCTTGATTGCATCAAGGTTCGATCGAGCTCCCATAAATCTACCCACAAGATTCATAGCTCCTTGCTCAATAGTTAGGTCGACCAAATCGTTAGGTATTAAAACAATAAAGTAAAATAAAAGTATTTTTTAAGGTTCACAAGTTATTTTTTCAACCAAACTTTGATTATCAAAGCATAGTGTACAACTCTTTCAACTGAACTCCAATTATCAAAGTATAATGTACAACTCTATTCTTAGATTCGAACCTTAGACCTTTTATTTGGAGTTTGAAATTATTTGTGTGTAAAATATTCACTTTCAACACTTGTTTCAAATCTATTAGACAATATTTTATTAAATTTTTTATCAATAATTTTAAGAACATTTTTTCAATTAATTATTGTTTCAAATTTATTAAAAAAAAAAATTATTAAATTATTTGTCAAATAATGTAGAGAACATTTTTTGAATTAGTTATATGTAATTGAAACACCCCACGTGTATTACATTATCACCATTAAGAAGTATGATATTCAAGTAGCTTGGATACTATCCATGTATCATTTGACAAGATTATGGAATGTTGATGAATCTGACCATTTAAACTAAATGCCATTTGATAATAAATTAAAGAACATTAACATAATGGATTATTTTTTTATAATTTTGTTTTGGGTTACATAGATGATGAGGATTGATGTTAGATCTTTCATATGACCCCTCTAGTAGTTCCTAGCTAGGTTTGCATAGTTTATTTCTAGCAAATTCATATTGTAAGTGAGTCTCCTTCTCACATGCACTTGTGGGCACTAGTTGTCTTCTAGTTGTCATTTAGAGTGTTAGTTAGTTAGTGTGAACTCAAAATAGGAAGTGTGTACTTCAAGATAGCTAAAATGGATCTTTTAGTTAGCAATATTCATTTCTCTTAACTTAGAAGTTTACGTGCATTCTCCTTTGTACCTTTGTAGCTTTTGGTTAAGCATATTGGATCAAATCCATGATTTCATGGGTTGGTTATGTATTTTGGGCCATTAGTGCTTATATATTGAATTGTAAATAATAGAACACTTAGTTGGATTTTTAATCCTTTTCATTGGTATCAAAGCCTAGTTCATGTTTGCACTAGGGCTTGTGAGGTGAGAGGATAGGAGATAGTTTTAGTATGAGAAATATTTTCTCATTGAGGACTCGGTTTAAGCCCAAAGGGAGCTTGAAAACCATTCGGAGAAGGAAGTTCCTTCGCCGACAAACTCCTCGTTCCAACTTTTTGCTTATGCTCAAGAGGTATAGGAAAATTTTGCCCCAGAGTTCTTCATATACTGATCCTTGGAAGGGATTGGATCATAGCTATGGTCCAATTAGGATTAGGGAGCCATTTGACCCTGCTGCCCCCCCCATTTTTGAGTACTAAAGAGCTCCAGGAGGTCATCAAAGCTAGGTCATGTGTCGACTTAGATCTGGGTGCCTTTCAAATGCTGGTCGTGTGTCGACCGGATCTTGAAAGGAGAGCTACTGGTGGGAGCTGGTTGCTCACATTTTTACAAATTAAGCTTTTAAAATTTTAGGATTAACCCCCCTGGTTAATTTATAAATTTTTTTCATTTTGTGTTAGAAAAGCTTTAAAATTTTGTCAATATATTATTTTAATAATATATTATCTTGCTGCTGAATATATTGTAAAAAAAAAAAAAAAGCAATTTATTTTAAAATTTGCAGCTTTGGCCAGGCCTCGGCTGCATTCGGCAGCCTCGAAAAACCTCGGCTGCGTTCGGCAGGCGACCGGCCAGCAAGTTTGCGGCAGCGCCTGGCGCGCACATTTGCAGCACGGGGCGACTAGTAGCCGATGGCCTTCGACTGTCTTTTTCGACGCTATCTGGCACGATAGCGTCAGGCTGCGGCCGTGGCTATCCAGCGACAACGCTTCAGCTTATAGCCCGCGCGTCCACTGACAGTGTCAGGCTGCCGCCTAAAATTTCTATCAGGCATGACAGCGCCAGTCAGGCGCTATGGCCTGACTGTCGTCACAGTCGACAACACGTCGGCCTTCCGCCTGCGCTATCCGTTGGCAATAGCAGGTCTACCGCTTGACACACCTGTCAGGAGTGACAACGCTGGCCAGGCGCTATAGCCTTGTCACCAGCGCTGTTCGCTGCCAGGGTCAGAGCGGCCTGACCCAGCTGTCAGGCGTGACAGCACTGCTGTCACGGACCTGAACGGCGGTTGGCCTGACAGGGCTCAGCAGCAGACAACTTTTGCATGCCCGGTCTGAGGATAGGCACTGAAATTTGTGCCTCGAGAAGCGTGCAGTGGACGATTTGGGAGCATGCAAAATTTTCATGCACAGTGCAGTCTATGTCCAGTTTCAACAGCAAATTCAAGGGTAAATTTTATTGTAAAATTTTAAATTTTTTTTACTATTTAAGGTTGCATATTAAAAATTTTATTTTATTAATTTAATTTTTAATAACTTAATTAAAATTCATTAATCTTTGATTAATTGAAATTTAATTTTTTTAATTAAGTTATTTTTAAATTAATAAATGTTAATTTGCACCTTATATTAGTTTAAATTTTTTTCAAAATTTATAGCCTTAGGAGTAAATTTTCCAGTTAAGCAGCACTCCATTGTAACAAGGAAATTTGCATTGTATTTCCTTGATTTAGTGCTTTCTTATCTTTACTCTTGGCTTATACCCGGGAACACATGGCTTCTGACTTGGCTGCCCAAGTGGCAGAATTGGCCCATGTTGTAAATGCTTTGGCAGATAAGGCTAATGACACTACCATGGCAGAAGTTCTTGGCAATCTTGCCATGAAGGTAAATGACATTTCTTTGCATAATGCTTCAACTTCTGCTCATGATTCTCGTCTGAGAGTTTGTTGTGAAGTTCCATTGTATGATGGATCCAGGAACCCTGATGTCTTGAATAGTTGGATTCTCGACATGAGTTCTTGGTTTTCTTTCTCTCAACTTGCAGAAGATGATATAGTGCCTTATGCTAAGCTAAAACTTTTTGGCTTAGCCAAAGTACTTGTGGAACGAAAACGAGGACAAGAACTCACTACATGGGATGATCTTGTACAATGTCTTAAGACCAATTTCTATCCTTCAAATTATTCTAGGGAATTGGTTATTAAATGGTTTCGTTTTTTCCAAGGTACTAATATGTCTGTACAAGAATCTTATGATCACCCATCGAGGCTAGAGCCTCAAGTACATGCCACCTACCTCGACAGAGGGAAGCAACCCATTGAAATTTTAGACCATCAAGATCGAGGCAAACACATAGGCAAAACATTTAAGCCTCCTGAGCAAAAGAGGGCAAACCAGGTTGACCCGGCAGTCGCCAGACATGCCGCTCGCCAAGCCTAAATCTCGTAGCTTGAGCAAGGTCATCAGGAGTTAGAGTACTTATACCGCTTGAATAAAGAGCGCATGTAGCACGAAGCGGATGAGTTGCGCTATAAACTACCTGAGAGGGTGCCAACCCCTCGCACCCACAGAGAAGAACAATATGAGAGGCACAATCCTTTGGTGCAGGACAGGTCTCTGCGACCTCGTCAAGCTTTGCCTCTAAGACCTTATAGACCCGAGAGGGAGGCCACTCCCCGAAACAATGATGGGTACCCTCAGCGGGGACTCAATCAAGGTCATAGGTCTCGCCCAGAGACTCCTCAAGAAGTTTATGAGGAGTACGAACCAAAAATAGAACGGGCCGAAACACCCCATCAAGGCGAGAGGGCTGCCACTCGGCCACCCCCCCATAGGCCTCCAGTCTCCCATAACTCACAACGGGAGCAAACAAAAGAGGAAGAAATAAAATCTTCCGATGCATACAAAGCGCTATTAGAGCGTTTGGAGTCTATGGAGACAAAAGCTTCTGGGCATCAAAAACCCACGTTACGTCAACTCCGCAGTCATCCAGTGCATCCCTCAGTACCTACACCTCTTTACCCTAAACACTTCAAGTTGCCTCAATTGGCAGTCTTTAAAGGTGAAGAGGATGCACAAGAACATGTCACAAGGTTCCTAAGTCAATGCTTCGGCATCCAAGATAATGATGCATTGTTGCTTAGAACTTTCATAACCACATTCGCAGGCCCTACCTCGGATTGGTTCACACAACTACCCAAACACAACATAAACAACCTAGATCAATTAGTAGATGCGTTTCTTGAACGCTTTGCCTTCAACACAAAGAAGAAGGCATCACTGAGTGATCTGGCCAGCCTCAGGCAATATGAGGAAGAAACAATGACAGCATACGGGAATCGATGGAGGGCTTTGCTTTCTAAGCTACCCTACCATCCCCCTATGTCTGATCTTACACAAATGTTTGCACGGAGTTGCTTAAAATCAATCTCTGGTCTATTGCTGCTGCAGCAATACGACAGCTTAGAAGAAGCTTTGGCGCAAGCCAGAGTTATAGAAGAGATTAAGATAGGTGAAGGCGCAATCGCTAAGCCTAAAAAGAAAGAGTGGAATAAAACCACTAAGACTGGGAATACGCAATCACAACCCGCTGCGGTTAACCAAGTTGCGATAAATGTTCCCAAGCCTGTGCAAGAAATGCAGCCCCAAAAGGCTAATTACCGTGAAATGGCCTCCTAGTTATGAAAAAGATAATAAGAAACAGGAGCAGAATCAGCAGCGTCGCCTTAGGCGACAATTCACCCCTTACACGGAGTCCAGGGACTCCCTATTTGACCGCTTGTCAGCGACAAATTTAGTCACCCTTCCAGAGATCCAAACTATAGACCCTAACGCTCCCAAGCCTAAGGGATACAGAGAGGAATTGTATTGTAGATTCCATAGGAGAAGGGGACATGATTTAAATGGATGCTGGAAATTCAAAGGATTAATCCAAGATTTAATCGACAATAAAACATTGGCCGTGGACAACCCCATAGCGCCAAATAATCAACAAATGGGGGTATTCAAGGACCCTTTGCCTGCCCACGAGGCACATGCAAAACCTCTCTATATTAACGAGGTGCGACAGAATCTTCCCATGCAAGGATTTGTGGGAATGATCAGCATAGTGACAAGGAACAAAAAGTACCCAGCAGTTGCCCCCGAGGTAGCTACGAGGGAAGTTCCGACAACATCGCAGCCTCAACAACGCCCAATGCAGTTGCCTCCGCCTAGACCCGAGGTCACGATACGGACCAAACTCACGCAGAGTTTGCGGACCACATCGGCTAGGCTTTCCATTTACGAGCTTATTCAACAATCAACACCTCATAGAGAAGCTCTTATGGAAATATTAAAAGCCATCGAATTACAGCCTCACGAAGCAAATTCTTTCAACAACTTCGTGGGACATGTGAAGCGATGTACGGAGCCGGTCATCACCTTCAGAGAGGATGAAGTCAAAGCAATATCGAATGACATGGCAGATCCACCCTCGCACATTGTTACACGGGTCAACGGGATCCCGTACAAGAGAGTGTTGGTAGATACTGGCTCGTCCAAGAACATCATTACCACCGCAGCACTAAAACATTTAAAACTGCCAACCTCTCATATCACAGCCTCCACATACACACTGCGAGCTTTCAATGATGCAATATGCTCGACAATCGGCACAGTTGTTCTACCTATCCAGGTAGGACAAAAGACAATACCAACATTGTGCCATGTGTTGGAAGGCGAGATGGCTTACAATATACTGCTAGGGCGGCCTTGGATCAGGGACATGAAGTGTGTCCCTTCCATCGCTCACCAGTGCTTAAAGTATGCTTTTGAAGGAGAAATACATGTAGTCCCGATGGACTTGGAACCCTTCAAGTATTGCAATGCGGTACAACTAATGCCTCAATCGACCCTCCCTTCAACGCATTTGGATTTCCAGCTAAATCCATCTAAACAGGGTCCAATACCGCAGGCACCACTGGTGACCAAATCACCAAAATCCCAGCCAGGTGAATCCTCATCATCTTCTCCTTCATTACCAATGCCACCGGTCATGGCTAAACAGAAGGACAAGGGAAAACAGATCATGGAAGAGGCTCAGCCCCTAGAAGAGGGTTTGCCAACAATTTCAACGGTATCAACAGAGGAAACACCTAGCACTACGGAAGTTGAGATTCCTAAACCACCAAACATGGAATGGACTCAGGAAGGACTCCCGTTCCCTCCCTCCCAAGCATCAACAATCACTGTTGAAATGGCCAAGACAGGCCTGGGGGAGTACTTAGTGCAGAATGTTGTGGCAACGCCTATAGTAGAATCAGTACAGGATATGGGGAGACCTCGCCTTCCCATAGGAACAGTTGTTCCTCTAGGTCACCCACCCAACTAGACAAATTTTGTGTATGGGGGCCTTGATCATGGTCTTGAACCATGCAAGCAAAAGGAAGCAGACAAAGAGCCTTTTGTTGAAAACATCAACTATCTGTCAAACCCGGACTTCGCCCTAAAATATCTCGGCCAATGCAATTGGCATGGATACGGGCTAGGCAGATATGAGCAAGGGATGCGGGTCCTTTGCCAACCAAGATATCAGATGCCATATGATAAGTCAGGAGTAGGGTTCAACCACCCCTTGCCCTTAGACATCTTGGTAGAAAATATGCAAGGCCTAGAAATAGGCAACAAGGGGGGATTGGCACCAGATCTTTATGCCAACCCAAATACAGAATATACATTGGGAGATTACCTCCCATGGTCAACAAACACCCTTGGCAACAACAGTAATCCCTCTCCTTTGCTAGAGAGAGGTGAAAGTTCGGACATTAATCCTCAAAGAGAACATAGACGGTGTCCGGACATCTTTTTGAAGTTGTTCCCCTTAGAGGTTCCAGTTGAGTCAATACAGTGTCAAGAGAATCAGGTCCCTCCACCAAGAGTGGAACAACCGCAATGGGACCAGATTAACTTACTGGAACAAGGAGAACCCTCAATGTCGCAAGTAACAGTTGCTGAAGAGAATGAACATTTTTGGATCTCCAAAAGTGATTCAGAAGATGAGACTGAGATGGACTATCTCAGACATGCGCGACGGCATAACCGCCCTTTAACTCATGAAGATCTAATGGGACAAATGGGCATAAGGCTAGGGCATGAATGGTGGGTAGACCCAAGCGAGGTGGGACCAAGTGTTGGATCCATGGCTCCAAATTCACGATGAGCACCGTCCACCCCGAGACCCTATCATGACAACAGTGCCGAGGGAAGACCCTGTCCTCCTTTTCGCACATAGGGCCGATCCGTTCGTGCCCGTTCCCCTAGAGCCAGATCCAGAGTATAGGGAGCATCTAGAAGAATCAAGTTATCACACCCATGGTAATGGAGACCAAATTCATTCCATCCACATGATCTCCATTGATTTGACCGCACCCATCCGCAATCCGGCCGATCCAGCATGGTCATTGCATCTAGACATAGATGCCATCGACTGGGATCGCGTCAATTCACCTTTATCACCATCAGAGTACTGGCCTTTCGATGAAATGCCTCATTTTACCCCAAGGACAACTCAGGATATTTTTTAGGCTGAAGAGGAACCCGAGGTTCCCAATGCAGATCTAAATTCAGCTAATGATATCCATTTGATCCCGACTCCACATCAGTTGGAGGACGGATCCCACATGTCGATCGAGGAAATGACTGATGTAGATATCGGCACAGATCCAATGAATCCATAGATTCTCAAGTCGGGGGTAAGTCTTTCCCCCAAAGAGCAAGCCGACTACATTGCCCTTCTCAAAGAGAAGAAGGAGGTTTTTGCATGGTCGTACAAAGATATGCCAGGACTAGACCCGCAGCTAGTCACGCATAATTTAACGCTTGATCCGACAATCAAGCCTGTAAAGCAAAAACTACGTAAGATGCACCCAACAATGGCCTTAATGGTCAAAGATGAATTGCAAAAGCTGTTGGATGCACAGTTTGTCATCTACGTGGATTATCCGCCATGGCTGTCCAACATGGTTCCCGTCAAGAAGCCCGACGGGAGGATTCGCATATGCACCGATTTTTGAGATCTAAACAAAGCGAGTCCTAAGGATGATTTCCCTTTTCGAGCATCGACGCATTGGTAGATGCTACAGCAGGTCACGAAATGCTCTCCCTAATGGATGGTTTCTCAGGATACAATCAAATTCGTATCAATCCTGAAGACCAACTAAAAACGGCGTTCACAATGCCTTGGGGGACATTTTGTTATAAGGTCATGCCTTTTGGCCTTAAAAACATTGGCGCTACCTACCAACGTGCCATGACATATATCTTCCATGATTACATGCACAAAACTTTGGAAGATTACATGGATGATTTGTTAGCCAAGTCTCTCTTGCGCTCAAATCATATCGATGACTTAAGCAAGATCCTCGATCGCCTCATGGAGCATAAAGTTAGACTAAACCCCAAGAAGTGCGTATTTGGCGTCACATCCGGAAAACTCTTGGGTTTCATAGTCTCAAAGCGAGGAATCGAGGTGGACCCAAAGAAAGTCAAGGCAATCCTTGAAATGGTTCCCCCAACTACAATCAAGCAACTCAGAAGTCTGCAGGGAAAGGTCGCGTCGATTAAATGCTTCATAGCGCAATTATCTGACAAGTGCCGACCCATGAACAAATTATTGCACAAGGGGGTTACATTTCATTGGGATGACGAGTGCCAGTCAGCCTTTGACGAGATCAAACAATACCTGGTTTCGCCGCCAGTATTGGCACCACCTAGACCAGGAGTGTCGTTCTACTTATACATCTCAGCCACTGAGGTGGCACTGGGTGCCATGCTAGCCCAGAAGAATGAACTTCACAAGGAACAGGCTACTTACTATCTTAGCCGCACCCCGGTCGGTTATGAACTTAACTATGCATACGTTGAGAAACTCGCTTGGCAGTGGTGTTTGCTACCAAAAAGCTACGCCACTACATGCTGAGCAACACTACGTATGTTGTGTCTAAGGAGAATCCATTGCGATACATGATGAGTCGTACTTATCATAGTAGTCGCACGGCGAAATGGATCATGTTGTTGACGGAATTTGACATAGAGTTTATTGGACAAAAATCTATCAAAGGACAAGTCATAGCCGATCAACTAGCAGAGGCTCCTCTTGAAGACGATCAGCCTCTCGGTCATAGAACTACCCGATGATGGGGTCTTCCATGTCTCGGAATCGCCAGATTCTGATGAGCCCGAGTCACAGTGCCGACATAACCCTATTCTTCGATGGTTCTAAATGTGAGCAAGGTGGTGGCACGGGAATTGTATTCTTCACACCGCAGGGTGCTCCAATGCCCCTGTCATTTAAATTAAACTTCCCGTGCACCAACAATAATGCAGAGTATGAAGCCTTGCTCCTAGGTCTTCGGACAACAATCGCCATGAACATCAAAAGACCGAATATCTTTGGTGATTCGCTGTTAATAGTCAATCAAGTCAAAGGGGTATATCAATGCAAATGCCCAGTTCCGCAGGCTTATAAAGCCCTTGTGGACAAATTCTCGGCAAAACTTGAGTGGTATGACATCGAGGCACTCCCTCGATCATCGAATCATTTTGCGGACACAATGGCCTCCTTGGGGTCACTAATTCCGCAAGACCTTTCCGGTGATATGACAACCATTCAAGTCAAAACCTTATCGCAATCCGTGATGGAGCGTGCAAGCTCGGACTTGACGCCAGGAATCCACATGATCCAGATTGAACCATCCTCGGATAAGTTCTCTCGAATCCGAGATCATCTGAAACGTGCCAACTGGGGGTCCTTGTTCTCCCCTACTCCCATTAATAGCAACACAACGCTATTCTTACAGGTTCTATCCCATTCAACGTTTGCTAGGGATGAACTTCAAGAGGGATTGGTTGTTCATACTGTCGAGGTTTCTGATCAACAGGACTGGTATTTACCCATCAGAGACTACCTCAAGTTAGGTAATCTCCCACTTGGATTGACTCATGCCGCAAAACGAGCACTCAAGCAGAAAGCGGCTAAGTATGTCTTGATAGGAGACATTTTGTATCGTCGCAGCTATGAAGGAATCCTCCTTCGTTGCTTGGACCAGCAAGAGTCCACTTGGGCAGTCGCCCAAGCGCACGATGGTACATGTGGTGGCCACTTTAGTGGTATGGCCATTGCAAAGCGCATTCTTCGCATGGGCTATTATTGGCCATCTTTAGAGCGAGATTGTTGCACCTATGTCAAGAAGTGCGTGAAGTGTCAACATCATGCCAATTTGATGCACGTACCTTCTCAGGCCTTGCAGACAGTCCAGTCTGATTGGCCGTTCTCATAGTGGGGCTTCGATCTAATTGGAAAGATCTCCCTCGCATCGTCAGGCCGTCACACGTTTATCATAACGGCCACGGAGTATTTTACCAAGTGGGTGGAAGCAATTCCGCTTACCTCTACGACAGGACCCCGCATTGTGGAGTTCATTTTGCATAACATCATATGTCATTTTGGTATTCCATCCAAAATAGTCTCGGATAATGGGACGCCTTTCAAGAACAAAGACGTGCGTGCTTTGACCACAAAGTACAAGATTCAACACAGCTTTTCGACACCCTATTATCCGTAGGTGAATGGGCAAGCGTAAGCGTCAAACAAAATGCTAGTTGCCATCCTTAAAAAGACCATCGCAGATAGTCATAAGGATTGGCACATTCAAATCCCACTTGCCCTATGGGCCTATCGCACTAGCATTCGGACACCCACTGGGGCCACTCCGTTTTCGCTTGTGTATGGCTCCGAGGCAGTCATGCCTCTAGAGTTGGAGATTCCTTCCCTGCGCATATCAATGCAGGAGTTCATCGATGATGACTCTGCGTGGCAGGCCCGGTTAGACCAGCTTACGTTGCTTGATGAACGACGCGTTAATGCTCTCGAGCATTTACGTATTTATCAAGAGCGACTTAAGAAAGCTTACAACATGAAAGTTCACCTAAGGGACTTTCGGGTTGGTGATTTGGTTTTGAAGGAAAACCAACAAAATTCCAGTTTGCCATCCCACCTAAGGGACAAGTTTGCGGCAAATTGGTTAGGTCCATATGTCATTGATAGCAAAATAGGACCCGGGACATACCGGCTAGCTTCTCTTGATGGTATCAAGGAAAAAGAACCCTTGAATATCAGTCATTTGTGACCATTTCATATCTAAGAGAGCCAAATCCCAAAAATGCTCCAAGGATTCTTGCAATCGCTTGGTCAATCCCAAAAGGCTCCAAGGATTCTTAAAATCGCTTGGTCAATCCCAAAAGGCTCCAAGGATTCTTGCAATCGCTTGGTCAATCCCAAAAGGCTCCAAGGATTCTTGCAATCGCTTGGTCAATCCCAAAAGGCTCCAAGGATTCTTACAATCGCTTGGTCAATCCTAAAATGCTCCAAGGATTCTTGCAATCGCTTGGTCAATCCCAAAAGGCTCCAAGGATTCTTGCAATCGCTTGGTCAATCCCAAAATGCTCCAAGGATTTCCACAATCGCTTGGTCAAAAATCAAGAAAATTCAAAAACAACAAAAATCATCAAAAACAACAAAAATTTGCATCTCATTTCTAGGCATACTCAAATTCATCAATAGAGAGTTCTTCTCGCACTTCATCTTCATATTCACAAAAATCAATCCATCAAAAATACAAAAATACATAGATGCATTAAAGCATTGCATCCATACATTGCATATTTGTGGTCGTATAGGTCAAAGGCACCATAGGCTGTAATTGCTCTGCTAGTCCATCTTGTTCCACACTGTTCCATTTTACAAAAACAACAAAAACACCATGCATTGCTTTTACCACACTAGAGTCGGTGGTCTTTTAATGTATCAAGAGTTTTTCGTGATTCAGTCATCATTTTGCTCTTTAGCCATGTAATGTATCAAGTCAGACAGATTTTACGAAGGTAGAGTTACACTTGAAATACACCTTGTTACGTAACATCCCAACACAAATTAAAACACATAAAAATTCCCAAGTTGTGTGAATGAAAGATGAAACCTGCACAGTAATCCAGGTCACCATAAGCGAAACGGTTATCTTGCTCATCCCCCCGTGCGAATGGTTCTAGAATGCTGAGAATTCACAAAAGGACAAGCTCTTTCCTATCCATTCACCTCCATATACAATGGTTTTCACCACTACCAAATCCCAATCATAGTTGGTTCCCAAAGTTGTAAGGATTTGTACTACACGTCCCCGCCAAGGATGGGTAGTCATCCCCAAAACCTAAAGGGATCAACACCATTCACAAACAAAATTCCAACAAATCATCATCCTAACACTTTCCATTCACCTTTGGTCTCCAAGTTGTAAGGATTCGTACTATCCGCCCCTAACCAGGATGGGTAGTCATCCCCAAGGCCTAACAGATCAATGCCCTTACTCCATAACCTCCATCATCCCCTTGGTCCCCAAAGTTGTAAGGATTCGTACTATCCGCCCCTAACCAGGATGGGTAGTCATCCCCAAGGCCACAAGGATCAAAGCCATTCACAAGCTCAAATTCACAATACTCAAAACACAAAATCAAATAACAGTGGTTATCACCACTATTCAAAATCCTTGCTCAAAAAGAATTAATAGAAAATAAACAATGATTTTCATCACTATATAGACGAGCAACTCTCTAAATCATTCAGCCAACAAACATCCTGAACTTGAATCCCTGGAATTCTCAGCATTCGAAAAACCATCTAGGTGATCCTCATTACAGGTTTGGTTGATAGCCTATCTGGCAATGGTGGTATCCTACCCGCATGACGATATGTCTGTCACATTCGCTTTGCGTGTGTACAGACCAATGTTTGCATAAGGATGAGCTAGCTTATGGTATCTTGGATAACACCATAGATTAATCTAACTAAATACAACAAAGGAGTTAGTGGAGCTAATTAGGTGATCCTCAGTATAGGTTCGGTTGAAAGCCCATCTGGCACTGGCGGTATCCTGACAAATACCACATAAATGAACTCAATTGCACACACAGGGATGTGAAATAACTTGGTCAAAAACAAGTACGATTCATACCTTGTTCAAAAGTCTTGTAAGATAAAGTACAAGTCATGGCTAGTAAGTTAAAACCGTCTCGAGTCTCGTAAAACCTTAGCTACATTTCTAAACCAACTCGCGCTATTTTTCATCCTTACAATACCATCAAAAAATACAAAAAAAGAAAAACCACATGTATACATACAAAGTCATGCATCACAGGAATCGCCTAAAAGACAAAATAATAGAGTTCTAAATAGCCTATGGTGCCATAGCCAAACACCACAAAGTCCATCCATCCATTTCATTTCTGCATATCACATACATTTGCATTCATCACAACATATGCATCCATCAAAATAAATCAACATACAACAATCGCATTTATCATACCATATGCATCCATCAATATAAAGTAGCATGCATCCATCAACATCAATCATTATGCATACCATAATATCATGACATATACACAAAGAAAGAAAATCAAAACAACAAAAACATCACAAAAATGCAACACAAAAACCATAGCAATAAGCATTGCCAGACACAAGTGCTCTTGCACTTAACCTCTTGGCATAAAAAATCGATGTCGGGGCTCAAATTGTCACTCTCCCACTTCCCCAAGAAGGCTACCATAGCTGGACCGCTCCACGGGAAGACGGGTTTTTGATGATTTCACCCCATTATGGCATCACCAAAAGGGTTAACACCCACCAAAAATAGGTCCAAATGTCGAGAAATTGCACGTGCTTAAACGGTAAAACATCTAAAGGCACCCTAACCTAAGTCATCTTGGGTCAAGCGACTCGTCGCTTTTCTCACGAAGGTCATTCCCTCATCGATTCGTCGCTTGAGGGGGTAGTCACACTTAGTCACCAATCAACAAGCACACACCCAATCAAGGCAATGGCATGCATTCAAAGAATCATTGACAAAGACAATCACGCTCCTGCTTGGGGCAGTAAACAAGCAATCATTAAATTGATCAAACACTTGGCATTCCCGAAGCATGAACACAAGGTTCCCCCCGTGGACAAAAGGTTACGCCCTTTGCCTAATCATGACTGATCAATGTCCAAGCTCAAGTCACACCTCACCAAAATAGGTTAACACTTGAAATCAAATTCCTTAGCTCGTCAAAAGCAAGGATTCAAGAATGCATGCCCTTTCCATACTTGGGGCATCAAAAGTTGGTTAGGTTACCAAGAAACCCTAATCATTAGTGCTTTGGTCATCTATTTTTGCTCAGCATTGCGTCACCCGCAGCGCTTCCCAAAAAGGGGCATCTGTAGACACCAAAACAGCACCAATCCGATTAAGTGACTACAAACACTGATCGCATTGACATACACAACTTTCAGGGCAGCCCTCAGAGGTCAAACAATGGTCCTAGCCACTCACACAACAGTTTAGAAGGTCAAAAAATGAGCAGAGCAAAGTTGGTCGTTTTAACAAGCCTTTAGCAAACTTCAAGCCTTTAGTCAAAAGCAAACTTCAAAACTTTAAGCAAAGACAAACTTTAAAACTTAAGCAAGGCAGAGCCCAAATGCAAACCTTGGCCGAGGGTGTCACGAAATCGCGACGTCGCGAAATCGCGACACCTAAGGCCCGAAGGGGAGCCTTGGCCTTAGGCGTCACGATTTCACGACGTCGCGAAATCGCGACACCTAAGGCCCGAAGGGGAGCCTTGGCCTTAGGCGTCGCGATTTCGCGACGTCGCGAAATCACGACACCTAAGGCCCGAAGGGGAGCCTTGGCCTTAGGCGTCGCGATTTCGCGACGTCGCAAAATCGTGACACCTAAGGCCCAAAAGGGAAGGCTCGACCGAAGTGTCGCGATATCGCGACACTTCGGCATTTTGCACTTTAACAGACTTGCGACTAATCAAGGCGAATTCGACCAATTAAAAATAGACACGTGGCATCATTGCATACTTCAATGCAATAAGGTATGGCCGACACGTGGCGTCACTACATACCATTTTTAAAGAGACCCCGTGGGTCTATAAAAACGGCGGACTTCACCAACTGCAGTAATGAGACGAGCAGTCTCAACAACAAATCCGGTCCGAGGCCATGCTCCATAACTACTGATGTGAGTTCCTAGCGATAATCTCAGTGCGAGCCATGCCTCATAATCATCTGACAAGGGTCAAATCTCAGCGGCCCCTGCGGACTTAGGGTTTTGACATTAATATTTCAGAGGTGAAATCCTCTATAAAAACTAGCTCAATGCAATGTAAAGACCACCGAGAAGCATTTTAAAAACACAACGAAGTGCTGTTCATTTATGACCCGATTGCATCAGTCGATTTTACCTTCTTCACACCCAGAATCTCTTGCGAAAGAGAGGTTGGTGGGTGGTTTTCAGAGGGTGAAGCCGAACCTTCATACCCGACAGTAGACACAGTATTCTACCAATTCGACGACACCACAACCTGAGAGATTTCGGGCCCTTCCTTAGTGGATTGGCGCCGAAACCAAGCTTTAACGGGGCGGCCCGCTTGGGCATCCCACGCAAGTTCTGCGTTAAATTAATATATGTTGTTTTCGAGTATATTAAAACAGTTTACGTTTTATGTTTCTGAATATATGTTGTTTTCGAATGTTTTAAAACAGTAGGCTACGTTTCATGTTCGGATATATATCTTTCGAGCAACAGTGTCCGAATATATATATATCATAAGACAGTACGTTATTTTGTTAGACGCTTTATGTACTACGTTCTACGTTCTGTCTTTTAGTGCTTATTCCGATTAAACGTGTATGTCATTTACATTCGTTCTATACACTGTTTTAATGATCTTATGCATACATCTTTCACTTATTTCAAGATTCACTTATTTCACTTATTAACACAGGTGCTACTAAACGATTTTTGATGTTTCTCTGAACACAGGATAAGCAGCAGCAAGCAAAGACTTATTAACACCAACGGCGGCAATACGTTGGCCCACCCACTTTGCATGTGGGCATGCGGGAAAGAAGATCACTATTCATCTGCTGCAATAGAGACATGCTAAACTCTCCCAGCCCTTGAAAAAGGAGGAGACGTATTGTAACCGGGTTGGAACCATATGAATAAAAAGGGCTGTGCTCCTACTTTTGATATATCAAGCTGGTTATTTTACATTGCATCTTAAGTGTTCTTTTATTTCCGGAATCTCATGCTTTCAAGAATACTTGTGAATGTGGAGGATGATATTCCAGGTTTGATTCTCAAATTTCAAAGTGGCTTGTTAGAGCATTTGTACAGGGAACTAATGTTTGTTTCTATGGAAACATTGGATCAAGTTTTCAACCAGGTGCAGCTTGCGGAGGACAAGTTTAAGGCGCAATCACAGGCATTCCGCACACCTGTTACTCAAGTGGTTGCAAAATCATCAAAAGGGAATAATTCTTTCTCACAAAAGAAGAATTTTTCTCAAAATAAGAATGTGTCTTCTCCATATTCTTCTTCTCCTTCCCCTTCCACTTCTACTCCTTCTTCTTCTTCTTCTAAATCTTCTTCTTCTTCTTCTAAGAAATTTTGCAATTATTGTAAGAAGAAAGGCCATGAGAAATCTGATTGCTTTAAGCTTAAAAAGAAGAGTTCAGTAATTACTACTCAAGAGGAGGATGCTTCCAAGGGTCCCCTTGAGTCTGTAGGAGAGAGTAGAGTATATACGGAATTACGAGGTAAGCTTAATGAAGTTACCTTAGTAAATGTAAGTTCTTCAGAAGGGGATCGTGATGCTTTGTTCATCACTCGAGCCCACTTACTTCATAATTTTGCAACTGATTGTATAGTGGATAATGGTTCGCAGAAAAATCTAATTGCGAGGTCCATTGTCGAGCGTTTGAAGTTACCTATGAAGCCTCATCCTCAACCTTATTCTTTGGGTTGGAAGGATAGTGGAAGAGGCTCAGAAATCACCCACACTTGCACTTTAAAATTTGCACTTGGCCCACATTTCATAGATCAAGTCACTTGTGATGTGACTCCTATGGATTGTTGTGGGATTTTTCTTGGACAACCTTTTCAGTATGATAGGAGAGCTGTTTATGATGCTTTCAAAAGAACCTACACACTTCAAAAATATGGTAAGGTCTTTCTCATTAAAAGCACCAACACTCCTAATATCATTCTAAGTTCCAAGAAAACGAAAAGAGTAATTAAGAAAGGTGGTGATGTTGCTCTAATTTTCATTCGCTCTCAAAACACTTCTACATCTACATCCATTACAAAGCAACACTCTTCAATGGATAAAATATTGCAAAGTTATTCACACATATTTCAGGAGCCAAAGTCTCTTCCTCCAATTCGCACAATTAATCACAGCATTGAAATAATTCCAGGTTCTTCTCTTCCTAATGCTCCCATGTATAGACAATCTATTTTGCAAAATGAAGAAATAAAAAGGCAAATAGAAGATTTGTTTTCTAAGGGTTTCATTAAGGAAAGTACTTATGCTTGTGCCTCACCTATTTTGTTAGTTCTTAAGAAATATGGCACTTGGAGATTATGCATTGATTTTCGTGCTTTGAACATAATTTTTGTGAAGAATAGATATCCCTTACCCCGTATTGATGATTTATTAGATCAGCTTCAAGGAGCTAAGTTCTTTTCAAAAATAGATCTCAAAATTGGATATCATCAAGTGCGTATCCAAGCTGAGGATACATGGAAGACAGCTTTCAAGACGAAGATGGGCCTCTTTGAATGGTTGGTCATGCCCTTCGGTCTTACTAATGCTCCTGCAACCTTCATGAGGTTGATGAATGATGTATTTCGTGAAGTCCTTGACAAATTTGTCATAATATATCTTGATGATATATTGATTTTCTCAAAAACTTGGGAGGAACACCTTAGGCATATCCAGCAAACCCTTGATCTTCTTGCGAAGAATCAATTATATGCCAATTCTTCCAAGTGTTATTTTGGCAATACTTCAGTTTCTTACCTTGGCTATGTGATTAGTGAGAGTGGAATTCAGGTAGATCCCATAAAAGTTGATGTTTTACTTAAGTGGTCCCCTCCTACAACTCTCACTGAGTTAAGGAGTTTCCTAGGACTTGCGAATTTTTATCGCAAGTTCATTCCTCAATATTCCACCCTTGCAGCTCCATTGCATTATCTCACTAAGTCCAAAACTCCATTTCATTGGGAGAAAAGCCAAGAAGTTGCCTTTGAGAAACTCAAAAAGAAACTGTGTATAGCACCTGTGTTAAATTTACCTAACCTTTCTCAACCTTTTGAGATTGAAACAGATGCCTCTAAAGTTGCCTTAGGAGTTGTGCTCAAACAGAATGGTCATCCAGTTGCTTATCATTCAGAAACTTTTTCTACTACTAAGTTGAACTATTCTACATATGACAAGGAGTTGTATGCTTTAGTTCAAGCTATTAAGTATTGGAGACACTATATTTTGGGAAAAGATATAGTAGTACACACTGATCATATGCCTCTCAAGTTTTTACAATCTCAAAGTAAAATTGAATAATCAAGACATATGAAGTGGGCCTCTTACCTCCAACAATTTCACTTGGTGATCAAATACAAAAAGGGGAAGAGTAATACTGTTGCTGATTGTTTGAGTAGGCCTCCAGCCGCTCTTGCCTTAACAGTTATGTCCACTTCACACTTGGGATTTCAAACTTGGCCTAATCAGTATTCTCAGGATCCTGATTTTGGAAAAATATTTGAGCAAGTGAGTAAGCCTTCTTCTTCCAATTTGTTTCCTTCCCAATATTTCTACATCAAAGAAGGACTTCTTTACAAATTGGACAAGGTTTGTGTTCCTTGTGAGCCTAGAATGTCACTTCTTAAGGAAGCTCATTCTACACTTTATGGTGGTCACTTTGGGAAGCATAAAACACTTCATCATTTGCAACGATTTTTCTATTGGCCTAAAATGCAGAGGGATGTGTTGAGATTTCTCAAACAGTGTGCAGTTTGTTGTCGCTCAAAACCAGCTAATAGGAAGTTTGGCTTAGGCATGCCTTTGCCCATTCCTTCCCATCCTTGGGAAAGCATTTCCATGGACTTGGTTAGTGGTTTTCCTATGACAGTGCGCCAACATGATTGTGTGTTCGTGGTGGTTGACAGATTCAGCAAAATGGCTAAGTTTATTCCATGCCGCAAGACAAGTTCTGCATCAGACTTAGCTCAATTTTTCTTTGATAGCATTTGGTGTTCCTTTGGTCTACCTACCAGCATTATCTCGGATTGTGATTCATTCTTTGTGGGTCACTTTTGGCATTCTTTGTGGAAGATTTTGGGAGTTTCCCTTAACTTTTCTACCGCTTATCATCCGCAATCCGATGGGCAGACTGAAGTGGTAAACCATACACTTGTGCAAAGTTTGCGAATCTATCATCACGCTTCACCAGCAAAGTGGGACTTGAGTCTCATGCATATTGAACATGCCTATAATAGGGCCCTACATTCTTCTACAGGTCATTCACCCTTTGAAGTTTGTATGGGATTTCAACCCTTGGCACCTTATGAGTTACCTTTGTCTTTGCCTTCTCTTGTCACTTCACATCTTCAGAAGGAGCAAGACAAGGCACACTCATTTGTTCAACACTTGCACAATCTTCAATCAAAGGTGGTTGAGATTTTGCAAAAGACACAGCAGCAGCAGAAAAAGGCCATGGATCGACATCGAATTCCTCATCCATTTTAGGTTGGTGATAAAGTTTGGTTGCATCTTGACAAGCGGCGTTTCACTGATAAGACTCATAGCAAAATCAAACCAATTCACTATGGGCCTTATACTATTCTTCAGCAGGTGTTCGAGAATGCTTTTTTCCTTGATCTTCCCGCACACTTGGGAATTCATGACGTCATCAATGTAGATCTCTTGAAGTTGTACTTTGACTCTACATTGGAGACTGCACCAGCTATCAGTCATCCTGTGGACGTGGTTCTTGAAGCTCAGTTACCATTGGATGTAGATCAGATCTATGACACGAAGACTCGACAGACTCGCCAGGGGTCTACCACCTCATATCTTGTGGCTCGGGGAGGACAGCTGCTGCATCAGGCTTGTTGGATTTCTTTTCATCATATGTCCCGTGACTTTCCTATTCTTCTGAAAGCATTGGAGTCCAATGCTTCTATTGTGGGGAGGCATGATGAGGATTGATGTTAGATCTTTCATATGACCCCTCTAGTAGTTCCTAGCTAGGTTTGCATAGTTTATTTCTAGCAAATTCATATTGTAAGTGATTCTCCTTCTCACATACACTTGTGGGCACTAGTTGTCTTCTAGTTGTCATTTAGAGTGTTAGTTAGTAAGTGTGAACTCAAAGTAGGAAGTGTGTACTTCAAGATAGCTAAAATTGATCTTCTAGTTAGCAATATTCATTTCTCTTAACTTAGAAGTTTACGTGCATTCTCCTTTGCACCTTTGTAGCTTTTGGTTAAGCATATTGGATCAAATCCATGATTTCATGGGTTGGTTATGTATTTTGGGCCATTAGTGCCTATATATTGAATTGTAAATAATAGAACACTTAGTTGGATTTTCAATCCTTTTCAATAGAAGAATTGGTCACAACCACACTATTTTTAGTAACTGGCAAGCCCAAGGTTCAAACCATAGGGGTTGCTCCCACCAAACCTATTTTGCCTTGTTATTGTTGACTTAATGTGAAGGGGACCTGATCGCTCAGGATTCATACCATCATCATTGGTTTGACATGCATGTAAAGGATTGAAATTAGACAATTACCTTTGCAAACATACTGCCCTCGAGGTTTGAACCTAGGTGTCTTCTTGATAAGTTCCTGACCAAACAAACTTTTACCAATCCACCTAGCCCTCGAGGGCTTATTTTTTTATATTTGATATAATTAATTTTTAATTTAGATTTATATTTTTATTTTAGTAAGATGTAAGGTACAACTAGGGGCACAACTAGGGCCATAATTTGAGTGGTTTGAACTTGGTCCACTAGGTCCAAGGAGTTGGTATGTCCTTTGGGGTCTTATTAATCTTATTTACTTGATAATTTTTGTTGTTTTGTTTTCAAGGGCCTTTAATACGAAGAGACCTAGTCATCTTGCTCACCACTCCATCAAGAGCTTAAATACATGTAATTCTTAATTTTATTATAAGTCTTCGCGTTTCATCTCGGTGACCTAAGTTTAATTTATATTTATATTTTTATTGAAGTAGGATGCAAGGTACAACGAGGGCCATCTTTTGAGTGGTTTGAACTTGGTCTACTAGGTCCAAAGAGTTGGTATGTCTTTTGAGCTCTTATTAATCTTATTTACTTAATAATTTTTGTTTTTTTGTTATTCATGTTTTAAGGTATATATATATATATAATATATATACACTAAGGGCCTTTAATATGAAGAGACTAGTCATCTTGCTCACCATTCCATCACGAGCTTAGAAAAATGTAATTCTTAATTTTATTGTAAGTTGTGGTGTTTCATCTCGATGACCTAAGTTTGAATTGCAGGGAAAGAGGCCCCTGTTGCTATACCCCTAATAAACTATGAGCTCCTTGTACTTCACATTACTTTTAAAAGAAATTATTATAAAAATTAAAATATTATATTTATAAACATTCTGATACCAATAAATTTAAAATTCCAATAGATTTTTTATTATCTTAAATGTTAAAATTTATATTAAATATATATGATTAATTTATAACTAATATACATTATTCAAAATCTGAGCTTGAATAGTTTAATTTGATTTTTAGTTTCTACATTTATAATATTCAAAATAAAATCTTTCATCAAGGCTACTTATATTGAACCTAAACAGAGTTTTTTTGCTTGGAGTGTCTTACATCAAGGGTTACTTGTTGGCAGTAGGCTCAAGCATCTGGGTGTTCATAATCTCATTTGACCAGTTTGTGGACAAGCGAAAGATTTACTGCATGTTTTTTGGTCTAGTGATCGGGCTCAATCAGCTTGGGAGTGGCTTCTTGAATTTTTCAAACCTTTTATGCAGGAGTATTTTACTTGGGTGCATGCTATTTTGGGTGACCCTATTGCTTTTTCCTTCAACTTGGATGTTGTTTGGAATATTTTTAGAATTTGTACCTTGTTTTATCTATGGAAGTCCCAGAATAGAGTTGTTTTTTCTCAGCAAGATGCTGGACATGTCTTCTTTGTTGCTAATAAATATGATATACTCTTTGATTGTTGGTTACAGATTCAAGTACAAGTTAAAAAAGTATAGATGGAGCTGCAGTACTTGCGTACCCTCATGGATCATTGGGGGAATGCACCCTGCATTATGAGTCATGTGCATATTCCTTCCCCTTCCAGGTGGTAGTAATTTCTCGGCTTTTTTCTTTTTGAATGCATATTTAATACTGTTTTGGCAGTTGTTATTGGTAGTTTGTGGGCTGTTTCTGACACTCTTGTATACTCTTAACCACAATGGTTAACATATTGGTTTACATGGTGTGCTAATCCCACCCAAACTTTTTTGTATGATTAAACATTATTTTATTAATATAATGGCTTTTTCATCCAAAATCTTTCCAAAATAAAATACTTTTGAAGTCTAAAGTCAAATTAGTCGAGTCTTAGAAATCCCTAATATTTATTCCACCCAAATCTACTCCTTGGAAAACCATGGTTATATCACCAATGACAAACTGGTCCCCAAATATCTCATACCCCTAACCACGTGACCACCCGCAATTGCACAAAATTTAGCGATGGGCCTCCGTTGGCTTCGGCACATGCATTGACTGCCTTTTCAAAAGAAATAATTTAACATTCCAAGAAAAAACATTTAAAACTTAAAGAAAAATATATCGTAGCCTTCGAAGGCCAACATTACGAGATTACCGTTACTTCAAAACTACGCATACTCGACACGATATGTACGCGCAAGTCTAGAAGAAGTCACCGGGGGAACTTTGCAGGAGGTTCCGATCGTCGCAATTTCAAGACTACAAATCCCAATGACAGCAAAAGCAAAATCAAAAGCTACTTAATGTGTTTTCCCTGCCAATAAGCTAATTAACGTTCTGTTCCCCACCATGATTTCTAACTTAAGAGGGGGCTTACGATAAGCGGTTTTACGATAGGCAGTTTTTGGACTTAACGATATCCTTTTTCTTGATTTTTGTTTGAGGCGTTTTCAAAATCGTAAGAGCAGTTTTGCGGAGCATCACAGTGAACGATGGACGAGGCAGACTTAGTCGATGGGTTGTGAAGGTGTGGATTTTGTTTGCTAAATTTGGCGAAAATAAGTGAGATTTTATTTTCTCATATTTTGAGTCAAATTTTAGGGCGAAAGATAGGTCCCAGGAATTTTGGATGCTTTCTATGAGTTTGTCTAGTGATGTTCCCGTGCGTGGTATCATTGGCATTATGTGCTATTTTTAGAAGACTGGAGTTCAAATGTTGACTAAAAATCATCTGGTTTCAGGTTTAAATCCTATTTTTGTTTAGTCATTGGGCTCTGTGGTTAAAATTTTTGAAGGACTAGGTCGAAATGATCTAAGGATTCTATCGGGCATTCTGTTGAAGGTGCGTGATTTGATGACTTTATTTTGAGCAGTTTTGGTTTGGATTTTAAGTTTTGTTTAAGTTAAATTTTAGACTAAAACACGAAACTGTGGGATTGAGAAAAACATGATATGCTGATTTCAGGTTCGAGTATGGGGATCGTTTCATCTCGTAGGGTCAGAGTTTGGCGAAATCCTTGAAGCATTTGTCTGGCAGGTAAGGGATGCCCGTGCTTTAGCTTTTTAGAGCATTTGATTGAAAAATTTGCAGTTGTATAAGATAAATTAGTGTTAAAAACTTTGTCAAAACCTAAGAGAGGAGAGGAAACATATTTCAGATTTAAATGTGGCAAATATTTGTTTAAGAAATTGGTTGGGATTGTAGCAAAGAACTTGTTGAGCATAGGAAAAGATATTTGGATTTGAATCCGATAGTTTTTTTATTCAAAATTGGCCTCAATAATGGCCAAAATTTTGTTTTCAAAGTGTTTTGATTCAACAAAGTGGAAGCTTAGGGAAATCACGAGAAGCGAGAGTTTGTTCTCTATTTTCTGTAAGGTAGAAGATTATACTGCTATGTGTTCGTATGGTTCACTTGCATCATTTGAACTAATTTTGAAACTATCTAAAAATGGGGGAATAACCTGATGGGTCATGATCATCGGGTTTTAGGTTCGAATACAGGAAATTTTTTGGTAAAATCACTATGAGAAAGGACGTCTGGCATTTTGGTGGAAATGAGTCTCATGCACAGGCGATCAGGGCAGTACAGAGAGGCCTCAGCAAGTAGTAGCGAGAATGAATTCTACAACATCCTTCCTATGCACAACATGCTGACAGATCATGCTGCCCTGCGGTTTCCAGAGGTTCGAGCAGCGGTTGTTGCAGTGAAAACTATAGGCAAGCTTTAGAGTCCTCCCTATGTTGAATGGGATTCTAATATGGATCTTCTTGATTGGCTTGGCATCTTCTTTGGTTTCCAAAGAGATAATTTTTGCAATCAGTGGGAGCATCTCATACTGCTTTTGGCTAACAGCCAGATGTGATTGCAGCCGCCTCCTGATATCATAGATCAGCTTGAACCCAGCGTTGTTCAAAAATTAAGAAAGAAAATCCTTAAAAAAAATGAGAATTGGTGTGCATTTTTGGCAAGGAAGTCTAATGTTTGGATCCCAGACCGTAGGAGAGCATCAATTGATGCCCGAAGGGAGTTGTATATTTTTTTGTTCTTCTTGTTTTGGGGGAGGCTGCAAATCTGAAGTTTATGCTAGAGTGTTTGTGCTATATTTTCCACCATATGGCTATGGAGCTGAATAGAATCTTAGAGGATTATCTGGATGAAAATACAAGATAGCCAGCATTGCCTGCTTATATGGGAGAAAATGCATTTTTGCAAAAGGTTGTCACTCCTTTGTATCAAAATGTCAAAGTGGAGGCAGAATCAAGCTATGGTGATAAGGAGCCTCATTATTCCTGGAGAAATTATGATGACATGAATGAGTATTTTTGGAGCACTAGGTGCTTTGATCAGTTGGGATGGCCTCTTAAGCTGAGTAGTAATTTCCTTGTTCTATCGAATCTGGATAATCAGCAATAGAAAACAGTCGTATTGCAGAGGTTCACTGCTATGCTACGAAAACAAAAGTTAGGAAAGACAGGTTTTGTAGAGCAACACTCCTTTTGAAATATTTTTCATAGTTTTGATCAACTCTGGATTATGTATATCCTTTTCCTGCAAGCTGCAATTCTTGTAGCTTGGAAAGGAAAAGGGATTCCTTGGAAAGAGTTGAAAAACAAAGATACACAAATTAAGATGCTTAGTGTGTTCATAACTTGGGCAGGCCTTCGGATTCTACAATCTTTGCTTGATATTAGCACATAGTACAGTTTAGTGTCAAGAGAAACTCCTTTACAAGGAATAAGAATGTTTTTGAAAACTATTGTAGCAACAGTGTGGACAATCCTGTTTGCTGTGCTCTATATTCGGATGTGGAAACAAATAAATCATGATTTGGCCTAGTCAAGTAAGGCAAACAAAATTTTGATTAACTATGTCGAGGCTGCTATTGTATTCATTGTCCCTGAGCTCCTGGCTTTATTGCTTTTCATAATTTCATGGGTTAGAAATTTTGTGGAGAAAAGCAATTGGAGGATTTTTCATCTTCTGACATGGTGGTTTCGGTCAAGAACATTTGTTGGTTGTGGGATTCAAGAGGGAATTTTTGATAACCTCTCTTATATTCTGTTTTGGGTGGTGTTGTTGGCTATAAAGTTCACCTTCAGCTACTTCATGTAGATCAGACCTATGGTGGAGCCAACTAAGAAAACATTGAATATCAAAACAATTCCATACAAGTGGCATGATTTTTTCAAAAAGACTAACCGATTCGATGTTGGAGTATTGTGGGCGCTAGTTATATTGATCTACTTTATGGACACACAGATATGGTATTCAATACTATCATCTATATTTGGAGCATTGGTGGGACTGTTTTCCCATCTGGGAGAGATACGAAACATTCAAAAATTGAGGCTACGATTTCAGTTCTTTGCCAGTGCTATCCAATTCAATTTGATGCCAAAAGAACCACTTTTCAGAACCTAGGGGAATCAACGAGTTAAAACATTATAAGGTGTTTGCAACTCAGATATGGTTTGGGCACACCATATAAGAAAATTGAGTCTAATCGGGTTGAAGCAGGAAGGTTTGCTCTTATTTGGAATGAAATTGTGAGGACATTTAGAGAAGAGGACATTGTCAGTGACTTGGAAGTGGAATTGTTGGAGGTTCCCTCAAACTCATAGAATATACGCGTCATACAATGGCCATGATTGTTGCTTTGTAATGAATTGTTGCTTGCCTTAAGCTAGGCTAGCGAATTAGGAGGTACTGACATGACATTATGGAGAAATATCAACAAAAATAAGTATCGTCGATGTGCAGTGATAGAAACATATGATAGTGTCAAGAATTTGCTTTTGCGAATTATTAAGGAAGGTACTGAAGAACACTCCATTATTGACAGTTCATTTGTTGTAATTGAGAAGTCACTTCAGATGGAGAAGTTTACTGAGAATTATAGGATGAGCGAGCTGCCTAAAATTCATTCTAAATTAATAGCATTGGTCAAGATTCTTTTGGGAAAGTCATCTGTGAATGACTAGCAGAAGGTAGTCAATGCTTTGCAAAACCTCTATGATATTGTCCTTAGGGATTTTCCTAAAGAAAGATGAAGTATTGAGCAACTGAGGCAATATGGACTTATTCCTCAAACAAGTGATGGTAGACTGTTATTTGAGGATGCTGTAGAATTACCTAATACAGAAGATGAATCCTTCTATCGTCAATTACGTCGCTTGCATACCATTTTTACTTCAAGAGATTATATGGACAATTTCCCAAGAAATCTGGAAGCAAGGCGTCGCATAGCATTTTTCAGCAACTCCCTCTTTATGAATATGCCTCATGCTCCACAGGTGGAGAAGATGTTGGCTTTTAGTGTCTTGACTCCCTACTTTAATGAGGATGTTATTTACAATAAAGAACAACTGCGTACACCAAATGAATATGGTGTTTCAATTACATTTTATCTTCAGAAGATATTTCCTGATGAATGGGAAAATTTCTTAGAGCGGATGCACAAAGAAGGGGTAAAGGATTCTGAACTATGGACTAATAATGTCAAGGAACTTAGATTTTGGGCCTCACTCAGAGGACAGAAACTAAGTCGTACTGTCAGGGGCATGATGTACTATTATAAAGCTCTCCAAATGTTGGCTTTTCTTGATTCAGCATTAGATATGAATATTCATAATGGCTTCAAGGAACTTGTTGCCACAACTTTGGGGAATAGGGAAGATGCCAATGGATTGAGATCTTGGAGTTTTCCATCTGGACGAAGCAATAGCACCGAAAGCAGTGGAGTAGGATTGCTATTCAAAGACCATGAACATGCCACAACACTCATGAAATTTACTTATGTTGTTGCTTTCCAGATTTATGGTACTCAAAAGGCAAAGAAAGATCCCCGTGCTGAGGATATCTTGTATCTAATGAAGAATAATGAGGCTCTCCGGATTTCTTATGTTGATGAGGTCTCTATAGGAAGGAATGATAAGGAATATTTTTCTGTTCTTGTTAAGTATGATCCGAACCTGCAGAAAGAGGTGGAGATTTACAGGGTGAAGCTTCCTGACCCATTAAAACTTGGTGATGGAAAACCTGAAAATCAAAATCATGCTCTGATTTTTACAAGGGGGGATATAGTGCAAACAATTGATATGAATCAAGATAATTATTTTGAAGAGGCTCTGAAAATGTGCAATCTATTGCAAGAGTTTACAAGATACTATGGCATCAGAAAGCCTACAATTTTAGGAGTTTGTGAGCATGTATTCATGGGTTCTATATCTTCTCTTGCTTGGTTTATGTCTGCTCAGGAAACAAGTTTTGTAACCCTTGTCCAACTTGTTCTTGCAAACCCTCTAAAGATAAGGATGCACTATGGTCATCCTGATGTATTTGATCGCTTATGGTTCTTGAGTAGGGGAGGTCTCGGTAAAGCTTCACGGGTAATAAACATTAGTGAGGACATATTTGTTGGCTTTAATTGTACACTGCATGGAGGAAATGTTACACATCATGAATATATCCAAGTTTGCAAAGGACGAGATGTTGGTTTGAACCAGATATCTATGTTTGAAGCTAAGGTTGCTAGTGGAAATGGGGAACAAGTTTTGAGTCAGGATGTGTATCGCTTGGGTCATCGCTTAGATTTTTTTCGTATGCTCTCCTTCTAGTATTCAACTATTAGATTCTATTTTGGTACTATGCTAGTAGTCTTGACAGTTTATGTATTTCTTTGGGGTCGATTTCATTTGATTCTCAGTGGACTTGAAAAAGCTATTTTGACTGA
This sequence comes from Wollemia nobilis, assembly GCA_028583015.1. NCBI lineage: Eukaryota > Viridiplantae > Streptophyta > Pinopsida > Araucariales > Araucariaceae > Wollemia > Wollemia nobilis. Next base: position 23,179 of record JAQPPZ010005376.1, on the reverse strand, counting down.
AGCCATTAATACGGACAACAAGGCACTTGGAGCAACTCTTAATCAACAGTTCATCATTCATCTTGGACTCTTCACAACTCTACCAATGATTGTTGAAAATTCTCTAGAGCATGGATTCCTAAAAGCCATATGGGATTTTATAACTATGTAGTTGCAGTTAGCATCTGTTTTCTATACTTTTTCAATGGGTACACGTACTCACTACTTTGGTCGAACAATACTTCATGGGGGTGCAAAGTATTGGGCTACATGTCGTGGATTTGTTGTACAACACAAGAGATTTGGTGAAAATTACAGACTATATGCTCGTAGTCATTTTGTGAAGGCTATTGAGCTTGGGATACTACTGATAATCTTTGCATCATATAGTATTCTCAAGACCAAAAAATTTGTCTATATTATGTTGACCATATCAAGGTGGTTTCTTGTTTTCTCATGGATCATGGCTCAATACCGTTCTCATGGTTTCTTGTTTTCTTAGATCAGCAAAAATGAGTATCGTCGATGTGCAGTGATAGAAACATATGATAGTGTCAAGCATTTGCCTTTGCAAATTATTAAGGAAGGTACTAAAGAACACTCCATTATTGATAGTTTGTTTGTTGTAATTGAGAAGTCGCTTCAAATGGAGAAGTTTATTGAGAATTATAGGATGAGCAAGCTGCCTAAAATTCATTCTAAATTAATAGCATTGGTCAAGATTCTTTTGTGAAAGCCATCTATGAAGGACCAGCAGAAGGTAGTCAATGCTTTGCAAAACCTCTATGATATTTTCCTTAGGGATTTTCCTAAAGAAAGATGAAGTATTGAGCAACTGATGCAAGATGGACTTATTCCTCAAACAAGTGATGGTAGACTATTATTTGAGGATGTTGTAGAATTACCTGATACAGAAGATGAATCCTTCTATCGTCAATTACGTCGGTTGCATACCATTTTTACTTCAAGAGATTCTATGCACAATATCCCAAGAAATCTAGAAGCAAAGCGTCACATAGCATTTTTCAGCAACTCCCTCTTTATGAATATGCCTCATGCTCCATAGGTGGAGAAGATGTTGGCTTTTAGTGTCTTGACTCCTACTATGATGAGGATGTTATTTACAATAAAGAACAACTGTGTACACCAAATGAAGATGGTGTTTCAATTATATTTTATCTTTAGAAGATACTCCTAATGAATGGGAAAATTTCTTAGAGTGGATGCACAAAGAAAGGGTAAAGGATTCTGAACTATGGACTAATCATGTCAGGGAACTTAGATTGTGGGCCTCACTCAGAGGACAAACACTAAGTCGTACTGTCAGGGGCATGATGTACTATTATAAAGCTCTCCAAATATTGGATTTTCGTGATTTAGCATCAGAGATGGATATTCGTAATGGTTTCAAGGAACTTGTTGCCATAGCTTCGGGGAACAGGGAAGATGCCAATGGATTGAGATCTCGGAGTTTTCCATCTGGACGAAGCAATAGCGCCAAAAGAAATGGAGTAGGATTGCTATTCAAAGACCATGAACATGCCACAACACTCATGAAATTTACTTATGTTGTTGCTTTCCAGATTTATGGTGGAGATTTACAGGGTGAAGCTACCTGGCCCATTAAAACTTGGTGAAGGAAAACCTGAAAATCAAAATCATGCTATGACTTTTACAAGGGGGGATACAGTGCAGACAATTGATATGAATCAAGATAATTATTTTGAAGAGGCTCTGAAAATGTGCAATCTGTTGCAAGAGTTTACAAGATACTATGGCATCAAAATGCTTACAATTTTAGGATTTCATGAGCATGTATTCATGGGTTCTATATCTTCTCTTGCTTGGTTTATGTCTGCTCAGGAAACAAGTTTTGTAACCCTTGGCCAACGTGTTCTTGCAAACCCTCTAAAGATAAGGATGCACTATGGTCATCCTGATGTATTTGATCGCTTATGGTTCTTGAGTAGGGGAGGTCTTAGTAAAGCTTCATGGGTAATAAACATCAGTGAGGACATATTTGTTGGCTTTAATTGTACATTGCATGGAGGAAATGTCACACATCATGAATATATCCAAGTTTGCAAAGGACGAGATGTTGGTTTGAACCAGATATCTATGATTGAAGCTAAGGTTGCTAGTGGAAATGGGGAACAAGTTTTGAGCCGGGATGTGTATCGCTTGGGTCATCACTTAGATTTTTTTCGTATGCTCCCCTTCTACTATTCAACTATTGGATTCTATTTTGGTACTATGCTGGTAGTCTTGAAATTTTATGCATTTCTTTGGGGTCGAGTTTATTTTATTCTTAGTGGACTTGAAAAAGCTATTATGACTGAAGCCGTTAATAAGGACAACAAGGCACTTGGAGCAGTTCTTAATCAGTAGTTCATCATTCAGGTTGGACTCTTCACAGCTCTACCAATGATTGTTGAAAATTCTCTAGAGCATGGATTCCTAAAAGCCATATGGGATTTTATAACTATGCAGTTGCAGTTAGCATCTATTTTCTATACTTTTTCAATGGGTACACATACTCACTACTTTGGTCGAACAATACTTCATGGGAGTGCAAAGTATCGGGCTATAGGTCGTGGCTTTGTTGTATAGCACAAGATATTTGGTGAAAATTACAGACTATATGCTCATAGTCATTTTGTGAAGGCTATTGAGCTTGGGATACTACTGATAATATTTGCATCATACAGTATTCTCAAGACCAAAACATTTGTCTATATTATGTTGACCATATCAAGTTGGTTTCTTGTTTTCTCATGGATCATGGCTCCCTTTTTATTAAACCCATCCGGATTTGATTGGTTGAAAATAGTCTATGACTTTGATGATTTCATGAATTGGATATGGTACAAAGGTGGGATTTTGACAAAATCAGATCAGAGTTGGGAAGTCTGGTGGAATGAGGAAGCTAACCACTTACGAATGACAGGACTATGGGGAATGGTTATAGAGATTATCCTAGATATTCGCTTTTTCTTTTTCTAGTATGGAATTGTTTACCAGCTGGGAATTGCTGGTGGTAGCAAAAGTATTCTTGTGTATCTTCTTTCATGGATCTATGTGGTTGTGGCACTTTCTATTTATATTGTGATTTCATATGCTCATGAGAAGTATGCAACAAAGCAACATATTTACTACCGTGCGATTCAAGCCTTTGTCATCACTCTGACCATTTTGGCAATTGTATTGTTGTTGCAATTCACTAGCTTTAAATTTACAGATTTGTTCTCAAGTATGCTTGCATTCATACCAACTAGCTGGGGTCTAATTTCAATTGCTCAAGTCCTAAAGCCTTTCCTGAAGGCCTCTATAGTCTGGGAAATAGTTTTTGTTGTGGCTCGCTCGTATGATATTACATTTGGTATTATAGTCATGATTCTTATGGCTATTCTTTCATGGTTACCTGGATTTCAGTCAATGCAGACATGTATATTGTTCAATGAGGCATTTAGTCAAGGACTTCAGATATCTCGTATTATTGCTGGCAAGAAGTGAAATCTGGGATACAAATACAGGTAATGTTGGATCTTTGGCAACATGAGACATATGGTTACCTAAAATATAAAACCCAAACTTAAGATTTTTGTTAGCATTGAATAATTACTGTAATTTGATATCCTAGAGGAATTCTTGTTGAATTTAATATAAATTGTTGAATGTTTTTTTTTTTTTGTGTTTTTGTTTTTAAAATTTAAACTGGAACCACATATTTTTATGGTCATTCAAATTCAACTACAAAATCCTATCCTAATAGTCGAGGCCAATGCATTTTACAATGTGTAGGGCCACACTAATAAAAAATACTTATTACCATTGGTATGAATTCAACTGGGGCTGTGTTCTGTTACATTTGTTCCCTTACAAATAATAATTGGCTTTACTAGAACCAGAATTGTAGAAGACATATGGTTATTACAACAGATGTAACCACTTGCTAAGATTGGTTGGCAAAAACAACCAAATTCACATTATCTAGTGTTGGGTACAATTTGTGAGTTGGAAGATCCAGTGTAAGAGTCGACTGAGCGCTAATGAATACTTAGAGAGAAGTCAGTTGTAACTTAAGTTAGATTGTGTATATGATACTGAAATGAGGAAGGGACTTGCATTCAATGTCAAGTCAAGTTGATAGATGTTCAAATAATCATAAATTCATGTTGAATAAAAAAAATGAAGTCTAATGTACATTGATTACTAAATTTGATAGAAACAGCCAAATGATTCCTTTACATAGAAGATCCAAAATTTTATGTGTAGAGTTTGAATTTTATGAATTTTTTACCATGGCTTGAATATTTCAAAAAATCACAAAAAGAGGAGGATCACTCTTATGCTTGAAGTTTCTGTTGATTTGCTCTCCAACTCTGAGTTTCTGTGTCACGGGGTTGGCTAGCTTGGCCGGGCTAGAACTGTGTGGCACTGTGTACTCTCTTTGAGTCAACCTCTTCGGACGAGACTTACCAAGAGCCATGGACTACACTTTCCTGTGTTTACCTGCACAAATAAAAATACAACACAATGGTATTTTTGTATTTTTTATTGGGGAAACACAAACACTTACAATGAAAGGGAACCTACTCTAACAAGAGCATCCACACAAAGCAAGATACAATTGGGACAACAATGTATTCTTATTAATATGATAGGGCTTGTGACCCAAGATACACTAAGTTTTATTTGATAGGGCTTGTGACCCAAGATACACTAAATTTGGCATGAGGCCACAACACACTCACACCAACTTAAAAGTCTAGAACTACATATTTGTATGGTCATGCTGGGAGGGCCGAATCAAGCACAGACTCGACGAGATTTTCAAAAACTCGCCAAGTTTGGTAACCGTGCTATCATGCATTGCTGCTTCGAGAACAAAACAAGAACCATCTGGTACTGATCTCAGCATACTTTGTTATTCTCACCTTTTGAGTTTCTTGGCAGCATTTACCATTCGCTAGAGATTGCTCTTCCATAAAGGGAACAGTTCGTAGGTTTGGATATAGTTCATAATGTGTATTTCCTCTTACTCCTAGGTACATTCCATGGCTAAAATAGAGTGAGACATGAAATGCTTAAATAGTAAAATTTTGGTGGGAATTTTTACCTGTGTTGCATACCTATGTTCCATGGGGACATGTTTGCATGTTGGGGGTTGTCTTGAAGACACGTCATGATGTCCCAAAAAGCCATACTGATGTCCCAATTACACATCTTGTTGTCTCATGCTGTCCACATCGTAGAAAATTTGTGGAAGATAGGTTTTAGAAGGTTAGGTAGCTATAATACTAGATTATGAGTGGATGAGGCTTATTTTGCTCTGCATAGTTTTAGAAATTAGGTTTCAGTGAATGTGTACAATCATTTTTACTATACATGGTTGGATGGGAATTAGCCAAGTTTTTTGTCTTATGGTTGACAGAACATCTTCTTGTGGTATTTTATACTCAATTTAATCTATAGATCTTTGTCAATGGAAGTAGCCTTTGCTTGTAGGGTTAATCGACTATCTCTAGATCATTTTCATAAGAACAATTTTTTTAACCCTCTTCTTTATTGAGTTTTTTAGAGGTAAGAAGAAATGAAAAGCTGGGCTCTTATGCTTGTAGACCCCAATTTTCCCTTTTTTCTTCATCATTTTTTAGGCAGATATGTTGCTGTTGCATGGAATTTTTTTCCAATTCACATTTAGAATCCAAAAACTGTTTTACAGTCAAAATGTTTAGCTATTTAATTTTTTTGACCAGGAAAGGTTTTCAAAACCAGAGTCAACCAACATTGATTCCAATGCAAGTTGGTATCATGAGGATTCTAGAATGCTTTTGATGATGTAGTAGAGGGTGTGGGGTAAATATGATAACATAGATGAACCTCATATAACATTTTCTTCCTACGCCTAATCCATTTCTTATGCGCAACCTTTGTTACGATTTGTTTTCCATCATGTTTTTGTTGTTATGTTTCAAGTTTCTCATTTCACGCAACATAGAGTTAAATTATAGATATTTAGAGGTTAAAAAATAAAACTAAACCTAAACAAAGTAAACATAGCTATTAAAATATCAAACAGTAGAAATGAGATTTTAGGTTTTCAATGTATTTTTAGGTTGATATGGATGTGGGTTTGAAGGGTAAGGGTGGGCCAATGTGTTTTTTGTAAGGTACAAAAGTGCACACATCGATCCAAAATTCTAGTACGTATCTGGAAATGGCTAATGTTTTAGGATGTTTGCAGATATACCCTGTTGTTTCTATGCCCGTAGCTGGAAGTGGATGTGACGTTTTCAGGATGTTTGCAGATATACCCTGGTGTTTCTATGCATGTACCTACTTCAGGAACATAGGAAATGAGACAGGGAGTTTTTTTTGTGCAAAGTAGCTCAAAAATTGTTATCATGTTTTATGTTATCTTCTCTGTACAAATTAGTAAATTACATTGTTTGTTGTAGATCTTTTTCTTCCATTCTTGTTTTATTGTTGTTATTAGATTGGTTTTATTTATGACATTTTCATAATGGTATCTGGTACAAGTTGTGCATCTTTTCTTATTCCTTTGGTTGTTGGTGATACTATTATCATTACTGTACTTGTTATTTTAAGCAAGGCAAATGACTGCGGTTATTTTGGACATTCTTGTTATTCTTAGTGTTTATTTTGAGGTTCAAAGTCAAGGGTTTGTATAGCATTATTAGTTTAATTACTAATATGATGGCTTGAGTAGCCATATTGGACTCAACTATAATTATGAGTTCATGGATGTAAGATCTTAACCACTCCAAAAAATTGAAATATTTGGTATTTCTCTTCTAGATAATGTAATTTAGCTATCAGATTGTAATGTCCCCTTTCTAGCCAGTCAGCTTCGCAGTTGTGATTAGCCTACTCACGGGTTCTCGTAGGCTAAATTGGATGTGTGGGAACCCATGGTGATCTTAATCAAGCCATTCTCAGCTTTCAGTTGCCAGATTCTATGGCTTATATGGGCAAGGAGATGGGACTTACTATTTATAGTAAGTCAATTATGGGGTTTGAGTCAAAGCGGATGGTACCTTTGGATTGTTCGTTGAAATAGGTATCCAAATCCATGATCAGTTGGAAGGTTTTTGGTTTTTTCGAGCTTACAAATTTTAATGCCCGAATATTATTTATATAAAATTAAAGTAATAATTTAATTTTATATAAGTTAAGACTTTATAATAAAGGGGGAGGATTAAATAGTCACTTAAGTTAAAATTATTTTATAAAGTGACTATTAGAATTGCAAAAATGGGACGTCATTTATAATGAGAAAAAATAATTTCTAAAAGACATTTTAAATTTTCTTTTCTCTCCAAAAAGCCAACAACCCATTGTGAGCTTTATAAAAGGAGATTTGTTCATTCATTTCAGGCATCTAGGTTTATATGTTTGCTTTGGCATTTGGTGAAAAAGCTTGCAGAGAATATTTGCAGGGTTTCGAGCTTATTGGGGACGACAACCTCCTATAGGGACATCTTCTTCGGGTATGAGAGATTACCCTTGGTGGATTAGGGTGGCGATTTCATACAGAGATTGCTCAAGTGCTGATTGTGGGGAGATTTGCAAAGTTTTTTTGAAAGATTAAACAGAAGGTTCGAAGTGTTTTCAGAGGTGCTTGGCGAAGTTTCTGATTGTTGGTCGTACAACATAGGTCGTACAATTACCAGCCAGGCATGATATCTTTGGGGAATTGGGCGATCAGTCCATAAAACCCTATCTCCTCCTTCATTGGTGCCCAAGGATTGCGAGCTGCTAGTACATCATTTTGTGGGTGAAGAAAGTTGCATTTCTGGAGCTAAGTGAATAAGTGGTATGTACAGATTTGCTAATCAAATAATACAAACTAAAAATTCCAGATCAATAAATCTTTGTGGTATTTGTGTGTTTCCTCGATTCCTTCACTGGGTTTCTATCATTACATATGTAAAATCTGCATCTCAAGTTTTGTTTGATTGGGTTGCATAGTTACAAAGTTGTGACAGTTGCAAATGGACTGATTTAGCATTTATTTGAGTTTTTTATTAATTTGAAAAAATACAAAAAATGTACATATTTGCAAAAAAAATTAAAAATATTTTAGCCAGATTGGGGAGGGTTGTTACATGGTATCAGAGCAAGGCTCAACACTACCATCCTATGGGAATTTGAGCTTTAATGAGTGATAGGGATATAAGAGTAGCTGAAGTGGAGAAGAAAAAAGTAGAACAAGGTCACGGTGGTAAAGAGAAGGAACACAGTAACAACATGGGGGAAAGAAATGATGAAGAACCAAGTCTTAGACACATTCTTAATGCTCTAACCAGAGCATAGTTGGATATGCAGGTTGCATTGCAACGTAATCACCAGGAGATGATCGGAGTTCTAAGAGTAGTATCTGATAGGTTGAGGGGAACTCACATTGGTGGCCATAATGGGGAGGCTACCACCTCCAACCATTCAATTTTTACAAGAGGAAGCAATAATGTTCCTAGACCGACACAACCCACTTTCATTCCAAGAGAGGAGCCTATTGAGCAGGAGGAGCAGGCACATGGCCCATCATATGATACAATAATAGCATGGTGGACTCTTTAATCCTCCCCCTTTATTATAAAATCATAACTTATATAAAATTAAATTATTACTTTAATTTTATATAAATAATCTTCGGGCATTAAAATTTGTAAGCTCCGCAAAACCAACCTTCCAACTTATCATGGATTTGGATACCCATTTCGACGAACAATCCAAAGGTACCATCCGCTTTGACTCAAACCCCAAAATTGACTTACTATAAATAGTAAGTCCCATCTCGCCCAAATAAGCCACAAAAATTGGCAACTGAAAGCTGAGAGTGGCCTGATTAAGATCACCATGGGTTCCCACACATCTAATTTAGCCTACAGGAACCTGTGAGTAGGCTAATCACAACTACGAAGCTGACTGGCTAGAAAGGGGACATTACAGTCCCTCCTTCCCAAAATTGCTTGTCCTCAAGAAATTTTGACTCTGGATGTTGTAATACCTCTTCATTCTCCCAAGTCGCATCCTCTGCTAGTAAGTGCTTCCACTTAACTAAATACTCTGTAATCACCTTCCCCCTCAGAGTCCTTTCCCTAAAGTTAATGATGGCCTCGGGTACCAGGATTAATTTCCCTTCCTCATCTAATGGTGGTAACTTTGTGGAAGGAACAACATTTTGCACAATCAGCTTTTTGAGGCAAGAAACATGGAAGACATTGTGGATTCTGTTGTCCGCTAGTAGCTCCAACTCATAAGATACCTCTTATACCCATCTGGTTACCCTGAAGGGTCCATAGAATCTCGAATTCAGCTTCTCCTTTCCACTCTTCTTGAGAGTGGATTGCCTGTATGGTTGTAGCCTGAGGTAAACCAGATCTCCAACCTCGAAGCTATGCTCTATCTTGTGTTGATCGGCATACATTTTTTGCCAATTTTGTGCTTGGTGTATGTTGTCCCTCAAAGCCCTCATAATATCCTAGTTATCTTGCAACAAGTCCTTGGCTCTGGGTACTCTGCTATCACCAAGCAGTAATTCTACGAAGCTGCGAGCTTCGTATCCATACAAGGCCATAAATGGAGTCATATTTATGGTCATATGATGTGTGGTATTATAACAAAACTCACTGATATGTAGCCTCCTGATCTAAGCCCTCTACTGACTTGAGACATAGTTCCAAAGGTAACCCTCCAACCATTTGTTCACTATCTCTGTCTACCCGTCAGTTTGAGGGTGATAGCTAGTGCTGGGAGTAAGCTCAATCCCCCCTAATCGAAATAGCTCCTGCCAGAACATACTCATGAACCTGCTATCTCGATCACTGACAATCATCTTGGGAATACCATGTAATCTGAATATCTCCCCGAAAAACAATTCGGCCACCTGAGTTGTTGTATAAGCGGCTGAGATAGCAAGGAAGTGTGCAAACTTCATGAGCTTGTCGACTACCATGTATATACAATCATTGCCCTGAACTGAGGGCAACCTGGTGATGAAATCCATGGATATTCCTTCCCATTTTTGGTTAGGAACTAGTAATGGTTGCAACAATCCTATTGGGTAGGTGTGCTCATCCTTATTTTGCTGGCAGATGGCACATTCTCGTACATACTAAAGGACTTCATTCTTGAGTCCTTTCCAAGTGAATCGCTCCTTGATGCTCCTGTATGTTTTGAATAATCCAATGTGCCCTATTGTAGGATCATCATGAAAGCACTGAAGAACCCTCTTCTTGAATTTGGAATTGTGAGGTAGGAAGATACGATCCTTATAAAATATCAACCCTTGGACCACTAAAAACCTGTCATCAAGTGTAGTCCCATCAATCAAGACAAATGTCCAAGGGTCCTTAGCATACTCGGCTGAGATCTCATCCCTCCGTGCTGCAGAAACATTTGTCATAGCACCCAAGTAAGGTCCTCTTGGATAAGGCATCTGCTATGACATTCTTCTTACCTTTGACATAGACGATGTCAAAGTCGTAAGCTTGCAGCTTACTAACCCACTTCTATTGCCGCTCGTTGAGATTTCTCTGGTTGAGGAAGTATCGAAGACTGTTGTGATCAGTATTTACTGTGAACCTGCCCTCGACTAAATACTACCTAAATTTGGCCAATGCGTGCATGATGGCCAACATTTCCTTATTGTATATCAAATAACTCCACTCAGCCCCATGAAGTTTTTGACTCTCAAAATCTATTGGATGTTTGTTCTACATTAGCACTGATCCAATTCCCTCTCCTGAAGCATCACACTACAACTCAAATTGCTAAGAGAAATCTGGTATGGCGAGCACTGGGCAGGAGCACATAACCTTTTTGAAGTGTTGGAAACACTTATGTACAGTGTCAAACCAGGATAATACCCCCTTCTTTGTTAAATCTGTGAGTGGGGCTACAAGCTACGAAAATCCCTTAACAAACCTTCGATAAATCCCGCACAATCTGAATAACCCCTTGAACTGAGTAAGGTTCGTAGGAGTAGGCCACTCCATAATGGCCTTGATCTTCTCAAAATCCATGCGCACACCCTCAGTATTGATGATGTGGCCTAAATAGAGAAGCTCTATCATACCAAAGTCACACTTTTACTCCTTGGCATAGAAAGACTCATTTTCCAATATGCTCAGCACCTCATCTAAATGCTACAGGTGCTCCTCCCAAGAATTACTATAGACCAAGATGTCGTCAAAGAAAATCAAAACATATCTCCTCAAATGTTTGCTAAATGTCCTATTCATATAGGACTGGAAAGTGGCAGGGGCATTGGTTAAGCCGAAAGGCATAACCAAGAACTCAAAATGGCCGAAGTGGCATCCGAAGGCCGTCTTCTCAATATCCTGCTCCCTCATTCTAATCTGGTGATAACATGACCTTAGATCAATCTTCAAGAAGTAAAGGCTTCGTGCAGCTCATAGATCAACTCAACTATGCGGGGAATAGGATACTTATTTTTTATAGTCCTCTTGTTTAGCTCCTTGTAATCCACGCACATTCTCCAAGTACCATATTTTTTCTTAACCAAAACTACTATAGAGGCAAAATGACTCTTACTTGGACGGATGTGTCCCATAATCAACAGCTCCTGTATTGCCTTCTCAATCTCATCCTTATGCCATTTATGATGCCTGTAAGGAGTAGTGATAACGGTCTTCGCCCCATCCTCTAACTCAATAATATGCTCAATGCCCCACTATGGAGGTCTCCCTGGAGATATGTCACTAAAGACCTTGGCATGCTTGGTGAAAATATTCTGGATCTCTGGATGGTAAGTGTTCTTTTGTGTCTCCACATTTTCTGGCATGATAAGGCACTCTGCTGCCCACTCGACCTCATCATGCCTAGATAACCTCTCCATGCTTTTGAGGGAAACCACTCTTGAACCACCATCAGATATGCCTATCAATACAACCCTCTTACCTGTTGATTTAAACTTCATTTCCATAACATGCAGGTTCATTGTGAATTATCCAAGGGATTGCATCCAATGCATTCCAAAAATCACATGAGTGTCTCTGATGTTAACCACATAAAATTCATCATTGAGTTCATATTCTCCCAACCTTATCCGTAAATTGGAGATTTTGCGAGTAAACTGGATAGATGAACCATATGCTACCATAACCTGAAATCCCCCAAACTCCTTTGTCTTGAGTCCTCACTTATTGACCAGCCTTTCATCAATAAATTTATGGGTCGCACCTGTGTCAATAAGAGTGATGACTCATTGTCCTTCTATGATACCCCGAACCTTGAATGAACTCCCCTTCTGGAAACTGTATAGTTGAGCCATTGTTACATATTTTTCTAACTCTCCTTCTGAACTATCATCATCACTTGTTTCCGGATTAGTTTGCTAGTCTAATTTTTTATATTTGGATTCTTTCACTTCAAAATAATCCTTATGCTCCATTTGCCTTTCCTGAGCCTTTTATGAGCACTTGTGTGACAAATCCCATGGCTCCCTACAATGGAACATAACTTCTTCTTTCTGAGCTCATTAAGCTCATCATCTCCTAATATTTTTTATTCATGCTTCTACTACGGAAGACCTTTGTGCATAATCTTGTTATATTTGTCCATGTTGTCCCGGAATGGTTTGAATGTTGATTTATTCTTTGAAACAACAAACTCCATAATTCAAGCCTTCTTCATGGCCTCCTGCAATGTCTGTGGTTTGAAAGCCTTCACCCATCCAAGAAGTGGCTCAGTCAATCCCTCAATGAAAATAATTACCAACCTCCTTTTGGATATGTCTCGAACCTTTACTGACAACCCCTGAAATTCTGTAATGTAGGCATCAACTGAACCAGTCTGCCTCAACTGAGCTAGCTCTCTAAAGTGCAATTATGGATCTTTCTTGTCGAATCGATCGATGAGTTTGTTGGTGAACTCATCATATGTGTTAATGGCTCTGTGGCCCAAAGTGTTGAGACTGTGGAACCACCAATCATGAGTTGCTCCTCTAAGTGAAGAGTGGCAAATTTAATTGCCTCTTCCTCCTGCATAGGCCTCAGTGATAAGAAGTTATCCAGCTTTTCCACCCATGCCCTTGTTGTGCTCTTATCACTCCAATCAAATTGAGGAATGGTTATCTTACTCAAGGCATGCTGCAAGTCCTTCTGAGTCGATTGCTTCTCCTATTCATGATGGCGTCCCTACTTTTATGCACAATATTTTTCAAAAGACCAACTAGCCTTAAGTTCCTTCGAAAATTCCTGATACTGAGTCCACCATGCTATTATTGTATCATCTGATGGGTCATGTGCCTGATCCTCCTGCTCAATAGGCTCCTCTCTTGGAATGAAAGTGGGTTGTGTCGGTCTAGGAACATTATTGCTTCCTCTTGTAAAAATTGAATGGTTGGAGGTGCTAGCCTCCCCATTATGGCCACCAATGTGAGTTCTCCTCAACCTATCAGATACTACTCTTAGAACTCCGATCATCTCTTGGTGATTACGTTGCAATGCAACCTACATATCCAACTGTGCTCTGGTTAGAGCATTAAGAATGTGTCCGAGACTTGGTTCTTCATCACTTCTTTCCCCCATGTTGTTACTGTGTTCCTTCTCTTTACCACCGTGACCTTGTTCTGCTTTTTTCTTCTCCCTTTCAGCTGCTCTTCTATCCCTGTCACTCATGAAAGCTCAACTTACCATAGGATGGCAGTGTTGAGCCTTGCTCTGATACCATGTAACAACCCTCCCAAATCTGGCTAAAATATTTTTTAAATTTTATTGCAAATATGTACATTTTTTATATTTTTTCAAATTAATAAAAAACTCAGATAAATGATAAATCAGTCCACTCGCAACTGTCGTAACTTTGTAACTATGCAACCCAATCAAACGAAACTTGAGATGCAGATTTTACTTATGTAATGATAGAAACCCAGTGAAGGAATCGAGGAAACACACAAATACCACAAATATTTATCGATCTGGAATTTTCAGTTTGTATTATTTGATCAGCAAATTTGTACATACCAATCCCCCAAAGATATCATGCCTAATTTGTAGGGTTTTATGGACTAATCACCCAATTCCCCAAAGATATCATGCCTAGCTGGTAATTGTACGACCTGTGTTGTACAGCCATCAATCAGCAACTTCGCCAAGCACCTCTGAAAACACTTCGCCAGCAATCAGCACTTGAGCAATCTCTGTATGAAATCACCACCCTAATCCACCAAGGGTAATCTCTCATACCCGAAGAGGATGTCCCTATAGGAGGTTGTCATCCCCAATAAGATTGAAACCCTGCAAAGATTCTCTGCAAGATTCTTCACCAAATGCCAAAGCAAACATATAAACCTGGATGCCTGAAATGAATGAACAAATCTCCTTTTATAGAGCTCACAAGGGGTTGATGGCTTTTTGGATGGAAAAGGCAATTTAAAATGTCTTTTAGAAATTATTTTTCCTTATAAAAAATTAAATTATAAAGTCACTTTATAAAATGGCAATTCTAATAGTCACTTTATAAAATAATTTCAACTTAAGTGACTCTTTAATCCTCCCCCTTTATTATAAAGTCTTAACTTATATAAAATTAAATTATTACTTTAATTTTATATAAATAATCTTCGAGCATTAAAATTTGTAAGCTCCGCAAAACCAACAACCTTCCAAATGGTCATGGATTTGGATACCCATTTCAACGAACAATCCAAAGGTACCATCCACTTTGACTAAAACCCGAGAATTGACTTACTATAAATAGTAAGTCCCATATCCTTGCTCGTATAAGCCACAAAAACTGGCAACTGAAAGCTGAGAATGGCCTGATTAAGATCAGCATGGGTTCCCACACATCCAATTTAGCCTACGGGAACCCGTGAGTAGGCTCATCACAACTACAAAGTTGACTAGCTAGAAAAGGGACATTACAATCTGATAGCTAAATTACATTATCTAGAAGAGAAATACCAAATATTTCAATTTTTTGGAGTGGTTAAGATCCTACATCCATGAACTCATAATTATAGTTGATTCCAATATGGCTACTCAAGCCATCATATTAGTAATTAAACTAATAATGGTATAAAAACCCTTGGCTTTGACAGTCAAAATGAACAGTAAGAATAACAAGAATTTCCAAAATAACCGTAGTCAGTTGCCTTACTTAAAATAACAAGTACAGTAATGATAATAGTATCACCAACAACCAAAGGAATAAGAAAATATGCACAACTTGTACCAGATACCATTATGAAAATGTCATAAATAAAACCAATCTAATAACAACAATAAAACAAGAATGGAAGAAAAGGATCTACAACAAACAATGTAATTTACTAATTTGTACAGAGAAGATTACATAAAACATGATAACAATTTTTGAGCTATTTTGCATAGAAAAAACTCCCTATCTCATTTCTTATGTTCCTGAAGTACGTACAGGCATAGAAACACCAGGGTATATCTGCAAACATCCTAAAAACGTCATAGCCACTTCCAGCTACGGGCATAGAAACAACAGGGTATATCTACAAACGTCCTGAAACGTCACAGCCATTTCTAGATACGTACTAGCATTTTGGATCGATGTGTGCACATTTGTACCTTACAAAAAACACATTGGCCCACCCCTACCCTTCAAACCCACAGCCAGATCAACCTAAAAATACATTGAAAACCTAAAATCTCATTTCTACTGTTTGATATTTTAATAGCTATGTTTACTTTGTTTAGGTTTAGTTTTATTTTTTAACCTCTAAATATCTATAATTTAACTCTATGTTGCGTGAAACAAGAAACTTGAAACATAACAGCAACAAAAACACGATGGAAAATAGACCGTAACAAAGGGTGCGCATAAGAAATGGGTTAGGCGTGGGAAGCAAATGTTATATGAGGTTTAAACTTTAACCCTTTCTAACATAAAGCCTACTCATCTATCCATTGTCTGGCCCCACAAATGCACAACATAGGCAAAACACCATTAATTGGATGAAAAATACACAAAACAAACCATGTTATAAGCCCTATCAATGCCATTTTCAAGGTCAAGTCTTGCATCCAGAAACAAGCGAAGAAAAACCCCAATAGGTGCTTTAGTTGTGTTGACATCATAGACATGAAAAACAGGAAACACAACCCCCTGTCACATTTTTGGTAGCATAGCTTTGACTTTAAATAAATAGATCTACTTCTAATAATTCAATATCATGTTTTTATATTTTTCTGCACATAAAATCTAAAAACAATGTGTTTGTTTTGTTTGCATAATATGAAACAATATATTGCAATACATATGAATGTGTATTTTGAAACAATAGTATACACTCTGCAATATGAATGGATCCTTTTACGACAATTTATGTGTTAATTTTAACCCTCACACCTCCACAACTTCAAACAAAATTGTCATAGTAAATGCTAGAAGATATGCATCAAGAATTAAACGTGTAATAAAATTATGAAAAAAAAAAGTGCAAACAAGACATCTCCCCTAGAACTAAAAGACAAAGTGTACCTAGCACTGAACCAGTAGACCTTATACTGAACCTAGATTTTCCCCACACCCTTTGCTACATCATCAAAAGCATTTTAGAATCCTCATGATACCAACTTGCATTGGAATCAATGTTGGCTGACTCTGGTTTTGAAAACCTTTCCTGGTCAAAAAAATTAAATAGCTAAACATTTTGACTGCAAAACAGTTTTTGGATTCTAAATGTGAATTGGAAAAAAATTCCATGCAGCAGCAACATCTCTGCCTAAAAAATGATGAAGAAAAAAGTGCAAATGGGGGTCTACAAGCATAAGAGCCTAGCTTTTCATTTCTTCTTACCTCTAAAAAAATCAATAAAGAAGAGGGTTAAAAAAATTGTTCTTATGAAAATGATCTAGAGATAGTCGATTAACCCTACAATAAAAGGCTACTTCCATTGACAAATATCTATAGCTTAAATTGAGTATAAAATACCACAAGAAGATGTTCTATCAACCATAAGACAACAAACTGGCTAATTCCCATCCAACCATGTATAGTAAAAATGACTGTACACATTCACTGAAACCTAATTTCTAAAACTATGCAGAGCAAAATAAGCCGCATCCACTCATAATATAGTATTATAGCTACCTAACCTTCTAAAACCTATCTTCCACAAAGTTTCTAAGATTGGGACAACACGAGACATTAGGATGTGTAATTGGGACATCAGGACGGCTTTTTTGGCAATCACGACGTGTCTTCAAGACAGCCCCCAACATGCAAACATGTCCCCATGGAACGTAGGTATGCAACACAGGTAAAAATTCCCACCAAAATTTTACTATTTAAGCATTTCATGTCTCACTCTATTTTAGCCATGGAATGTACCTAGGAGTAAGAGGAAATACACATTATGAACTATATCCAAACCTACGAACTGTTCCCTTTGTGGAAGAACAATGTCTAGCGAATGGCAAAGGCTGTCAAGAAACTCAGAAGGTGGGAATAACAAAGTATGCTAAGATCAGTCCCAGATGGTTCTTGTTTTGTTCTCAAAGTAGCAATGCATGATAGCATAGTTACCAAACTTGGTGAGTTTTTGAAAATCTCGCCGAGTCTGTGCTTGAGTCGGCCCTCCCAGCATGACCATAAAAATATGTAGTTCCAGACTTTTAAGTTGGTGTGAGTGTGTTGTGGCCTCATGCCAAATTTAGTGTATCTTGGGTCACAAGCCCTATCAGATAAAACTTAGTGTATCTTGGGTCACAAGCCCTATCATATTAATAAGAATACATTGTTGTCCCAATTGTATCTTGCTTTGTGTGGATGCTCTTGTTAGAGTAGGTTCCATTTCATTGTAAGTGTTTGTGTTTGCCCCATAGAAAATACAAAAATACCATTGTGTTGTGTTTGTCTTTGTGCAGGTAAACATAGGAAAGTGTAGTCCATGTCTCTTGGTAAGTCTCATCTGAAGAGGTTGACTCAAAGAGATTACACAGTGCCACACGGTTCTAGCCCAGCCAAGCTAGCCAGCCCCGTGACACAGACACTCGGAGTTGGAGAGCAAATCAATAGGAACTTTAAGCATAAGAGTGATCTTCCTCTTTTTGTGATTTTCTGAAATATTCAAGCCATGGTAAAAAATTCATAAAATTCAAACTCTACACATAAATTTTTGGATCTTCTATGTAAAGGAATCATTTGGCAGTTTTTATCAAATTTAGTAATTAATGTCCATTAGACTATTCATTTTTTTTATTCAACATGAATTTATGATTATTTGAACATCTATCAACTTGACTTGACATGGAATGCAAGTCCATTCCTCATTTAAATATCATATACACACTCTAACTTAAGTTACAACTGATTTCCCTCCAAGTATTCATTAGCGCTCAGTTGTCTCTTACACTAAACTCGTCCACACTGTTGCCAGAATAGTTTTCAAAAACATTCTTATTCCTTGTAAAGGAGTTTCTCTTGACACTAAACTATACTATGTGCCAATATCAAGCAAAGATTGTATAATCCGAAGGCCTACCCAAGTTATGAACACACTAAGCATCTTAATTTGTGTATCTTTGTTTTTCAACTCTTTCCAAGGAATCCCTTTGCCTTCCCAGGATACAAGAATTGCAGCTTGCAGGGAAAGGATATACATAATCCATAGTCGATCAAAACTATGAAAAATATTCCAAAAGGAGCGTTGCTCTACAAAACCTGTCTTTCCTACCTTCTGTTTTTGCAACATAGCAGTGAACCTCTACAATTCGACCGCTTGCTGTTGTTGATTATCTAGATTCAACGAAACAAGGAAATTACTACTCAGCTTAAGAGGCCATCTCAACTGATCAAAGCACCTATTGCTCCAAAAATACTCATTCATGTCATCATAATTTCTCTAGGAATAATGAGGCTCCTTCCCACCATAGCTCGATTATGCCTCTGCTTTGACAGTTTGATACAAAAGAGTGACAACCTTTTGCAAAAATGCATTTTCTCCCATATAAGCAGGCAATGTTGGTTGTCCTGTATTTTCATCCAGATAATCCTCTAAGATTCTATTCAGCTCCATAGCCATATGGTGGAAAATATAGCACAAAAAATATGGCATAAACTTCAAATTTGTAGCCTCCCCCCAAATAAGAAGATACAAAGAAATATACAGCAACTCCCTGCGGGCATCAATCGACGCTCTCCTATTGTTTGGGATCCAAACATTAGACTTCCTTGCCATAAATGCACACCAATTCTCAAAGTTTTTAAGGATTTTCTTTCTCAATTTTTGAACAACGTTGGGTTCAATATGATCTATGATATCAGGAGGCGGCTGCAATCGCATCTGGCTGTTAGCCAAAAGTAGTATGAGATGCTCCCACTGATTGCGGACATTATCTCTTTGGAAACCAAAGAAGATGCCAATCCAATCAAGAAGATCCATATTAGAATACCATTCAACATAGGGAGGACTCCGAAGCTCACCTACAGTTTTCAATGCGGCGACCATCGCTCGAACCTCTCGGAAACCGCGAGGCGGCATGATCTCGCCGGCATGTTGTGCACAGGAAGGATGTTGTAGACTTCATTCTTGCTACTACTTGCTGAGGCCCCTCTGTACTGCCCTGATCGCCTATGCGTGAGACTCATTTCCACCAAAATGCCAGACATCCTTTCTCACAGTGATTTTACCAGAATTTTTTTTGTATTTGTATCTAAAACCCGATGATCATGACCCCTCAGGTTATTCCCCCATTTCTAGATAGTTTCAAAATCAGTTCAAATGATGCAAGTGAACCATATGAACACATAGTAGTATAATATCCTACCTTATAGAAAATAGAGAACAAACTCTCGCTTCTCGTGATTTCCCCAAGCTTCCACTCTGCTAAATCAAAACGCTTCGAAAACAAAATTTTGGCCGTTATTGAGACATATTTTGAATAAAAAAATTATCGGATTCAAATCCAAATATCTTTTCCTATGCTCAACAAGTTCTTTGCTGCAATCCCAACTAATTTCTTAAACAAATATTCGCCACATTTAAATCTGAAATATGTTTCCTCTCATCTCTTAGGTTTTGACAAAGTTTTTAACACTAATTTATCTTATACAACTACAAAATTTTCAATCAAATGCTCTAAAAAGCTAAAGTGTAGGCATCCCTTACTTGCCAGACAAATGCTTCGAGGATTTCGCCAAACTCCGACCCTATGAGACAAGACGAGACGAGACGATCCCCGTACTCGAACCTGAAATCGGCACATCATGTTTTTCTCAATCCCACCGCTCCGTGTTTTAGTCTAAAATTTAACTTAAACAAAACTTAAAATCCAAACCAAAATCGCTCAAAATAAAGTCATTGAATCACGCACCTTCAACAGAATGCCGATAGAATCCTCAGATCATTTCGACCGATTCCTTCAAAACTTTCAACCATAGAGCCCAATGACTAAACAAAACTGGATTTAAACCAGAAACCAAATGATTTTCAGTCAGCATTTGAACTCCAGTCTTCTAAAAATAGCACATAATGCCAATGAGACCATGCACGGGAACATCACTAGACAAACTCACAAAAAGCATCCAAAATTCCTGGGACCTATCTTTCGCCCTCAAATTTGACTCAAAATACGAGAAAATAAAATCTCACTTATTTTCGGCAAATTTAGCAAACAAAATCCACACCTTCACAACCCCTCGACTAAGTTTGCCTCTTCCATCGTTCATTGTGATGCTCCGCAAAACTGCTCTTGCAATTTTGAAAACGCCTCAGACAGAAATCAAGAAAAAGGATATCGTTAAGTTCGAAAATTGCCTATCGTAAAACCGCTTATCGTAAACCCCCTCTTAAGTTAGAAACCATGGTGGGGAATAGAACATTAATTAGCTTATTGGCAGGGAAAACGCATTAAGCAGCTTTTGCTTTTTCTTTTGCTATCACAGGGATTTGTAGTCTTGAAATCGCGGCGGTCGAAACCTTACGCGAAGTTCCCCCGATGACTTCTTCGGGACTTGCACGTACATAGCATGTCGAGTATGCCGAGTTTTGAAGTAACGGTAATCTCGTAATGCTGGCCTTCGAAGGCTACGATATATTTTTCTTTAAGTTTTAAATGTTTTTTCTTGGAATGTTAAATTATTTCTTTCGAAAAGGTAGTCAATGCATGTGCCGAAGCCAACAGAGGCCCATCGTTAAATTTTGTGCAATTGCGGGTGGTCATTTGGTTAGAGGTATGTGATATTTGGGGACCAGTTTCTCGTTGGTGATCTAACCATGGTTTTCCAAGGAGTAGATTTGGGTGGAATAAATATTAGGGATTGTTAAGACTCGACTAATTTGAATTTAGACTTCAAAAGTATTTTATTTTGGAAATATTTTGGATGAAAAAGCCATTATATTAATAAAATAATGTTTAATCATATAAAAAAATGGTGGATGGGATTAGCACACACCGTAAACCAATACATTAACCATTGTGGTTAAGAGTATACAAGAGTGTCAGAAAAAGCCCACAAACTACCAATAACAACTGCCAAAACAGTATTAAATATGCATTCAGAAAGAAAGAAGCTGAGAAATTATTACCACCTGGAAGGGGAAGGAAGATGCACATGACTCATAATGCAGGGTGTATTCCCCCAATGATCCATGAGGGTATGCAAGTACTGCAGCTCCACCTGTACTTTTTAAACTTGTACTTGAATCTGTAACCAGCAATCAAAGAATATATCATATTTATCAGCAACAAAGAAGACATGTTCGGCATCTTGCTGAGAAAAAACAGCTCTATTCCTGGACTTCCATAGATAAAACAAGGTACCAATTCTAAAAATATTCCAAACAACATCCAAGTTGAAGGAAAAAGCAATAGGGTCACCCAAAATAGCATGCATCCAAGTAAAATCCTCCTCGCATAAAAGGTCTGAAAATTTTAAGAAGCCACTCCCAAGCTGACTGAGCCCGATCACAAGACCAAAAAACATGCAGTAAATCTTCTACTTGTCCACAAACTGGGCAAATGAGATTATGAACACCCAGATGCTTGAGCATGCTGCCAATAGGTAACCCTTGATGTAAGACACTCCAAGCAAAAAAACTTTGTTTAGGTTCAATATAAGTAGCAAAAAAACTAAAAATCAAATTAAACTATTCAAGCTTAGATTTTGAATAATGTATATTAGTTATAAATTAATCATATATATTTAATATAAATTTTAACATTTAAGATAATAAAAATCTATTGGAATTTTAAATTTATTGGTATCAAAATGTTTATAAATATAATATTTTAATTTTTATAATAATTTTTTTTTAAAGTAATGTGAAGTACAAGGAGGTCATATTTTCTTAGGGGTATAGCAACATGGGCCTCTTTCCCTGCAATTTAAACTTAGGTCATCGAGATGAAACACCACGACTTACAATAAAATTAAGAATTACATTTATCTAAGCTCTTGATGGAATGGTGAGCAAGATGACTAGTCTCTTCATATTAAAGGCCCTTAGTATATATGTATATATATATATATACCTTAAAACATGAATAACAAAAAAACAAAAATTATTAAGTAAATAAGATTAATAAGAGCTCAAAAGACATACCAACTCTTTGGACCTAGTAGACCAAGTTCAAACCACTCAAAATATGGCCCTCGTTGTACCTTGCATCCTACTTCAATAAAAATATAAATATAAATTAAACTTAGGTCACCGAGATGAAACGTGAAGACTTACAATAAAATTAAGAATTACATTTATTTAAGCTCTTGATGGAGTGGTGAGCAATATGACTAGGTCTCTTTGTATTAAATGCCCTTGAAAACAAAACAACAAAAATAATCAAGTAAATAAGATTAATAAGACCCCAAAGGACATACCAACTCCTTGGACCTAGTGGACCAAGTTCAAACCACTCAAAGGATGGCCCTAGTTGTGCCCCTAGTTGTACCTTACATCTTACTACAATAAAAATATAAATATAAATTAAAAATTAATTATATCAAATATAAAAAAATAAGCCCTCGAGGGCTAGGTGGATTGGTAAAAGTTTGATCGGTCGAGGAACTTATCAAGAAGACACCTAGGTTCAAACCTCGAGGGTAGTCCTGCTTGCAAAGTAATTGTCTAATCTCAATCCTTTACGTGCATGTCAAACCAATGATGATGGTATGAATCTCGAGCGATCGGGTCCCCTTCACATTAGGTCAATAATAACAAGGCAAAATAGGT